>JANIIK010000041.1:197500-202500 GCA_027704905.1 Muraenolepis orangiensis | reverse complement strand
AATGGGTCATGCTGCAGCTCTCTGGGGATCTCTCTCTCTCTCTCTCTCTCTCTCTCTCTCTCTCTCTCTCTCTCTCTCTCTCTCTCTCTCTCTCTCTCTCTCTCTCTTTTTTATTCTCTCTGATCTGTTTCTCTCTCTCTCTCTCTCTCTCTGCCTGCTGCCTGTGTTAGTGCTCGGTGGGATAGGATGGGGCTCCTGAATGTAAAGCCACGCCAGCTCTTTTAATCACGCTCCCCTGGGGAAGTCAACAAACGGAGAGGAGTGTGGGGGTCTTGTTGTGTTATTACATTACACTGGTGATCGCCTCAGACACATCGGGGGACCCGATGTCATTCCCCTTCTTGTTCTCCTTCTTCTTCTTCTTCTTCTTGTCCTTCCTCTCCTTCTTCATCTCCTTCTTCATCTTCTTCTTCTTCTTCTTCTTCTTCTTCTTCTTCTTCTTCTTCTTCTTCTTCTTCTTCTTCTTCTTCTTCTTCTTCTTCTTCTTCTTCTTCTTCGTTTTTATAGCATTGTGCAGGGATGCTGGCACAAACCTTGCTTCATTGGGTTTTACACTGACACGCATCCGTTGATAGGTGCTCAGATGCAGAAGTAAAAAACTGAATGTATTCCGCACACAAACCACCATACACACACACACACACACACACACACACACACACACACACACACACACACACACACACACACACACACACTCTGAGTCGCATGGACTCCTACATCAGTGACACAGTGCAGCGTGACCTCACCTCCCTCAGCTCCTTGACTGAGCCTCTCCTAAGTCCCATTCATAAGGGTCTTAGTGTTAGTAGCAGTACCTTGTAGCCTCACACCACCATCCACCAGGCAGGAGGGCCCCTAGCCGGGGAGAGGGCCCCTAGCCGGGGAGAGGGCCCCTAGCCGGGGAGAGGGCCTGCAGAGCTGCACAAACGCTAATCTCAGATCTGGGCGCCATCGCTCCATGGTGGAGCAAGGCACTTCTGAGATGACCACGTTTTGGGATTATACATGCACGCACACGCACACACACACGCACACGCACGCACACGCACACGCGCACGCGCACGCACGCACGCACGCACGCACGCACACGCACACGCACACGCACACACCACCTAGTGCCTGGTGTAATTGAGAAGCTTGTAATTAGCTCCTCCTGCTAAATGGGTTTAGCTGTGTTTACAGTCGCTGGGAGGATGAGTTCTCGTTGTATAACACATAGTGTCTCTGCATGGAAACAGCTTAATCATTTCATTAATATGTGTGCTGTTGTAGATGATGGCAGTGTGGCGAGCTATTAAAAAAGTCTTCCGAACGTAGCCGTGAACAGGCTTAAGAGAGGATTATATCAGGCGTTCTATTTCTCTGTGCCCACTCGGGGTTTACACTGCCCAAGAGTCCCAGGGACCCAAGAGTCCCAGCTCATGACGCCGTGCTGATGAGAAGGAAAATATATCAAATAAATATACAATGCACAATAGTAATCTTCCCAGGAGCACATTGAGAATGAAATGCATAGGTATAATTTTTGTGGTCACAGGGTTGTAGTAATCTCAAAAACTAATTCCAGTTGTTTGATTTCTCAGCGTTTCTCAACTGTTTTCCCTTATTGCTGATGAACTTGTATATTATCACACAAAGTAGGAAAGCATTCCCCAGAAGCGTGAGGAAGATTAAATGGCTACCGTTTAGGGTGTTTTCCCGAGTGGACACTCCAAAGTCCCTTGAGACTTTCACTGTGATAAATTGCCGCATAAATACAGTTCATTTGAATATATGATGGCAAATTCCCTCACGTGTGCCTACCCACGTAGTGTGAATCTCCCTAAAAACAAACACCATTGCACACGCAGTACATACATGCACTGGATGTTATTCCCTGAAATTATAGACGAACATTGAGCAAAATGGAACCGACATTAACCAGTGTTGGGCAAGCAACTATGAAAGTGTTGTGAGCTAAGCTACTAGTTGCTGTACTTAATTAAATGATGCTTCACTACACTGAAGCTACTATCCCCCCCGCCACCCCCCACCCCCAGAGAAATGTAGCAAGCTAAGCTACAACAACATGGCAAAAGGAGTTTACTACATCAAAGTTTATTTTATTTTACATTGAACCATCTGCATTGAACCAACAATCAATGGTATCTCGGTGATCAAGTTTTCACTGCTCCATAACCAATTTGGCAACAAAAACAAGCTACATAACAAAAAGCAGTTGTCGAGCATGTGTATGTTCATCTCGGTCTGTGTGTGTGTGTGTGTGTGTGTGTGTGTGTGTGTGGTGTGTGTGTGTGTGTGTGTGTGTGTG
Organism: Muraenolepis orangiensis; assembly: GCA_027704905.1. Lineage (NCBI taxonomy): Eukaryota > Metazoa > Chordata > Actinopteri > Gadiformes > Muraenolepididae > Muraenolepis > Muraenolepis orangiensis. Next base: position 200,186 of record JANIIK010000041.1, on the reverse strand, counting down.
TGTGTGTGTGTGTGTGTGTGTGTGTGTGTGTGTGTGTGTGTGTGTGTGTGTGTGTGTGTGTGTGTGTGTGTGTGTGTGTGTGTGTGTGTGTGTGTGTGTGTGTGTGTGTGTGTGTGTGTGTGTGTGTGAGAGAGAGAGAGAGATCGGGTCCACTCCCTCCTCACCCTCTGCCCTCTCTCCATCCAGCACAACTCAAGCTAGTGTGTCTGTATTCCCCTGCAGCAGACAAGTCTCAGGTTGATACGTAGCGTCCACCGTCGTACAGAAGTGCTTCTGTTGGACTACACATACAGGTCTACTGCGTCTTACTGGTCCTGAGCTGGGTTTTTATTTCAGGCTGCCGCAAATAAGCTCCGGTGATCTTAAGCTTCAAAAATCCTAAGTTTGGGCGGGCGAACGCTACCGCACGGCCCGATCCATAAAAGAGCTTTCCTACAAAATAAAAAACACTGCCAAATTATAACGTCCATTCCCAAAAAACACAATTGAAGTATTTGTTGTTCTGGGGGAGGATTGAAATAAATATCAAACAAACTCTTATTTTTGGCAGAAACCGATCACAAGAGCGATACAAGAAACCGTCTCTTATTAAGTGGCGAGATCTCCTCTATTCAACAGGATCTGAAACGTTTCCAATCTCTCGGGAATCGAATCAGCACCCCCTCCCCCCACCCCGCTCAAAACGAAATTGTGCGGGCAACCCGAGCCTGAGGCCGGGGAGGAATAACAACGGGCCAAGTGTAACTTTTCAACAAACGCTTGCGGCCGTCTATTCATTTAGCCGGGGCTCCGTGCTAGCTTATCCGCACAATGGGTTTAGGGGCATTCTATTACATTGATCTTCCCGAGTCCCTGTGTAATATGGGTAACCTAGCCCGGGCTTACACAGATGACCCCGTTTTTGTGTGTGTGTGTGTGTGTGTGTGTGTGTGTGTGTGTGTGTGTGTGTGTGTGTGTGTGTGTGTGTGTGTGTGTGTGTGTGTGTGTGTGTGTGTGTGTGTGTGTGTGTGTGTGTGTGTGTGTGTGTGTGTGTGTGTGTGTGTGTGTGTGTGTGTGTATAGCGCATATCTGGGGTTTCTATAAGCATATTCTCTCAAAGAAGAGGAGCTGAATCATTGACCCTGGCGACCCCTGCCCACCCAGCGACCCTGTCCCTCCCCCCCCCCCCCCCACCCACTTTGTCCGTTCCATCGCTGGCATCCCATTTCTCAGAGAGGATCAAGACCATGAATAATGGATGTTATCTCCACTGTATCCTTATGTAATAGATACGACTCACTCACAGGCCACCCCCCCTCCCTGGCCTGCCCCATTAAACATTCACATGAAAATCAACTGGTATTAATAAACCCAATGAGTGTGTCCTGTGCGTTGTAACCCAACCAAACCGCTCTACGCGGCCGTGTTCCCCAGAGGCCGTGATTGCATTAAAGGTTTTGCCGGTGAAAATGCTTGTCCCCCCCCCACCCCCCCCCCCCTAACCCTAACCCTAACCCCCCCCCCCCCCCCCGAACGCTGCATTGCTGGTCATTGGATTACGTTCGGAGGGGGGATAACGCGATTTAGCTCGGAGCACTGGGCAGGCCCCTGGGCGAGACGTACACTGCGAGTCCCTCTCTACAATCACATATTTTCTGGGCCGGGGGGTCGGGGGGGGGGGGAGATCTTCAATTGTTAATAGCGTTTTTCCGGGGGCAGACGGAGGTTGACGTTTTTCTTTTTTTCGTCCCCTCTCACCTCCTGTCACAGCTGGCTCGCTACTCCACAGAAGGCCTCCTCCAGCTCGGCCCTCTGGGGTCAACCGCCTTCCTGCCCGACACCAAATGCCTGGTGGACGACGGCAGGGGTCGGACGCCGGCGCTGAAGAAGTGTGATTCCGTGTCAAGGGTTTCTCAAAGGTTGTGGGACTTCACGCAGGTAAGGGCCGCGAAAAAAAGAAAGAATAAACACATTTACAGCCGTTCCTTTCACCTTTGATCGATGGTTGTGTTTCCTGCTCCCCTTAAAACAGGTGCACAGTTAGAAAAAAAACAACATTTTTAGGGGCCCGCTATTTTACATCCGGAGGTGATTGTTAATTGGTCATTGCAAGCCATTTCAAAATCGCCCCTATTTAACCGATAGTGCCAACAGATCCACCTACCAGCACAAACCATTATTTATCCATTGTCTATCTAGATGTACTAGTAACACTTGTAATTGCTACTATCGGAGCCCTTTAGGGTGTCGCTAACAGTGTTGTACAAGTTCACACTTCACAAGAGCTAGCGCAAAGTTCAGTTCACACAGAATAAAAAGATCAATAAAATGACGTTCATAGTTCCCAATTTAGACTTTTTTCACCAAGTTCAGTCCCAAATTAAGTAGTTCATGTTCATTCTTCACTTTTGTTATTTTAATTATATTCTATTCTATTATTTTTCAGTAGAACCCTTTAATCCCCAGCCCCCAATCATTGCCACTGCCCACAAAAATAAAAGACATGAATTACTGTATACTACTACTTTACATCCAGATTACTTTTAAGAGCCAATAAATAGCAATGTGAGTATATGTTGAACCACCAATGGCTCGGATGACTCAACTCCATGTGTCCTTTCAAACCGGTGGCTGACGATTTTTGCCCGGTGGGCACAATTTGCATCACAAATTGCATCACAGTGATTTTGTTCATAAAACTCACTCT
>JANIIK010000041.1:177500-190000 GCA_027704905.1 Muraenolepis orangiensis | reverse complement strand
TGTGTGTGTTTTTAAATTTGGCAATTTCATCCAAAATGCTCAGTGTGCACGGGGCCTCGCTTATACGTTTGTTACAATTGATCAACCCAATGGAGTACCTTTTAAAACATTGAGTTCAAAAAAGTGTTCCACTATGTGTTTCTCCCGAAAACAGTTCTTTCACTAAAAAGCAGTTTGTTCCAAAGACTCATTGGCACTGAATATGTGCGTCTGATTGGTGGGAAACCGTGACAACTGTGACAGTTGAGGTCATGTGACACAGCAAGGCTAGCCTTGCTGTGTCACATGACCTCAACTGTGACAGTTGAGGTCATGTGACACAGCAAGGCTAGCCTTGGACCACCTCCATGACCTTGTCGTAATGATGGTGGTCTTTCACACTCTCAGCATTTTAAATGTTCTGTATTTTCCGCAGTAGGCTTATTCTTCATTATACAGTGAATTTTTATTTTACATTAAGAGTTGCAACTTTTTTTCGATTAATTTTATTCAATATATTTTCATCCATCAAAAGCCAAGCTATTAGTTGTGGAAAAACCATGAAGTTAGTTTAGTTCGAAAAAGCATAATTTGTAAATTGTTTTAACACACTGTATTGCAGGCCTTTTTAACTGGCAGCCCACGGATCATTTGGATCTGGCCTGCGGATGATTTATTACAACATAAACAATCATAATACATTTTTACCCAGGAAGAATGAGAATGAGAGCTAGAGTTCGATCCTCCAATAGGAAACCGTTTGATCCACTTGGTCCCGCCCCTACGACCCGCCTTCTCAATGTCTGTGTGTAAAAATATCATCTCCAATGTTTTTTTTTGTTTCTTATAGATTTCAAGTCCACACACACGCACACACACACACACATACACACACACACACACACACACACACACACACACACACACACTCACACAAACATAAGAAACGATACAACAGCAACAACCACAACAGTATTGACCACATTTACCGACTGTCTCCATTCACCGGCTACAGTTGTAGAACAATCCTCTGGCTTTTTGTACCACTGTTACTTTGAAATCTAAAGAGCTGTCTATCAAAAAAATAAGAAAAGATGAAAAAAAATAACAATAACAAGACCCCCTCCCTCCCTCCTCCCCCCTCCCCCTCCCCTCCCACTCCCTCACTCCTCTCCCCCTGTCCCTCTCCCTCCCTCCCTCCCTCCCTCCCTCCCTCCCTCCTCTCCCTCCCTCCCTCCCTCCCTCCCTCCTCTCCCTCCCTCCCTCCTCCCCCTCCCTCCTCTCCCTCCTTCCCTCCTCTCCCCTCCCTCCTCTCCCTCCCTCCATCCTCTCCCCTCCCTCCCTCCTCTCCCCTCCCTCCCTCCTCTCCCCTGTCCCTCCCTCCCCCTCCCTCCTCTCCCTCCCTCCCCCTCACTCCTCTCCCCCCGTCCCTCTCCCTCCCTCCCTCCTCTCCCTCCCTCCGTCCCTCTCCCTCCCTCCCTCCTCTCCCTCCCCCCCTCCCTCCCTCCTCTCCTTCCCTCCCTCCTCCCCCTCCCTCCTCTCCTTCCCTCCCTCCTCCCCCTTCCTCCTCTCCCTCCCCCTCCCGCCCTCCCTCCTCCCCCTCCCTCCTCTCCCTCCCCCCGTCCCTCCCTCCCCCTCCCTCCTCTCCCTCCCCCCGTCCCTCCCTCCCCCTCCCTCCTCTCCCTCCCCCCGTCCCTCCCTCCCCCTCCCTCCTCTCCCTCCCTTCCCCCCGTCCCTCCCTCCCCCTCCCTCCTCTCCCTCCCCCCGTCCCTCCCTCCCCCTCCCCCCTCCCCCCTCCCCCCTCTCCCTCCCTCCCTCTCTCCCTCCCTCCCTCCCTGGCCTCAAGTCCTTTTAGCCAATCAATGCAATCAGAAGTACTGAAGTGTGAAGAAGTAGCAGAGAAAAAAAAGAAAAAAAAAAGAAAAAAACAACAAGCCCGGGGAGGCAAGCAATCACTTAAAGGGTGACCGTCTCGGGCGGCCGTGCCCACCGACAAAGGTCATGTGTTTGGCGTAGCTGCGAACCGCGGGGCCGGCTAATTGAATTGTCACAGGAAGCTGTGAGCCTTCCTCGCCGCACGGTGCGAATCAACCCGCCTTGTTCCTCGGATGTCCTTAGAGGCTGCGGTAATAACTCAGCCCCGATGCAGAGATGGGTGTGGATTGTGACTACATAACATATACGTATATATATATATATATATATATATATATATTTATTTTTTATAAACATACCTGCATACATACAATGTGATGCAAGGGTCCTAGCTGAACAAGAGCGCTGCCAGGGAGAAGCCTGAACTTAGTGGTGAGAATAATAAAAATCATAATCATTTTTTAAATCATAATCATAATAGCTATAATAATCCTAATAGCTTTATTTATATAGCTAAGTAAAAAAAAACTAAAGTAAGATCCAAAAGCTAATTAAATAAACAAGATACAACATTTAAATAGTTACAATAATTAACGCCAGTTAAGAAAAAGCCGTAAGATAAAAGTGAGTCTTAAGCACAGATTTAAAAGCGGATTGTGAGTGTGTCTGCTGGAGATCTCCAGGCAGGGAGTAGCTTAGCCGAGGGGCCCCAGGCAGGGAGTAGCTTAGCCGAGGGGCCCCAGGCAGGGAGTAGCTCAGCCGAGGGGCCCCAGGCAGGGAGTAGCTCAGCCGAGGGGCCCCAGGCAGGGAGTAGCTCAGCCGAGGGGCCCCAGGCAGGGAGTAGCTCAGCCGAGGGGCCCCAACAGAACAGGCCTGTTCCCTTTGAGTGACAAGTAGAGATATTGGAACCATTAGCAGAGTGATCTGCTGGAGGATCTCAGGCAGCCATCAGGCAGATCACAGAACTATAGGCAGGAGCCTGACCTGATGTTATAAAATAAAATCAATTCTATAACACGCACGTAACCAGTGAAGGGCAGCACGGATTCACTTTAAAGTAAAGTTTTGTATCAACTGCGGTCTTTGGATGTTTGGCCTGCTTGATACCAGAATAAAGTGCATTGCTATAGTCAAGTCTGGAAGACTTAAAAGCATTGAAAGACCATTTCTAAGTCTGCAGAGGAAAGGAACGGCCTGATGTTGGTTAGCTGTCTCCGTTGGGCACAGCAGGACTGTAACACTTTGGTCACCTGAGCTTCAAAAGGCCGCTCTCAAGAGTCAAACATAACATCAAGGTTGCGGGCCTCTTTCAGAAAATCTTTGGATAAGGTGCCCAGACTAAGAGGGCAGAGGGGGGTGATTAGAACTATTTCTGATTTGGAGTCATTTAACTGCAGGACATTGTTTGGAGATCAAATTTTTTTGTTTCAGCCAGGCAGGGCATAAAACAAGAAACATCTGCCGTACCAGGCTTTAACGGGGCCTAGGATTTGGTGTCATCCGCGATAGCAATAAATATATCCATGTCATGCCTATGCATGAATTTCCCGAGGGGTAGCATGTACTGAATATAGTGAATAGAGGAGCAGAAGAGAAGGAGGCACCTCCAAGCATCACAGAGAAGGACCTGTTCCACAGATAAGAGATTAAACAGTTCAGAGCCCCATCCCTTGATGCCAGCATTGTTCTTCAGATGGCTGATCCAAACATTATGGTCCACTGGGTCCAAGGCAGAGCTAAGAGCAATGGAAGGAGCTTTTGTGTGGTTTGTGTGAACGGCGACCTTTAGCTGGTAAACTTTATATGAGACTGGCAAGCTTTTAATCTTGCGTTTGTATGTGTATGTGTGTGTGGGTGTGAGTCTGAGAAGGAGATTATATTGTGTGTGTGTGTGTGTGTGTGTGTGTGTGGTAGGGTGTGTGTGTGTGTGTGTGTTTGTAGATGTGAAAGTGTAGTGTGTGTGTGTGTGTGTGTGTGTGTGTGTGTGTGTGTGTGTGTCTGAGAAGGAGATGATATGGTGTGTGTGTGTGTGTGTGTGTGTGTGTGTTTGTGTGTGTGTGTGTGTGTGTGTGTGTGTGTGTGTGTGTGTGTGTGTGTGTGTGTGTGTGTGTGTGTGTCCGGGTGTGTGTGTGTGTGCGTGTGTGTGTGTGTGTGTGTGTGTGTGTGTGTGTGTGTGTGTGTGTGTGTGTGTGTGTGTGTGTGTGTGTGTGTGTGTGTGTGTGTGTGTGTGTGTGTGTGTGTGTGTGTGTCCGGGTGTGTGTGTGTGTGCGTGCGCGTGTGTGTGTGTGTGTGTGTGTGTGTGTGTGTGTGTGTGTGTGTGTGTGTGTGTGTGTCTGAGAGGGAGATTGAATGTGTGTGTGTGTGTGTGTCTGAGAGGGAGATTCAATGAGAGACAGAGAGTGTGTGTTAAATAACCTTGTTGGCTTGGATTCCTCCCTACTCAGCAGGTGATCCAGTGTAGCCAGATACTCTTCTACCCTGCATGACATCACCCTCTACTACCCTGATCATCATTGTAGTCATCATAATGGTAGTAGTATTAGCAGTAATACAATGTATATTGTAATAGCAGTAGTAACAGGAGCCGCAGTAGTCTGTTGGGACTTGGCTTGGAAGGGTCGCCGGTTCAAGTCCCCAAAACACCTGGGCACTGCCGAGGCGCCCTTGAGCAAGGCACCAGACCCCTACACTGCTGCCCGGCACTGTATATGAAAATAGCTGAGCACTGCTCCTAATACTAGGATGGGTTAAATGCCATGAGAAACAAACGTCACTGTGTGTGTGTGTGACCAATAAAGAGGATCAATCCTCCAGATATAGATATAGATTTAGATTTAGATTTAGTATTAATACTAATAGTAATAATGATCGAACAATGTGTTGCTTGAATACTTTGAGAATGGTGTGAGGAATCAGCAATGTTCCCAAAATGGTACCATGAACCAAAATCTATATTTGTACTATATTTGATCCACCAAGGTAGTTTTCCACATTTCCGATCACGCTCTCCACTATAAAGACCTGCGTGTGGAACAGTGAACGTGCAAACAACATAAGTGGGTACTGGGAAGCAAGTCTAACTTTGAGTACTTGACTAAGGTCCTCTATCGTACCGTTAAGAGGATAACTGCTCTTAAGGAATGGTTTCGGTACGTCATTTTACAATATTACCTTTGACAGAATATTGATGTGACCTATGGGTTGTTTTCATTTGCCATTATTGGACCCGCCAGGCGCTGATGCAGTTACCTCTCTCTCTCTCTCTCTCTCTCTCTCTCTCTCTCTCTCTCTCTCTCTCTCTCTCTCTCTCTCTCTCTCTCTCTCTCGCCCTCTCTCTCTCTCTCTCTCTCTCTCTCTCTCTCTCTCTCTCTCTCTCTCTCTCTCTCTCTCTCTCTCTCTCTCTCTCTCTCTCTCTCTGCCTGCACATCTCCGAATACAAATGAGCATCGCCGCTTTATCTTTCAAAATGATCAGCCCGATCTATTCTACATTGGACAGCCTTAGATGTCCTTGGTGTAGTTCAGAGGCCGCACACACAGCCACTGAAAAGACACGCAACTCGCCCTTCCCTATTGAAGAGGACGCCGTGCGATAGCATAGTTTCCAAGAGGAATAAAAACTTAAAGCGGCATTTTCAACCGCAAACATTTCTCGAGCACATGGTTTAGTCAAGGTATTTTAATAGAATAGCATTCATCATCATCATCATCATCATCATCATCATCATCGTCACTCATTCAGTCATTCCAGTGTTCTGTGACAGAGATGAAAACCCCGGATGGATTTTTTTCCTTTCAGGGTCGTGGCTTTAAACCGATTTCTCATAATAAATGCAATTGGAATTTTGTAGACACAAAACGTTGCCACGATTAGCGCAACAGCTTGCTGTTAGCGTATCCATGATTGAAGCGAGCCTAGCGCTGCAAGGCGTTAACTCTGGTGATCTGTTGCCATTATGTCTCGGGGGCGTCTCGCAGTCGTCTGCAAATGACACGGCAAATCTTTTCCTCGATCGGCTGTCGTAGCCCTCGCAGTGTGACAACAGAGCGGCTGCTAATCGTACCGCGCGTCAGGCCAAGGTGATCGAGTTTGTCTCGATCGCACAGTGTGACATGTAATAATCCTATAATGAGACTGGGGCAACCTTTAACCTCTTCTGAGATTCTCATTTTTTGGTGGGCCCAGTCCCCTGGTTATGCAGGGGAACAGGGGAACACCTGAGCTACCCAGGTGATGTCATTCAGGCATGGCCTCTGCAATTCAGGCAGTTGGAGCTCAGCTGGAGCTGAGGAGAGAAGGCCTCGAGAGTAGTTTTGTGTTTTGTTTTGTCTGTCGGTGTGAGCGACGCCTTTCTTTTGAGCCATCTGTCGGATCGTAAGAACTGGGGGTTGGTCCAGGATTTAATAGTCGATTTTTAAGCACTATTGGTTTGCTGCACAACATTTTGTTTTGTCAAAAATATGGTATTTTTATTGGACTACATATTCCTCTCCCTCTCGGAGGTAATATTAATAACACAACCCATTGGTCAATGATAAGCCAAAACAGATTAAGTGTTGGGGGTTGGGGATCTGTCAACAGAGCTATATCATTCATTCACACGACCCTCTGGGCTCTGTAGCAATAGCTTGATTCCCTCAAACAATGACCACTCATCAGTCACGCCATTCCTTCTATCTATTCATGTTTCTGTTTGTTTGTGTTTTTCCTTTGTTCCATTTCACCTGTGTGTGCGTGTCTGCATGTGCTTGTCTGTGTGTGTGTGTGTGTGTGTGTGTGTGTGTGTGTGTGTGTGTGTGTGTGTGTGTGTGTGTGTGCGTTTGTGCGTGTGTAAAAGCCGGTCTGCTCCAGAGACTGCAGCGACCACACTGTCCAATCTCCCCTGATTTATGGCTTGTTTGTTCCAGGCTGCTGTGGAATCCCACAAACGGTTGTTGGCACTGTGTGCACTCAACTCAAATTGATACTCCTCTGTATCTACTCCGGAGAATGGCCACAAAAAAATCAAATGCTTCTCATGCCGTACGGTTTCCAAACAAACCGAAGTGAAACGAAGAGGGCTTGCATTGAAATGGAATATAATTGCAACCGCAGCTGAGTGGTGTTTGAATTGTGCCGGGATAACATCCATCTGAGAGAGGAGGAGCATTTCCATTTCCAGAGTTTGTTCAAGGATCGTCAAGTGGTGTTTTGGATCTGTACTGGTCTTTGGATGCGTCGTGCGGCAAGTGTGTGTATGTGGTCTTGGTAGCTGAGGGAGCTCAGTAGACCAACGGAAGACATCCACTCTAGTGTAAGCAGGAACCCAGCGTTTGTTGTGCTGCTTGAGTGTTGAGCCTTATTCTCTGTGATGAGGTCAACGGTCGAAGCCAGCGATAGCGACACGCGATTGACAGCACGATGGGAGATGATGAATGAATCTGTGCGACCCTACCCTACCCTATATACTCGTATATTGTGATGAGTAGGGTGTGGGTGTGTGTGTGTGGAGTTAATATAGGTCTTACAACCCCACCCCAATAACAATAATAGTGGGGTAATAACAATAATCAACGAGAAAAAAAACATTCTTTATGATAGTGTAATCCGTATTTGTATTATATTTTAAGAAATATGGACGGCTATTCATTTTTGTGAATTTCAACCTGACAATGTTTTACCCAAGGTTATATATCTGGGTTTATTATTCCAAAAGTACACACGTCTCATTGGTGTGATACGATTCTTTGAGCATAACACACTTGGGTATCATTGTGTATCGGGTCTGCACAACACAGTCATGGTCCTGCTGGAAGGCCTCACTTTATGCTTTTTCGCTCAACAACAGAAACAGCATGAATGATGTGAGGGATGCTGGAAGGCCAACAGGCATTCTAGTTCAGAGGGCCGGTGGACGGGCAGCGTGGACGATCTTAGAACCTGCATCAAAGAGAGGGGAGAGAGACCAGGCGCTCGCTGTTACATCATCTCGCACAACTGGGCCGCTCCCCAAACCATTACACCACGGAACATCGTGGCCTTTTAGAAACAGACAAATTGGTGCCAGTGTAGCGCCCGATCGGCCTATTACTGAATCTCACATAACCACTACCCCCCTTCACATGAAAAGCAGACAGGGCTGCTGTGCTTGCCTTGTGTCGGAACGGAAAAGAAACGGCAGGAAGGAAGGAAGCCAAGCTCCGTCAGTGTTGCTTTAACGACGCCGTCCTGTCCCACCCATAATTCACCGTGATTCAACAGCTCAACAGCTCAGCATGTCAGCATGTTAGCAGACCCTCCCGTCCCATCTCTGATGAGAACCACCCCGGCCCCCTGGATTATGATGGGCTCATAATGATCTACTCTCTTTAACGGCGCCTCTGCTAATCAATGGCAGCCGAGGTCGTTCACGGCACGGCTATACGGGTGCCCCCCCCCCGGCACGCACAGGTTTGCGGGCTTCCCCGCAATTGCGCTAATTCCCAGGCGGTCCATGTGTAGACACGCGCATGGCTCGGCACACACTCCGTGGAAAACCTCTCTATGCTGCCAGTATTGGCAGCTCACAGATTGTTTTCCGGGCCTGATTGATGCGAAGGTGACCCAAGCACATTTCACCCACCCCTCCACCCTCTTCCCCTCTCGTCTTATCTCTCTCTCTCTCTCCCTCTCTCTCTCTCTCTCTCGCTCTCTCTCTCTCTCTCTCTCCCTCTCTCTCTCTCTCTCGCTCTCTCGCTCTCTCGCTCTCTCTCTCTCTCGCTCTCTCTCTCTCTCTCCCGCTCTCTCTCTCTCTCGCTCTCTCTCCCTCTCTCTCTCTCTCTCTCTCTCTCTCTCTCTCTCTCTCTCTCTCTCCTCTCTCTCTCTCTCTCGCTCTCTCTCCTCTCTCTCTCTCGCTCTCTCTCTCTCTCTCTCTCTCTCTCTCTCTCCCTCTCTCTCTCTCTCTCGCTCTCTCGCTCTCTCTCTCTCTCTCTCTCTCTCTCACTCTCTCTCTCTCTCTCTCTCTCGCTCTCTCTCTCTCTCTCTCTCTCTCTCTCTCTCTCTCTCTCTCTCTCTCTCTCTCCCTCTCCCTCTCTCTCTCTCTCGATCGTTTTATATTTCTCTCTCTGTCTTTTTATCTCTTTCTCTCTCTCTCCCCCCCCTGGTAGCATGTCCTTCCTCACGTGCTGTGCTGTCCGTCATTGATCGAGACAACATATTTCAGTGGGTCCACATTATTTAGGTGTAGCTGGTGTTCACTACATACATGCTCACCTTTATTGAGTGGGGCTGGGGGCGGAGTCACAGTCACGGTCTAAAGAGCAGCTTCCTTAGGCTGCAGTTCCATGACTGGCCAGTTGGGCTCTTGTGTCGCGTCGGCTGCCCCACCAATAAAATCGTTCTATCAGCAAGCCAGCAAAGTTCATTAATCAAAAGGCATTTCATTAATTTATTTTTTTGCTTTGTGTATTGAATACAATCTTTTGAAAACGCGTTGTAGGTGATGACAGCCTGTAATGAATTATCCCTGTCAGAATATTAGGTCTGGCGACACCATTTTAATTTAGGATTCCCTCAAACCCCTCATTAATCTTCCTAAGATTCCCACATATCCCTAGTTCAAGTCGCTGTATGCCTTGTTGTTTTTTAATCCTCAGTATCTCAGTAGGTTTGTGTGTGTGTGTGTGTGTGTGTGTGTGTGTGTGTGTGTGTGTGTGTGTGTGTGTGTGTGTGTGTGGTGTGTGTGTGGGTGTGTACATGTGTGTGTGTGTGTGTGTGTGTGTGGGCGTGTACATGTGTGTGTGTTTTATCTAGCAAGCATAAACAGGCCACTAACTCCCAAGTGCCTTTAGAACATGAGGACAGAACATATGTGAATGCATTGGCCTAATTAGCTTACTGTATCTCTATACCACATCGATGGACAGGGCATTACAAATGTAATAAAATAACCAAAAAATGACAGCAGGAAATAATAAAAATAACAGGCAGTGGCAGATTTCCACCACCAATTTCACCTGTTTCAGTTGATACGGGCCTCACAACCACACAACATACAGCCCTCAAACTAACTGCATTTTACAATAATATAATAAATAATAAATATAATAAAATCAATGATAGAACGCATACCATTTTAATACAATAAATCAATGGTATCAATTTAACATGAAATAATTAGAAGGTAAGGAACACTAATGATCCATCCAACGTGAGGGGAGGGTTGGTCGACTCGTGTTTCTCCTGTCTTCTCCAAAAAAGAAATCGGCTCGTCTTTTTGAACATTTATTTTGAACGAAAACAAGAACAACAAAACGATCGAATTGCTTCCAAAATAGAATCCTTTATTATTCTACGAAACGTTAACACGATAAAAACTGTAAAAGTCCACACTTCTCCAAGTAAATCCACTTATCTTCCCACTTTATCCACACGAAACCTGCCCCTACCAGTGCCTCAAACAACAAGTGAAAGTATTTCTTCTTAAAGGAACATGCACCCAATTTGCCCCACACAACACAAATGTAGCCACAATTAGAATATATACATAAACATCGATACCAATTAAAATACTTACAAAATAAAGCTAAATATTAATTATTACTAACACGTATCCGATTTATGAGGCATTTGCCTCCTACATCAACTATGTGCATGATTATCGAGTGAATTACAGAATTTTGCTCTGATCTGGCTCTACATTATAATGATGATGGATACATATCACCCATTTGCTTCCCTGCAGTAAAAGACCCAAACTGATTAAAAGGTATGGTTTTAAAATCGTTGTTTTGTGTATCATGAGCTGTTGGAGTGAAAGCACTCAGTAGACAGTACTTTGCTTGTAGCCTATACTGGGGGGGGGATAACAGAAACCTTTCTTAGGGTGTGTGTGTGTGTGTGTGTGTGTGTGTGTGTGTGTGTGTGTGTGTGTGTGTGTGTGTGTGTGTGTGTGTGTGTGTGTGTAATCTCAGACAGATTACTTGCCAGGCGGCTCGTTTCATGTGTGCACATGCGCGCCATTAGTCGATGAATGGCCTTAACTGACGACCATTGTTCGACCAGGAAAGTCTTTGGTCGGGGGCAGCCCTACAAATCAGTCACTTATATGTCGACCCATATTTTTCATTTAATATAAGTAAGTGTAGAAGTAACTTCCTGGAAGTAACTTCCTGGAAGTAACTTCCTGTCAGGCCGACATTTATTTTTGTTGAGATTGTTTAGCGCTTAGCTATGCGATTGCAAATGTCATTTGTGATGCTCTCTGCTCATATATTGTAACTTGTCAATTTGTAAGTGTTTTTGCTGCTTGCTACGTCGCTGCTATTTACTTATGTTGTTAGTAAAGGTCATATGTTTGCAATTTGTTGATTTGTTTTGTTTTTGCTGTCGATGACGATGATGATGACTTCTAGTTTGTGGTTGTTGCTAACAGGTCCTGTGTCTGCATTTTTCCCAACGAATAGCGGCAAGCTATCTTCTTCCAAGCTATCTATGTTTCTCTGCTCTGTGCGGGATGAGTTTTTGCTCAGGGATTTGACGGAGTCGATGTCGTAGCACCGAGTGGGACAGGGCGTCAGCCAGTTGTCAGATGAGATCTCACTGTTTCCCATCTTTCAGACCTCGGAGAGGCGGGCGTAGGCCTGCACATGGTTGAAAGGAACTTAGGCCCATTTCACTTTACTTTCTTATACTGTTTCTTAATTATTTTTATTTTATGCCTTCTTTTAAACACCTCAAACAAAGCCTGAGGTGCTTTGTAGCAAATGCGGCTGTTTTAAAAATGATTATCACGGAGGTTAACTCATCCAAGATGATTTAATTTCTGTTCAAATAAATGGAAATAAGACATCTTCTCGTTGTCTACCAATTAGACAACCAATAAATAGTAGTAAATAGTAGTCAGTCAGTAAAACCGCTAAAACAGACATAGTTAGCTTTAACAAAATAGTTATTCCTTGGCATGACATTGTTTCGAGAACAGTGTACAAAATCTTTCATAAATACCAGTCTGCACATTACTCATTCATATTTTTTTGTTGCTTATCCAAAATCTCTGCCTTGTATTTTTTTTTTTACCATATTTCTTATAGATAACTCTGAGCAGCAATATATCCTCAGAAGACAAAATGTGTTTTGTTTGACCCCTTGCGTTTCCCCTCTCTTGGCTGACCATCCATGTCTTGTGATGAATGCTACCTTGAGGCTCCTGGCTGGTGTTCCGTCTTGACTGGAAATGTATTCTATTCCGCAGCACCCGCTCTCGATAAGTATACTGAACACTGAGCACAAGAGCGCAGGAGGAGACACAATTTAATTCCTATAAAAGCATCTGGAAGCCTCCCAGAAGTTGAGCAGCTGTTTTCCATTTTATTCTTTTTTAAAGAGCTGGGGTTGTTAAAGGAATAATACCGTCTAAAACCCCTTTTTATTCTGCTTTTGTTGTTGTTTCACAGGGCACAGTGGGTTATAATATATGCGAGCATGTCTCTCTACATGCTAGAGTCGCAAGCCATGAGTATCTGATATTAGTTTCATCCCATAGGAACCACAACTCAGGGTTTAGGGTTAGAATCATCCGCAAATCAACCTTTATTCCCACTGAGGGAAATCAGTCATTTAAACACACACACACACACACACAAACACACACACACACACACACACACACACACACACACACACACACA
>JANIIK010000041.1:162500-170000 GCA_027704905.1 Muraenolepis orangiensis | reverse complement strand
AATAAATATGTTTGTTCCATTTGATAAGGGGTAAACTAATTATCATCTCTATAACATTCTCTATTGGGAGTACTATGCCATTTCCTGTGAGACTGGACTAATTAACTACAGAATGTTGACTAAAGCCCTACAACGGTTACCTGTTTGATGGTTCCCAGATTGTGCTAAAAGCTACTCTTAATCCCAAATGTCTGTTACTGTAGGGCTCATTAGCTGTACAAACATGACACCATATGAGAACCAGAAGGGAAAAAAAACATGTGATTTGTGTCTGTCGCTACTAGCCATAATATTGAATATCATTCCTTGTCATTATTTTTTCTCTCAAAAGCAAAAAAAAGAGAAGAAAAGGAGAAAAGGAGGAGAGGAGAAAAGGAGGAAAGGAGAAAAGGAGGAAAGGAGAAAAGGAGGAGAGGAGAAAAGGAGAAAAGGAGGAGAGGAGAAAAGGAGGAGAGGAGAAAAGGAGGACGGTGGATGTGAAAGGCGTTTATTGAGCTTCGGTGTACAATTCAACCCCTCAGCAAGATGGAGGCTTAAAGTCAAGTGAGCTTAATGTTGTCGTTTTTATTTTGTCATTATTTTCTCTCCAGCTCTCACTGGGGTGGCGGGGGCGGGCGGGGGGGGGGGGGGGGCAGGGAGGGAGAGAGGGGGGAGAGAGGCGAGGGAGAGAGGGGGGGGCAGGTGAAAGGTGTTGTGGGAATGTGGAGCCCTGACTGCACTTTGCAGATACGCCGGCCCTGTGCTTTCATGCCCGGACCCATCAAAATGGCCCTGTCAGCCGGGCTATCTCCAGAGAGCTCACGCCGCAGTGCAGGGGGGATTAAAAAGCTTTTTATGAAGCTTTTTCATGGCCTAAAGTGTTTCGGAATTGCAGTCGGTTTTGCCTTCTCCTTCTCCTTCTCCTCCCACTACAAGGCTGGACTTGACGGTTGGGTGGAGCTGAGCGGTTCTGATTGGATAACTAATGGGACAGTAAAAAAAAGGATGGTTTTCAGCGTGGTCGACCGAAGCAGCTGTATTCAGCTGCAAAGCAAAAAAGAAAAGAAAACTTAATTTATTCATTCAACCATTCTAGAAAAATGAATTTGAGAAAGGTGGCTGGTGAGGCGTGACTTTACATCTCCCTGGTGTATATTTGGTTAATAGAATAAATGTCATAGCTCTAGTTCTGCCAATATGGCTTGTCCTTGTTCAACCACTGTGTGCACATGTTGGAATAAATAAAGGCTGATCAAATCAATCAACGCATGTATACGTTTAGACAAGACCATTTCATTCAGGTATGACATGTCGGAATGGAACATAGTCAAATCACATCAAGTCATCAAATCAAGACGACTACAAACCAGACAATTAGTTCCTATTTTTTCCCCCAGCATGCATTATGCACGTGAAATGACTCTCTGATGCTCCTGAAGGTGACATCAAATGTTAATTCAACTACATTTGTTTCACTCAACAATTAAATAAAAGATAGAAACCATATGCATTCATGATGTCATTCCATACCTAACCAGATTTGGTATGAGACTAACTTGCCACTGTTTAGGTATAGAACACACACACACACACACACACACACACACACACACACACACACACACACACACACACACACACTAGGATTAGGATTAGGAGCAGTGGGCAGCTATTGTACATACAGTGCCCAGGGAGCAGTGTCTTGCTCAAGGGCACCTCGGTAGCACCAAGGTGGCAAACTGGCACCTTTTTCAAGTACCAGTTCTCACTCCGTACGTGGTCCGTTTCAGGGACTTGAACCGGCGACCCTCCGGTTCCCAAGCCAAGTCCCAACAGACTGAGCTACTGCCGCCCCAAATGATGCCTTCACATGATGCCTTCACATGATGCCTTCACATGATGTGGGGAGTTCTGTGTCTCTTCAGCTAAATGTATTTGTGTACGTATATATAGGTGACATGGCATCGAGGGGGGATGTAGTGGTACTGTGTTGCTTCTCAAGGTTTCTTCCCTTTGGAAGTGGAGACACCTTTCCCTGAAGAGAGAGCTTAGGGTTATGGGGTGTTGTATAATGTGGGACGCCCTTTGAGACTCTATAACAGTGGTTAAGGGCTATACAAATAAAGTGGGCTGGACTTGAATCGACTCATATATTCTATCTAAACATCATAAACCACACAGTAGGTGCGCTTATTAGGCCATCGAGGGGAATCATTAAAAAATAAATCCACATAAACTTTATTCATTGCATTGTACTGAATCAATATTCCACCGAAAGGGCAAGATGTTTCCATTACGTTAGCGCAAATACTCCTTTATGCCATGGTGGAGCGGAGGAGAAAGAGAAGAGTCCGGACCACAAGCAGAGGAAGAAGCCATTTTCAAAAGTAGCAGTAACGCTCTTAATCAGTGACACATAGAGTCCCTTTGGCCCGGGTGTGATGAATGGCCTGCTGGAGGGGGCCATTTGTTATAGCCTTATCTGTGTGGCCGGTGTTAAGGAGACCAAATTATCCACTATCAAATAGAATTGGTAAAATGAGTGGGCATCAAACTGAATCGCAACCACATGATCACAATGGGACGCCGAGTACTTTTTGGAACGTAATCTCTTCACTCAGACATCTTGGATTGTCCAGTGTCCAAATCACACGATATATCTAATCATCATTATCATCACCAAAAAGTGTCGAAGATTCATTGCAGGATCACATCATCAAAAAAAATTAAAACTGTTGAACTGGATTGAATTATTAGAAGATGGAAGTTTATTTCAAGTGTAGTGTAGATTATAACAAGTGTATATTATATTTATATTAAGCGAAAGATAAACTTAATCAAGCGTACTTAATTAAACACTAAAAACGGTATGCTATTTAGAAATCAGTTACAATTATAATCTAACATAATCGTACATAATTTATATAAGCCTAATATAATTTAGGCCTATATACATTCCCCATTATAAGTCTAAATGTAGTCGGCTTGTCAGTCTGCGGTGCTGAGCTTGATGGTCTTTCAGAAAGTTAAAACAAGCACAAGTCTGCCACCCAGTGGTTATTTCGTTGAATGACAGGTCGGAACAGAATCCACCAAGGGAATCGCAGCGGATGTTTCTACCCGAGTCACAATGGCACACGCGCCGAGTCTCTTCACGTCCAGGCAGTACTCATCCGATTGCCTTGTGTGTAAGTTTGATTTTGATTTCACTGGCTTTAAAGAAAACAATATTGCATTATGCTCATTAGAGTAGTAGCAAGTAGCAAGAGCTCAGTGTAAGCTCAGATGTATAATATATCAGTGTAAACGTTCGCGATTTGCAATACATTCTAACATAACCAGATAGCGCTCAACATCCCCTTGGCATTTGCGTCAAAATACTCCTTTGTGATGCAAAGTCTAATTCCATCGCGAAAATGTGAAAGTCATCTTTTAAGGTAGTGTTGTTTCTACCATAGTCCGTCCGCTAATGTTATGCCCAACGGCGCTTCATCCGTTGTAACATCAGCATCAGTATGAACAAGCTAGCTTGGTCAGGTTAATTTATCTGTCAATACATTTAGATTTCATTTAGTTATATTTTGTTTATACTAGTTTAGTTTAGTTTATTTTGTTATTTAGCTTTTAGGTATTAGTATATTGTGTGTGCAT
Source organism: Muraenolepis orangiensis (assembly GCA_027704905.1). Taxonomy (NCBI): domain Eukaryota; kingdom Metazoa; phylum Chordata; class Actinopteri; order Gadiformes; family Muraenolepididae; genus Muraenolepis; species Muraenolepis orangiensis. The sequence continues at coordinate 166,370 of JANIIK010000041.1, read as the reverse complement.
TTATTCCCCCTGTTTCAACTGTTGCACCTTAATTTCCCTCAGGATAAATAAAGTTATCTTGAGCCTTGAATCTTAAACCGGGTGACTTTATTGATTGGTAATTGCACTCATTGAACATAGCAGTGTTGGTGTGTCTTCTAGAGTCAATGGACTGACCCTCTAAGCCCACTGAGATGCTGCTGAAGGATCTTCCCCGGGAGGCCCTCCTGCGGCCGCTGACCCGGAACGAGGTGGTCGGCCTGCTGTTCAGGCTGACCATCTTTGGCGCTGCCACATACTACAGCATCAAATGGGTGATGGAAGTCATGGACCCCACATACAAGCAGAAAAACCTGGCCAAGAAAAAGGTACAACGAGTTTGTTTTGTTTTGTTTAAAAACATTAAAAATGAAAAAAGAAAACGGTTATTGTTTGTCTTGGTAGTAATATAACTCTACAGTGTTGTTAAGGGTTTCATTTACTACCACAGGCAGAGCAGCTGATGAAGAAGATCGGTGTGGAGGGAGTCAAACTCACAGAGTACGAGATGAACATCGCTTCACTCCTAGTGGACCCACGATCAATAAAGGTTTGAACACACACTTTATTCAACAGTAACCTGGGATAATGTGATACTACAGTGAGCTATTATATATCTGTGCATATATATATCAGCTTTATTGTCAACTCTATATTAGCCAGCAACCGCTCAAGTCACAGAGTACGATTGTCACACATCTTGGTGTGATAGAGGTCATCACAGTATCTCCTAGACTCGAGGTACTGTTTGTGATCCAGTGGAAGGCTAAAGACAGATGCTTACTGTATTTTTAAAGGTGTGTACTTCCTGTCTGCAGGTGACCTGGAGGGACATAGCAGGGCTGGACGAGGTCATCAACGAGCTGCAGGACACAGTCATCCTCCCATTTCAGAAGCGACACCTGCTGGCTGGGTCCAAGCTCTTCCAACCACCTAAAGGTACCACATTCATAGTTTATTAAGGATAAAAAGAGTCGATCTTCACCAGTCTGTGTAGCAGCTGCACATCAAAACGTGTGTGCGACATCAATTTAGCTTGGTCTTTCAGTCATTGCTATGGATACCCACTCCTCCTAAGACTGGGGTTAAAACAAAAGGCTAAAAAGCTAACTAACATATACAGTGTGCTATTAAGTAATGTGTTTTTATATCAGCTCCATCACTCTACAACTTTCTGTTGCAGGCGTGCTTTTATTTGGCCCGCCGGGGTGCGGGAAGACTCTGATCGCCAAGGCAACAGCCAAAGCTTCTGGTTGTCAGTTCATAAACCTGCAGCCCTCCACACTGACGGACAAGTGGTACGGCGAATCACAGAAGCTGACGGCCGCTGTCTTCTCATTGGCTGTGAAAATCCAGCCCTGCATCGTCTTCATCGACGAGATTGGTCAGTGTGTCTTCATGGCGTGGCTAACGGTTCACATTTAGCATGTTGTCGTATAGTGGTGCCATGGCAAGCGCTATCTCAATCTCTAGTGTGGAAGAAGTTATATAACTTCAATCATAAGCGTTAGTAATTCATCATAGAACTTCCAAATATGTGACTCAAAGATCCCTAGGTCATCCCTCATACCACCATCCTATCTAGAGAAGATGTATGTTCCAGCAGGTGATGCCTCTGGCCATGTATATGTTTACCTTACATACCAAGACTAGTAGAGGCACTGACCAGCACAATACCTTCTTCAGTCATGCCAATATATTGGCAAACTATATATTGGTTTCTGTAATCCTTCCTTCCCCCTGTTCCTCTATAACCTATCATCCCCTTTGTGCTTTGGGGACTTTAATGGGCTACACATGTATGGGTCTTGTAACTCTTCCCATGATCATCTCATTATCTGAGAACATCTGTAGTCCTAATGATCCTGATCCATAATGCATCCTCCCCACAACAGACCAGTCAATCCCTCTTATTATCAGTGAGTCATGTTTGGTGTTGATTTATTGTATTCATAATGTGAATGTCTTCCAAGTCGATGGAAATTCTATAAATAAATCATCGCTCATCTCTCCCCACAAAATCCCTTGTTCAAAGTGTCTCTCTAGAAAAGGAAAAGGTCTGATTTCTGGATGCAGGGTTTGATGAGTGTTAGCTGTTCTCTGCATGCTGGTATTATTATACTTCAAGATGACCGCTGGCATGTCTTTATGTCTTCAGATTCCTTCCTGAGGAACCGCTCCAGCCTGGACCACGAGGCCACAGCCATGATGAAGGCCCAGTTCATGAGCCTGTGGGACGGCCTGGACACTGAGGCCACCAGCCAGGTGAGAGCCGGAGGACCTCATCAAAGACGATAGACCACAATGTTTGGATACAAACATAGACAATGCTAAATAACCCTTGAGATGTCACCCATGAGATGCAACTGAAAAGAAGAAAAGCAGTTTGTCTGTTACATTTCATGTGGCGATTTTGTTTCAACTTTATTTTATTGACACGCAAAGCACTTACACCAGGGATACATTGAAAGCATAAAAAATCACTTGACGTATACAACTTTGTTATAGAGTTCCACGGTGGTGATGGCTGCTTGTTTGGTTCACGTTGTGGTCTCTCTATGCTCGGTGATGGTGATGGCTGGTGTATGAGTGTTTGGTTAACATTGTGGTCCTTCTCTCTGCCAGGTGATGGTGATGGCTGGTGTATGAGTGTTTGGTTAACATTGTGGTCCTTCTCTCTGCCAGGTGATGGTGATGGCTGGTGTATGAGTGTTTGGTTAACATTGTGGTCCTTCTCTCTGCCAGGTGATGGTGATGGCTGGTGTATGAGTGTTTGGTTAACATTGTGGTCCTTCTCTCTGCCAGGTGATGGTGATGGCTGGTGTATGAGTGTTTGGTTAACATTGTGGTCCTTCTCTCTGCCAGGTGATGGTGATGGCTGGTGTATGAGTGTTTGGTTAACATTGTGGTCCTTCTCTCTGCCAGGTGATGGTGATGGCTGGTGTATGAGTGTTTGGTTAACATTGTGGTCCTTCTCTCTGCCAGGTGATGGTGATGGCTGGTGTATGAGTGTTTGGTTAACATTGTGGTCCTTCTCTCTGCCAGGTGATGGTGATGGCTGGTGTATGAGTGTTTGGTTAACATTGTGGTCCTTCTCTCTGCCAGGTGATGGTGATGGCTGGTGTATGAGTGTTTGGTTAACATTGTGGTCCTTCTCTCTGCCAGGTGATGGTGATGGCTGGTGTATGAGTATTTGGTTAACATTGTGGTCCTTCTCTCTGCCAGGTGATGGTGATGGGGGCCACCAACAGGCCCCAAGATGTGGATCCAGCCATCCTGCGTCGCATGCCCACCACCTTTCATGTTGGCCTGCCTGTAAGATGAAACACACACTATTGCTACTTATACTGCTACTAATACTGCTGCTACTACTACTGTTACTTCTGTTACTACTACTACTACTACTACTACCGTGGTGATAGTAGTAGTAGTAGTAGTAGTAATCAGTAACAATACTGATTGCTACTACTTCTGTTACTACTACTACTCTTACTGATTCCTACTACTATACTCCTTCTTCTACTACAACTACTACTACTACCACTACTGGTTACTACTACGACTACTACTACCACTACTGGCTACTACTACTACTACTACTACTACTACCACTACTGGTTACTACTACGACTACTACTACCACTACTGGCTACTACTACTACTACTACTACTGGTTATTACTACTACTACTACTACTACTACTACCACTACTGGTTATTACTACTACTACTACTACTACTACTGTTACTGATTATTACTACACTACTGTTATTGATTACTACTACTACTGTTACTGATTACTACTACTACTACTACTATTTATACTACTTGTACTGCTGCTGATGTGATTGG
>JANIIK010000041.1:52500-157500 GCA_027704905.1 Muraenolepis orangiensis | reverse complement strand
CCCATTGGCTACAAATCACGATATGATTGGTTGATCAAATTGTCAATCCAAACGTACGCTATCATTCCGTCTAAGGGCCAATGTCAGCGGGAATACTTTGGTTGATTTACGTTGGATATTCTTCCCAGCAACCCAGAAAAATATCTGATTGGTTGCATTGTTTTTCCAACACAAAACCACTCAAATGCGTCGTGCATGGACCGAGAAAGACAAACAAATCAACGTAACACTGTATTATAACACAGATACGATTCTCATTTATTCATTTTATTTAAATGTTATTAAATGTTATTAAATTGTATTACATTTTATTAATACAATTAATTCGATTATTTGGTTTCATCTGAGAGTTCCAGGGTCTTCTCTGAATACCTTGAAGGCCCTGACGCTTCACCACTGATATATACACATATATGTGTATATATACACATATATATATATGTGTATATATATGTGTGTGTGTGTGTGTGTGTGTGTGTGTATATGTGTATATATATATGTGTATATATATATATATATATATATACACATATACACATATATATATATATATATATACATATATCATTTTTATTTATATATAAATGTAGTTATGCCTGAGAAATCCACCACTATTAAGTATGTAACCCTGATATAAGAACAGTCCTGGTAGTCTTGGTGAGGGGCAGTTGGCGGGGTGTCTCGTGGTGTGACTAGCGTGTTTCCTGTGTCCCGCAGGCCTCTGGAGGAGGACAGCCTGCGGCCCATCACCCAGCTGGACCTCCTCTTCGGCCTGGACAAGATGCGGGAGTCCAAGCAGTGTACGGCTTCTATGAGGCCCGGCGTTGCAGACGTGCCTCTGGACTAAAACCAGCCTGTGTGAAAGTGTTTGACTTTGTGTGTCTGGGGGGCTGTCTCGCCTCATTTATTCAGCTAATGTTCTATTGGTCATGTGACTCCCCTAACTCTTTTTTTTATTTAAGCATGGCTCTCCTTCGCAATGGCCGCCAGGGGTCCCGTTTCAGTGTCTGATTTTGTGTTCTACTGCGCCCTCCAGAGCACTGCTCTGTCCTTGCCGGACCTCCATGGAGGAAAGGATGTAATAAAGACGACAGAGAGCAGAAGGGGTGAGATAGTATTTTAAACTTGCCATCCTTGCACTCGCAATACCCAGAATGCACTTGTGACTGACTGGGAATCCACTCGGCATTATCTAGCACCCGGGGGTGGGGGGGGGGGATCGCCGAACCCATTCCGACTTTCGCTTTATTTTTGGATATAATCCCAACGGATAAGATCATCAAGTCACACAGACTGTCCTTGTGTTTGTTTGTCCCCCGGCTAAACTGTGCAAGTGACCCAAAATGTCCCTCTGTTCCCTTCAGCGTAGACAGCCAAGCCACGTATAGAACCACTTTGAGGTTTTTTCCCCCTGTTCATCCAGAACGGACGACGTTCTGCATGTGTCTCGCTGGACTGCACCGTTGTTAATCCCTGTGAGGAAATGACATATCACCACTATCTGATAAGGCCACCCGGTCAAGGACGCTCTCTCAAACTACACCTAGAGGGCTTTGTGCAGCGGCCTGCTCAGATCGATCAGGAAACTGAGGATCTAAGGGGCGGTAAGAGGACGCCACTGCAAAGACCTTTTTAGGTTATTTTTGAATTGTCTTCTTTGGCGCAATCGACTTGACGCAAAGCCGGGGTAGTCACCCGTGTTCTGTTGTCCTCGTTGGTGCCGCATGGTTTCACCTTGCTAGATGGAACACCTCCCTGCTGGATTTCAAAGAGCCAATGTCTGGTGCTCTGTATTGAGAATGAGTTCGCTCTTTCTCTCCCTCTTCTCTCATCTCTGGTCTGTTAGATAGATGGATAGATATAGATGTACCCTTTGTAGAGAATGCACACAGCCAATGTCTGGTGCTCTGTATTGAGAATGAGTTCTCTCTTTCTCTCCCTCTCTTCTCTCATCTGGTGAATAGATAGATAGATATAGATGTACCCTTTGCAGAGAATGCACACAAGTTAAATATACATGCATTCAGTTGGAGCAACGGCTGATGCATGTTCCAGTGTATGTTTGTATGGAACATAAACACACACACACACAAAATAACGTGTTTTTTTGTTTTCGCTATAGTGTACGCCCTACATTATGGGCACCATGATGAATGTGGTTCACATTTCACTGATCACATAATCTTCACAGCTGTGAGAGGATGGGACTTGGTGTGTGTGTGTAGCTGTACGTGTTGTTGTTTGCATGACTGTGTGGAGAAAAATGTTTTAATGTTGTATTTATGAAGCCTGGGACAGTGTTGGATATTATTGTTTGAGTTTTTACAAATACGCACACATGTTTATATCAAGTGTCTACTGAAATATGTTACTGAAAAAATTAGTGATGCTGATTTGTTTTCTACTCAAAAAGTGATCCATTTTATTCAAGCATACCATTTTATCTCTATGAGCCATCCCAAACTGTTCACCATGCAACAATCAACAGAAAACTGCAATTTTGGGAAAACAAATAGTTCCATGCATATAATATATTCCCTTTTATTACATAGTGGCTATAAATATATCTACACCACTACTGTGAAGTTTGCTTGAGCAGCATTTTGCACCATGCATTTTGCACCATGTCTGTGGATCTGTGTCCAAGTCCCACTCTGTGTTAGAGCAGAAGGGTTCCCTCCGATATCTGCAGTGCCAAGGGAGCTGCTGTCAGGCAGGCCACACAGGGGCACTGTGGCCCTTTGCTCTCAGCCATCACTTGGATCAGCCGCTTTTAGCTCAGAACTTGGATTGAAACAAGTTTTGAGGTTTTTATTTGCAACTCATGATTCTTCGACCTCATGATTCTTCAACCTCATGATTTATTCATCTGATGAATTGGTTCATCTTTAGTCTATAAAAGATAATTGCAAAGTCCATAAGTTATAGCCTCCAATGTGCTTGTTGGACTGAAGCAATAGGATGAGCAGCAGGTTTTGTAATGAAAATTGAACTAAATGATAATCAACTGATCTCATCAACTAAGTGTTTCAGTGCTAATACATATAACCACCTGTTCTTCAGATACCTCAACGGTCTTGGTTACAGACACCTTAGAAGCATTGATCTTTGGTTATAGTGATTAGTGTGAGACTTTCATCTCACAGTAATAATATAAGAACAACAGTGAGTTTAAATCCCAGGTCATGTGGTATAGAGGGAATGTCTTTCGGTGTCACCAAGTTCTCACGTGTCTTCTGTTCTCTCGTATATGGAAAATATTTCTTGCAGAATATAATAAAGGCTTTCTCTCTGTGTACATTTCAATGTCTTTTCTCTATTTATTTTAGAATATGTTTCAATATTTAGTGGTTAAATTAATAATCTCTGGACAATTACAAATGGCCAATCTGGCACAAGTTACAGATCAAATACCAACTGGTTGTAGGCGTATGGGTTTCTTGTTTATTCTTTTCAGGACTTTTTTTCAGAATTATTGTTACCGACAGTGCCTTTGACAGATTTGTGAATTGTGCAAAAACAAAGCTTACTTTACCCAGTTAATGCACACAAAGACCAAGGGAACTAATCTGAACACAAACCCTCAGCTTGACACGGCAGCGATGTGATGATGATGATAAAAACAAAAGTCCCTTTTCCTTGTTTCCATCCTGGCATGGCAGCCGTCCAAGGTTACTGACTATATAACTCAGCAGGCTGTAATTGGGACGCATTAGATAAGTCCGCCTTGACCTCATCCTCTTATCTCATCCATACCAGCAGGGTTGTCATCTTTGTATACGTTCTGGCTGCTGTCGTCATGTCCTTGAGGAGCAGTGGTCCTGGTTGGGCTGCAGATATGTGGGATCAAGTCAATTCAAAGGAACTATTCCCACTCAAGCGTCTCCATATCTGTAGGGAATCCATCAAAACTGCCCCCCACTCACACACACACCCCTTCATAAAACCCCTTTCTGTGGACTCCAGTTTGAGCCATGCCACTGGTAGTACATGGAGGAATTGTTGCTGTGCAGCTGGGCCAGATGATTGGGTGGATATTTACAGCGGTGCAGACACACTAATGGGCCGGCGGGCTCCAGTGTTTTCATGCAAGGTGCTTCCAGGACCGTAATCTCTGACCCCCACCCGGCTATTGATTGAGTTAGCTTCTAGCTCTTTTCTCTTTTAGTTTTTTTTTCCCTCACGAGTGCCTCGTCCTTGGTCAATACGTGCGGCGGAGGCAAACAGCAGTTCAGTGTTACCAGAGACAGCAGTCTGGGGTGGTGGTTAGAGGGGGGGAGGGTTGTTGTAACACCCCCCCGGCCCCCCCCATAGAGAGATGTGCCCAGGCTCCAACTGAAGCCTTCTTTTGTCATTCTTTTTCCGAGCCATTCGCCGTCGATAACACGGCTTTCAGAGATGGTTTTAACCTTTTCATTTGCCATCTCGGGTAGGAGACCTGGCGATCTTTAAAGTCTAGAGTTCGTGGTGGCTTATTTAGTTTTTTGGTGTTTATATTTGGGTTTTTTTATGGACGTGGCTGTTTTAACGGCCGTTAATGGTGCCAGCCTTCGCGGCAGGATCCTTGAGTTTGTTCAATTGTTGTTTTTGAGCTATTGTGCGGGCTGACGACAAAGGAGCCTGTTGCATCAGCCGCCAAGCACCAAGGCATTCTGTGCTTCTCTTTTTAGGTTTGCAGTTGGACCTTTTTTTTGTTTTTTGTTTAATTGACAAAAACAAAAAGCTATTCCAGCTAGAAAGGTCAATGTGAATGAGTTCTCCAGAAGTCCTCCTGGCCCCAAAAGGGTTTTCATGAAGCTTGGAAATTAAAAACAATTTATTTGAAAATCCTATAATACTGAAATAGTCGATTCTCATTTTGTTATAGTGATATTAGCTATTGTGTTGGTTCAATTGGCTCCTTGGCTATTTCAGATTAGGTCTGGGCTCTGTGGAATCTACATTTAAAAACTTGCCTGAAGCTATCTGGTGAAGTGTGCTAGTGGAACTGGTAGAGCACCTCTCAGGTTGAGTGTGTTTGAACACGGGAACACAGTCACAGCCGTTGGCCCCCTCTCCAACCGGAGCTGCATTAGCTCCTGTGTATTGTTAGCCTTCTGACAGAGGGCACAGGGTTTAAGGAGAGAGTGTTCCATTAGCATTCGTAATTGCTGCGTTGGAGGGGTCGCTGCACCACTAAAGAGAGAGACAGCCGGACAGACAGAGAGAGAGATTACACATTTTTGGACAGAATATTATTGCTCAGCTGGCATAAGCCTGCGTGTGTGCGCGCCTGCACGTGTGTGTGCTTGGGCATATCACATTTACAGTGTAATATTCCATGGAAAACGATGCAGGAGACAAGAGTGAGACAGATGTGTGTGTGTGTGTGTGTGTGTGTTCAGTTTGTGGAAGTAGCATGGTAGGGATCTGCTCTGACGGGGTCTGGCGGGTTCCGTCTCCCCGTCGTTAAGGACCGGGGTCCGTCTCCCCGTCGTTAGGGACCGGGTTCCGTCTCCCCGTCGTTAGGGACCGGGGTCCCTCTCCCCGTCGTTAGGGACCGGGTTCCGTCTCCCCGTCGTTAGGGACCGGGGTCCGTCTCCCCGTCGTTAGGGACCGGGGTCTGTCTCCCCGTCGTTAGGGACCGGGGTCCGTCTCCCCGTCGTTAGGGACCGGGGTCTGTCTCCCCGTCGTTAGGGACCGGGGTCCGTCTCCCCGTCGTTAGGTCACTGAGCAAGCAGCCCAGACACGTGTCTGAACTCACCATATGCCATTTTGGGTAAAAGTGCCTGCTAAATGGCTAAATAGGAATAGTAATGAATACTACAATTGAATACCTGACCTTTGGAGCGTTTGCTGTGTGAGCTCTCTGTCGTTGACCTTCATCACATTCTTCAGCGAGATCAGGAGGTGCCCTACGCGATTGAAAGAAAGATGAATGTGTTTTTAATATGAATTATTTCAAAGTGAAGAGAGAGGCCGTTAAGACTCGTGTGGAGGATCCCTGTGTCTTTTGTTACTGTTGAGCAACTCTGTGTCCACTCTTAGGGAGTCAAATTGATGGATGTATGCCGTACGTTTGTACTCATCTGTTTATTTAGTTAGAGAGTAACCATGAGGATTGCTACACAATTGCATTGTACTAATACTAGTACTTATTGCACTACTGTACAAAGGGCCACCGTAATATGTATGTAGGCAATGTTATATGGTATTTTTTAACCTCTTATATATTTTTCTTGATGTGGAGTCCTGAGGATTGCTAGACAATTTTGTTGTACTTGTACAATGACGATTACTAGTACTAAAATTGCGTTCTGATGATTCAGAATGACATTCTGTTGACTGCTGGCTGACGATACATATGCTCCCTTTAATGTATTACAATATGTATCTTTATCTGTATCTCAGTATATCTTAGAGAGAGAGAGAGAGAATATTTGTTCTCTGAGATGGGAGATTTGCGACTTATTCAAATCAAAGCGGACAGAGGCAAGCAGCAACGCAAATGAAAGACGGGATAATGAGGCGTGATTTAATTAATCATGCTAGCAGCACTACCGGCAGGGGATGATGATGGGGCTGATGTGCGGGGAGATAGGAGGGAAAATTAATTGACATGGATGTCGCTCAGCTGTGCTTGCAGCTCACGTTGGGCCTGGCGTTCAAGTGGGGCCGAAACCAGCATGGGTTTGACCTGGTTTCCCCCTGGCTTCCTACTGCTCGGGGTCCCTCCTACTGCTCGGGGTCCCTCCTATTGCTCGGGGTCCAACTGGTCTTCAAATGTCTGAAAATCACTGACACATATTAAACCTGGATCATTGTATGAAAAGACAATGAGATAAATTTAGAATGCAGTCGTTAGAAGTTTAGAAGATGCCTTTATGTGAAACCTACACAGATTTCAGGGATCGTAGCGGTAACCTACGGGCCTTCGGGTAGACTGCCTCAATTATCGGGAACAATACGAAATTCGCTAAGTATGAAAACCACCCCCAACTGTGCCGCCTGCCGCTTTCATACCGGAAAAAGAATGTACGTGTGAGTGGTTTGACAGGAGAGTGCTGGGTTACAGTGGGTGGTACATGTGGCATATTAATCAATGGGGGAAGGAAATTCAGATTCAGTGCAAGCACAGGACTCGATGTTACGGGAGCCAGCAACCTTCTCGACCTTCTCAAAATGAACTTGACATACAGTAGAGATACCAAATACCAATGATACGCTCATCAATTCAGACGCTGTAGCCTACTCGTGGCTCTTGTCTTCTACAAAACCAGCGAGCGTGAATGATGACAGACATGTGCAAAGTCAGTTTTACATAGTAACACATCCCAGATAGAATCACTGTCATGCTGTCATTGACGTGGTGACCAAGTTCACAAACTCATCCCCAAGAAGTATTAAGGCAAATGTTAAGCTTATTCAATCTGGTCTTTTTTTTATTTAATTTTTTTAATGGAAGGTCACAGACAATACTGTCGAGTTAACACATTTCCCATTCAAGGCAGGAATACATGCGATATGAGGACCGAAAATGAATAATATTGGTAAAAGATGTGAACGTAGATGACTCTATATTTAATGATTTGGTTCCATGTGAATCAAGTGACTGTCCGAGTGCTACAGTCTCTCTCTCTCTCTCTCTCTCTCTCTCTCTCTCTCTCTCTCTCTCTCTCTCTCTCTCTCTCTCTCTCTCTCTCTCCTCTCTCTCTCCTCTCTCTCTCTCTCTCTCTCTCCTCTCTCTCTCTCTCTCTCTCTCTCTCTCTCTCTCTCCTCTCTCTCTCTCTCTCTCTCTCTCTCTCTCTCTCTCTCTCTCTCTCTCTCTCTCTGTGTGTGTGTTCTGCTTTCCCTCTGGAAATGTTACAGGTCATGCATATCCAAGCCGCTTACTCGGCCTGTCTTCTCGGACGTAGAAGGGTATACCGACCGATACGCTCTTTCACCTTGTGTTTGGATTGGATGTGTGCTTGATATGGGTTTGAAATTAGTATTTGGTGAATGTGTTTGAGCGGGAATTTGTAGAGCCATGAATATTCAGAGGAACACTTGAAAGGGATCTCAGCGCATGGCCGTGTAATGAAAGCTGCAGTTGTTTATGACATTGGGGCGCGTTGAATAATCATCCCTTCATTTGCAAATGTTTAGGATTACACGGTAAACGGAAATGTCTGGGAATTTTTGTCAGTGTCAAAAAGAGGCTAGGGGGTCTTGTGTGGATGTCTGAATACACGACTGAGTACCTGTCTCATAGGAAGAAGATGAGCTTTATGCTGTCTGGGACGCTTTGTAATCTGTGAAGGTTGTCTCAAAGACTGTTGTGATGTTTGAAGCACAGCACTCATATCGGTTCTCAGATAATACAACAAAAAAAGAAAAGAAAAATTGCACTAAAAGATACGAGGACAGGACAACAATGTTGTTTGTTCTTGAGTAGTCCCACCGACGACAATCAGTCTCTATAACCGCCGTCCGGAGACAACAGTTTAAAACAAATTAAAATAGACTTCAAGCCCGGAAAGAACATCCTGCAAATAGGTCGGGATTTGATTTGTGAACATAAGCCCTGGGGCCATTTATACGGACGCTAAATTCGATCAGGGCTCTAAATGAGCGTGCTATTAAAATGATGGAATGGCCCTGTGGTTATTGACAGCCCAGGATTCTGAGGTGACCCCCCCTCCACCCCGTCCCCCCCTCCAGGAAGACACGGTGGATGGGATTCATGTATCCCCCTCCACCCAGTTTGTGGTCCATTATCCCTGACCCGCTGTTTTGTTTTAGCCACGATGGCTAAAACGATGTTCAAATGCTTTTTTTGCGCCACATGCGCCGTATGTATAGTACATATGCTCCATCACCCCATCACTCACTCTATTGTTCTTTTTTATTGTGTATAGTATTGTTATTGTACAGTGTTGTCTATAGTATATCATATTTATATTGTATAGTATTGTGTATACTAGTATTGTTTTTGAAATTCATACCGTGGGAGTGGCAAATAAAAACATCTTGATGTTGATGTTGACAAACCAGTCCGTGCGATGGACTTCTTTCTCCCTCCACTCTCACCATCACAGCCCGCGGTAGCCATGGTAACCTGGTCAAATCCATTATGTGGCATCCAAACGACACGATCCCACTACCCTAAGCGCTCTACGCACCCATGCTCTTTATCATCAAGATATTGAACAGTATGAGATGTTTGTGATTACAGGGATGTACCCAGATGCATTGTGGCATCAGCGAGACAAACAAACATTGGGGGGATTTCTTCTCATTGTGTGTCACAGGTTACAGAACAAGCAGCGTGTCCTTATCACGAGGGCGTACATCTGTGCACAGGTGTGTGCTTTGCCTAAAAACAAAACTTGCCTCTGAAGTAACTTTATTCACAAACAAAAATTAAAGTATATATAAGTAGCACTACTTTAGCATTGGGCTTAGCTGAAGCTATTGAACACCAGAGGCGCTTGAGGTGAAGCTGCAGAGTTTTGGGGATGTTTCTCCAGGGGTAATGAGCAGAGACCAGACCACCTTTACAATTACCATTTCCTCCCCGCTTTTCAGCTGTGGTGAAATGATAGTATTATAATGCTTTTAACCTCCTGATGTGGGAGGATTACGATAGCAAGGCGGCGACGGCATTCAGAGTAGTCAATGAATACTTATGAATACTTCTGAATGGCCATGAATGGTTGTGTGCAGCGGGAGAAATGACTGGCTTCCCTTCCGATTTCATTTCCTGCTCTGTCTCCATTGAATCCATTTCCCTCTCTTGACAGCACAACTGCTTTAGTGTTCCATCTACCGCATGCTACGACTATGAGTGTCGTCGTCATTGAGTGTCTTTGGAAACAATATCCATAGTCTCCGACTCTTGTTCCAGCAGGTGTTGTTGCTTAAATCCTTGCTAATCCTTGCGATCCTTTGTGTTTGTCGTTAATTGTGTTTTATGGCAAAACAGAACAAAGTAGACGGCCGTGGCTCAGGAGGTAGATAGGAGGTAGATAGGAGGTAGATAGGAGGTAGATAGGAGGTAGATAGGAGGTAGATAGGAGGTAGATAGGAGGTAGATAGGAGGTAGATAGGAGGTAGAGTGCTGTCTGGTTCCATCCCCCGGTGTCCCTGACAAAGACTCACTGCTCCCGGCTGTCCGTCCGTTGGTGTATCAATGTGGTTTTTGCAGTGAGTATTATGAGTATTGTTATAGTGTTGTTTATAGTATATACTAAAGTATATAGTATAGTATTTTGTGTTGTTGGTAGTAGGTAGTATATAGTGTTGTTTAGTATAGTATAGTATTGTGTAGTGTAGTATTGTTGTTGAAATTCATACTGCAGGAGAGAATGGGGAGTAAGCATTCCATTGTAATTGTTGCGAATAATGCTAATAAAATTGGGGGTAGGGGTAGGGGTAGGGGCTCTTTAGAGCTTGACCTTATTTTCACCTCTCCCTGTGTGTGACTCAACTGTCCTTGAGAGCTTTTGTGCAGCTTGACACTGCTGCTGTAGAACAGATAACATCTCTGGCCCCTCTGTCCTGTTTGCATCTGTCTCCGTCCCCCCCCCCTCTCTCCCTGCTCTCCTTGACCCGGGACCGGTGCTAACTGTCCAGCGTATTTATTCCATCCTTATGCTATGTCTCTAAAGATGCAGATGTGCTGCAGCACGGATGGGTGGATGGTTGGATGGATGATGAATAGATGGATGGATGGATGGATGGTTTGATGGTCGCGTGGATGGATTTGATAGATGATGGTTGCAACATTAGTGCTACCAAATGTGGCAATTGCTGGTGTTTGGATGTGCATCATTTGATCTCTTGGGTACCGATGTCACTTGAGAAAGAAGTGAACAGGGAGCTTGATGCTCACGTAGTTGAAGGGATCATGGCTAGCATATGTTCTCTGTGTTTAGGGCCGTGGTGAGTTCATTATACATGGGTCGATGGACCACAAGACTTCCAATTAAGATTGAATCAGCAATCACTCGTTTTCAATAACGTGTTGCCCCTTTGAAAGCACCGCTGTTACGACCCCTGTGGGTCTAAGGGCAAAGGGCTGTAACATAAACGTTGGTTGATAGAAATGATGGACCAGGTTTGTAAACATAGGACATCCTATTGCATAGGAAAGCATCCAGCAAGAACAACCAAAAACAACATGCATTCTTCTCAACAATAACACAGCAGTAAAAGTCGCAGTGGAAAAAGCCGGCTGTCAGATAACCGTCAAAGGTCAAATATGTGATAATGACATGTTTGGCCATTGAAAGAGCAGGTACATGTAAACGGCACTAATATATGAAGCGTGCATCAATATATAAGCGGGTGTGCGTCATAACAGGTTACATTTCAGTCCATCTTTGTTCTGGAAGTTTCAGGGACCTCAGTAATGCATGGGGGCCGGTCTCAGCACCCTTGCCTTCACACAACATGCCGAGACAGTAATTACCACTGGCTCCCTGTGTGCGGCCGGAGATGTGCGGCAGAAGAATCAGAAGAAGACCTCTTGGAATAGAAGCATCTTCCGCACCAGGGGGGGGCTGGTAATGGTTTCTGTCATGAAGAAAACAGAGTCAAATTGCAAATCCTCTCCTTTTCCTCTGTACTCTGTCTCTAATTGTCTCGCTGCCTTAATAGAGATGGACCGTATGTGTTTCTCTGTGTTTCTTTGGGCTTTGATGTTTGCCATTTAAAAGCATTGTCACAGCCCATAAGGGGAATTGGGAGCTAGTCCCACACGCGCTGTTCATCAGTACATAATGAGGCTGTTTTAATGGCATCATCACCTCTACTGAAAGTGTCAACTTGTGCTTGGTCATTTGTGTTGTCAGCATATTTATACTGTATAAAGAATAAATAAATATATATACTGTATATACTATATAATATACTATATAAGTATATATATATGTATGTATATATATATATACATATTATATATATATATATATAGTATATATATATAGTATATATATATACATAGTATATATGTATATGTATATATATATATATATATATATATATATATATATATATATATATATATATAGTATATATATATATGTATATATATATAGTATATATATATATGTATATATATGTATATATATGTATATAGTATATATATATGTATATATTAATACGTATATATATATATGTATATATTAATACGTATATATATGTATATGTATATGTATATATAAACGTATATATACATATGTATATATATACTATATATATATATATATATATATACATATATATTTTTTTTTATATATATATATCTCAGCATATTAATACTATAAAAATAAATAAACAAATATATATAGATGTATATATTCCTACGTCTAGTGTGTAGAATTATCATAGAAATAGATACATATACACAATATACAAGTTTTCCATCATTTGCAACCTTCCTTTTGGTTTTATGTTTGGTGGGGGGGAAAAGGCCAGCCGTCGTCATGGCGAGGCGTGGAGATGTGGAATGGGGTGGCGTGGACAAAATAGACTGCTATGCACACACGTTTTCCTCATTTCGTCATTATCGTGTAACATGAATCCCTCTCGTTTGCATATAGATGGAATATTATATATATATATATGTGTATGTATGTATATATATATATTTATATATTGGAATATGAATGAAGTAGGAACTGCAGCCCTAGTGACATTACAGTTCACCATACAGTATTGTTATGCCCTCGAACGCTATCTTCACTATTTATTCTTTGTCTAGTATAGTATTTATGTTTTTATGGAGTACGTCTTGTAATATCAAGCCGTGTATCGAAGCAATACATACCCTTGACCCACTACATAGTTAGGTCGATTTGATGTATCTTTTTGTCTTTATTTGGTCTATATTTGTTGCATGGCTGTGCTGCACTTGTTCGGGTGTTTTGGATTCATATTTACATGTAACACAGTCCTTGCTGTCTTGAGCAGAGCAATTGAAACAATTTCCCCCCTTCGGGATTCCTCAAATATTCGGTGTAATGTTTGGTACAACCCTGTACTGAGACAGAGACGGTGAACAAACAGAAGGCTCCCGTGCTAAGTCAAGAACTGGAAGTGTACCTGTGTCCTTTATTATATAGATTAGGCTATAATACATATTGTGTATAGTCTATCACAACATTCTGGATCTGAACAACCTCCACCTCCAATAAGTAACACAGCTGCACCCACTAATACGGCTACTACTGCACGGCTTACACGGTCCTTTCACACATGTTTTAGCACGTTTTGTTAAATTGTTTATCTTTAAGAGAGAGAGAGAGAGAGAGAGAGAGGAGAGAGAGAGAGAGAGGGAGAGAGAGAGAGAGGAGAGAGAGAGAGAGAGAGAGAGGAGAGAGAGAGAGAGAGAGAGAGAGAGAGAGAGAGAGAGAGAGAGAGTGTAATCGGCATCAGCATCGGAAATCCCCCTGATCCCTGGGCTCCACAGCCGAAATTCTCCCCAGGGTATTTGCGGAAGCACACTATTGCAGTGGGAGGAGGGTGTGTGTGTGTGTGTGTGTGTGGAGGGGGGGGGGGGCACAAATCACACACAGCCGCATGCCTCGGGGACGTTTGCTCAGATAGTCCACAGGGTGGTGGGAGGAGGACGGCCGCGATAAAGACGTCTTTGAATCGGGCTCCTCCAGCCCCGCAGTGTCTCGCTTATCCTTGTGGCGTGTGTTTGTTCGTGTGCTGAATGCGTGTTATTTCTAGGGAGTGGGGTGGGGAGAACTCTGCAGGGAGGCGTGTAAACGCAACCGTGAAATCAATTTAAAGAAAATGTGTGGCGTAGCGTGGTTTTGATTAAGTATACTTCCTCACTTCTAAAAACAAATGTTCACCCTCAGCAACTCATTACTCTGTGTGTGTGTGTGTGTGTGTGTGTGTGTGTGTGTGTGTGTGTGTGTGTGTGTGTGTGTGTGTGTGTGTGTGTGTGTGTGTGTGTCAGTCAGTTCCAAAGCTCCGTTGGCAGACATCGTGATGGAAACACCGGTACACAAAAAAAGTAGAATCACTCAAGTTGATTGAAAAAAATAAATAAAAGCAACTTATCAATGGGGGGGGGATTTTATTTTAGATTGCATGGAGGAAGAAACTTAATCCATGATCAACCCTGGAGCTCAAAGTCTCTCTCTCACCCATTCTCCTTTTCCACGGCCACCGCACCAGGATTGAAACTTCCTGCGGTGAACAAAGGATCGCATTTCGGTCTCCCAATCAAATCACTCCAGAGCACTTGTGTTGTTGTGATGGCTTTCCGGCCTCTTTTCCTCAGGGGAATATTTATCTGCCCCCCCCCCCCCCCTCCTCCCCCCTCCCGAAATTGAATGGGAATGTCGATTGGTGGAAGGATTAGCTGTAATGTCTTTCGCTGCAAAGAAGACCCTAAGCCCTCTCTAAAATCATTTGAGGGATTTTTACGGGCGTGCCCGTCGTCAATGGACGCATCGATCCCAAATTGATTGTGCAGAGAGGAGAGTATGACGAATCCCTTGGAGCCATTAGCCCCCGCCGGTCGGGGTAACCTTCTAGTTTGTCCGACGTTGTGTTTTATTTTTATTTTTTTATCTGGGGTTCGCCCTGTCGCGGTTGTTTTGTGATCGCAGTGGCACTCCTACTTTAGATTAGATTAGATTCAAATTTATTGTCAGTGTACATCACAAGTACAGTACAGCGAAAATAAATGTAGCCTGTAACCAGAGTGCAAATGTTGCAGTAACTTTGAGTGTGTACCAACATCCGTGAGGAGCAACGCATTCTCATGAAGCGGAGCGTAGGATTCCCTACGAAAAACTGTGCACTTTGTTTCATATGAAATCGTACGTACAGCAATCAGTGCGCATGCGCGTCGTCCCACTGCAGCGAGAACACAAAGCAACACGGCCGACTTTCCACGTATTCTCAGTGGAAAGTGCAACAAAAAAAATAGTTTGGCCCTTTAAATATGTTTTGATAACATTTCTAGCGAGAAATGGGCCATTTTTTGGTCACAATCGTCCTTCAGTGAATGTATACGATCTTTAGTTTCATAGTTATTGCGAATATTTCCACAGACATTTTTTCAGCGCCATCAGTGCGCATGCGCACACTCCAGCTATATATAACTAAGTGTGTTTGCTCAAGCACCTGCAGCAACGCATTCTCATGAAAAAACGGCGCACTTTGTTTCGCAGGAATCGTACATTGTTCCACCCCATTCAGTCGGCGAACAGAGCAGCTGAAATCATGTCGAAAATAACACTTATACATGTATGTTTTCTCTCACCATACAAACACATGTTAAGGTTACTCTAAAATATGGTATAACATTTCTAGTGAGAAATATGCACTTAAGTTTAACAATATTTGTTCAATGAATGTACAATCTTTAGTTTGTTAGTTATGGCGAAGATTCTGCAACATGTATATCCGTTGCTATGGTGACACACAAAAGTGCGTTTGTGTCGCGCAACCCCTCCCCCGTTAACCTTAATCCCCCCCCCCCCCTCAACTAAGGTACTGTAGACCTGGGGCCGGTTGTTCAGTTCAAAGGGTGTTTAACTCTTAACGAGTCGTTAAATCAGCTAATCAGTGGTTAACTTTTAACGTGTGGTTAAATCGGGTTGTTCAAAGGGTGTTTAGTGGTCAACCTGTGATTAACCAGTGGTTAACTTTAATCACTGGCTGAAGGTGTATTAAACTATGATTAAGACATTTCTAGTGATTCTTGTTTAGATTTTGCCCAACTTTTTGCTGCTCCACATCATGAATCAACATCGCTAGAGAAGATGCCATCAAGAAAGACAACAATTAACATATACAACATATAAATCAAAAAAATGTATATATAATAAATATATATAATCTTTAAATAAATCGCTATTTGGTGTTTCCCTGCTCTCCTCTACAAACACTGTTAACAGATTAACTGGTTTTCTCTTTCTGCTGATACTAGCGTTAGCATCCATCTTTAAAGTTGTTGAGAGGAGATACAGGAAGTTGTTTCAAGAATTATGGGTAAAAATACTTAATCACTGTTTAACGGCCGCTTAACTAGTGGTTAGTTAAACACTTGCCTAATCACTCTTTGAACAACGCACAGTTAACGAATGTTTAACAAACGACTGATTAAGAAATCGAAGCACTGATTAAGACTTAACGACTGATTAAGTTAATCACCCTTTGAACAACCGGCCTCTGTTCTCCACAGTACTATTTACTGACATGATCTGGCCCTCCTAAAAAAAGGATGGTTTAAGTCATCAGCTCTCCTTTTATTCTGTGAAATAGTTTGTTTTGATCAATTATTGAATTCTTATTTTTTACATGTTTAGGTTTACATTTAATCTAGGTTGGTATTTTAGCGCCCTTTGCAGGCTGGTTGAGACGTGATAATATTAAGTTTAATTGGAAAATATGTATGTTAAACAATAAAATCGAGTCTAAACCGGTCCAAATTGAAAAGTATGACATGTATAAGGCAAACATCAATATCTTGAACACATTTGGCTACTTCATACCCCTTAAAACATGTTTGACTGATTTTATCCAGTTTAGCCTTGGCTTGGAGCAATAAAAAATTCAACTTAGTCGTAGGACAACTACTAGAGAGTAACATATGTCAGTATGAAAGGTGTGGGGGGTTCCTGCTCCTCAGGGGTGACCTTTGAACCTGGAACCTGTGCCACCTTTGAAGGCTTACAGGGAAGCCAAAAAACATGCTACATACATGGAATCAACAGTTTTGGAAAGATCCTGAACTCTACTACCATAAAAGGTAACCCTATATTAAGAGGGCAAGATTCCTGGTCACAATTTCACATAATAGGGAAAACACATTAGAACTACAAAACGTGTGACACAGCACGCTGCAAATTTTAGTTCTTTGCACACGTCCGGGTCTCCTCCCTCAATCTATTTGTGTGAATAATGTGGTTTATATATATATTTTTAAACATATAATATGGTTTCCGAACTAGACAGTGCAGCTCAGTGCCGCTGCAATCCGATGGATTAGTAATACACGTAAAAATAAACTTAAATAATAAACGTAACAGAACAATAAGGCGGCAGTGATATCACACACATTTCTCGCTAGAAACTATCTATCTATTAAATTTTCCACCGAGAATACAAGGAAACGTGACTGTGCTTGACATTATAGCTGCAGAAGTTTGTGAGGAGAGTGTTTCCCCGTGACCTCTACGTAAATGTGTGTGTCGTCACTGAAGGGTCTTCAACGTCTTGGCAAACATCCTCTACAATTCATCACTGGAATGGAAATGTAGAATTCTGTGTCTATATTAATCGTTATGTATATATAAGTGTACTTATAGAATTTAACACACTCTCACGCTCTGTGGTGCATACAGATGCAATGTATTTTGAAAACATTGTGTGGGAATATATATATATATATATATATATATATATATATATATATATATATATAAAACGCCACTGTGTATGTTTATATATATATATATATATATATATATATAAACATACACAGTGGCGTTTTATATTTAATACAATTTTTATATATATATATATATATATATATATATATATATATTAAATATTAAATATAAAACGCCACTGTGTATGTTTATATATATATATATATATATATATAAACATACACAGTGGCGTTTTATATTTAATACAATTTTTGTGGTGTCCCCACCGATTTAGATTCCAGGGAAACTACATATAATTAATAATTTAACACATAAACAAACATCATGCATAACTCCACAAAACACTTAATAGGGAAGGTGTTAAACATGAGAATATAATTACATTATTATATCATATATAAACCGGACTGTTGGTGAAGGAACACGACCCCCCCGGTAGACCACACCTCCTGGTCCTAACCATGTATTTATATCCCCTATGTATGTGGGGGAAGGCCGGCCTCCTGAGACCCTCCCTATCTCCCAAGGTCACGTTATTTTTCCCTCTACGGAATCGGTCCTCCAATCCCCGTTGAAAGCGTTTTCCATAAATGTCAAAACGCAGATGTCTGCCAAATTTAAAAACAATGCCGGTGCCTGAGGAAAGTGTAGCAATCTACGGAGCAATCAAAACTGGTTTTATCCGAAATAGACTGCATATTGATGAGCAGAAATCTGCACAGAAGGCTTTTCTCAGATTAGAATATGTTTTTGCTTTACTCCCGACCCAGATTCGGCAAGAGCGATGAGAGCACGAGTGCCGCTCTGATTGGCTGGAGTTTTGAACAACGTAAGGCCAGTCTGTTAACATCCTTACTCCTTACTCCTTTGTCTTTTCTGATTCTGATTCAGTTATTCATTGCTCCGTAGATTTGCTACACTTTCCTCGGGCACCGCTATTCTTTATTTAATTCGATTGTGGGTACCGGATCTGCAGAGACCAAAAGAACGTGAGATGAGGTCACGGGGATATAAATATAGTTATAGTTATAGTTATAGTTAGGTCTAGGTGTGGTCTACGACTGATATAAATATAGTTATAGTTCTAGTTCTAGTTCTAGTTAGGTCTAGGTGTGGTCTACGACTGATATAAATATAGTTATAGTTATAGTTATAGTTAGGTCTAGGTGTGGTCTACGACTGATATAAATATAGTTATAGTTATAGTTATAGTTAGGTCTAGGTGTGGTCTACGACTGATATAAATATAGTTATAGTTATAGTTAGGTCTAGGTGTGGTCTACGACTGATATAAATATAGTTATAGTTATAGTTAGGTCTAGGTGGGGTCTACGACTGATATAAATATAGTTATAGTTAGGTCTAGGTGTGGTCTACGACTGATATAAATATAGTTATAGTTATAGTTAGGTCTAGGTGTGGTCTACGACTGATATAAATATAGTTATAGTTATAGTTAGGTCTAGGTGTGGTCTACGACTGATATAAATATAGTTATAGTTAGAGTTATAGGTGTAGGTATAACTATAACTATAACTATAACTATATTTATATCAGTCGTAGACCACACCTAGGTGTGGTCTACGACTGATATAAATATAGTTATAGTTATAGTTAGGTCTAGGTGTGGTCTACGACTGATATAAATATAGTTATAGTTATAGTTAGGTCTAGGTGTGGTCTACGACTGTCTGTCTTGTTCCTGGCCCAACGGTCTTTCGAATGTTCCCGCATCGCAGGATGTCTAACAACAACAACAACCACATTGTGGTGCCGTCCACGTCATCAACCAACCCTGTGAATCTTTGCGGTACTGTACTTTGAAAGTGTGAAAAGGGAGGGTGTTAAACATATCACTCTCAGTCAGAGGTGTTATTTCATTCTGCGGCTGTCATCCTTTTAGCGTTCAGCGGCGGTTATCCGTCTCCACGAGCACTCACACCCGCATTCAGCCGGGAGAAAGAAAAAGCACATACATAGCGCCCCCATTAGAACCCTGACCTTTTCTATTGTCGCCCCTCTTTTCTCCGTCTCATTGGTGGCGTAATGGCTGTGAAATTGAATTCACGGGGTGAATCACGAATTTGTGAATGTTGATATTTGTTTTCTCTCTTGTGTACAGGAAGAGGGGTCTTGTCGTTACGGGCAGCTTGTATATATGTAGCGCAGGGTCAGCCATGGTGCCTTGTAGACGCTGTTCAGTGGGACTTGTCTTATGTGGAAGACAGTTTCTTCGGCTAGAAGACCTCTTTTAAGGTCCATTTAAGGTGAAATGAAAACAGGTTACAGAAGGGCTCGTTCCTCAGTAGCCCTCGGCACAAATTTAGTATTGTACATCATTTTTGTAAAAACGAATTCCAGTATGGAATTGGTTCATGTTTCCGGGTTTACAAGAGGGTATCAGTTAAAACGGATATTACCTTTAAGGCAGCCTGTGGTTCCCTCGCCAGTTACGTATGTATTCATGTCATCGTCTTATCTCCTCGGTATCACAGCTCCCACACGGCTCCGTAGACTCGTGGGTGGTGTGGATTTTTGTTTCTTAAACAGCGTGAGGAAGACGCCACACCGACCATTTGGCAGTTAGGACATAAAAACAAAATGAGTACTACAACAAATACATTAACTTTTAACGTGTTGTTTACTAAATCTCCTAACAGGAAAATGTAACATATTGAGATTCAACATTCTTTCTCTGTTCTTGTATTTATTTATAGGCCAATCTTAAAATAGAGTGGATCTTTTAGAGCAGGGAGCCCAACATTTTTCCCATCGTTGGAGGTACTTTTAGCCCAAGACCTACAAAATATGTTTTACATGGTTAGTCAGAAATGTTATACAAATAATAGTTCTCTATTTATGTTGTTCATTATGACAGCATTCCTCTGTAAATATATTGTTTGTGTCCATCCCTCTTGGTCTCCTGCTAGTTGGCAGAAAACCAATGTTTCAGAGGGAGGGACAACATTGAGGCAGTTACTGGTCATATTGTATTCAATAAAAATACTTTTTTAATATAATATTAATATCTAGATCTACATTCAACCTGACAGTCCATCAGCCGGCCTCTCTTTAGCAGCAGCTGTGTGTTTTGTGGGCTGATATCCTGCAAGACGATCAGTACAGGAGATCTCACACTTCACATTCCCCCTTGTATCTCCGCTATTCTCTTCGAACATGCTCGTAAAAATAGAGCTACATCAGCCCAGGAATACATTTGAATTACCCCCCCCCCCCCCCACCTTTGACGATGTCAAGGAAGCTGGGTAACCTTGACCAAATAGCGGAGCAAGACAGCTCTGAGCTTACCTTCAGATTTTATCATCAGTAATGGATGTGGACCGCTCCGCGACCCCTACCCCTCCAGCTCAGGAAACAGTGAAATAGGTTCATCAATGAGTGGCGGGATTGGAAATTGTACCACCGGATTTTGTTTGGAGAGGGGGTGATGTTGGTGGTGGTGGTAGATAGGAGGGCAAGCACTTTGTTTGATGTGTTTCTCTCCAGTACATTGCTGTTCAAAGCCGGTAAATGGGTAAATGGGAAATATATCAGCAGCCGATGTCCTGTGCTATGGCTATGTATTTATAATATGAATTGTGTTCCTTTCAAACCATATATTGAAGGTTGACAGAAGTACATTGACTGCAATGACTGCAAAGGACATTCGAAGAGCAAGTTCAGGAGTTTTGTGTGTGGGTGTGTGGCTTTGTGTGTGTGTGTGTGTGTGTGTGTGAGTGCATGCACATGGTCATGTGTGTGTTTGCGCGTGTGCGTAGTGATGTGTATGTATGTGTATGTCTTTGTTCGTGCATCTGCATGGTTATATATGGTTGTGTGTGTGTGTGTGTGTGTGTGTGTGTGTGTGTGTGTGTGTGTGTGTGTGTGTGTGTGTGTGTGTGTGTGTGTGTGTGTGTGTGTGTGTGTGTGTGTGTGTGTGTGTGTGTGTGTGTGTGTGTAGTGATGTGTATCTGTGTGTGTGTGTGTGTGTGGGTGGGTGGGTGGTAATGTGTGTGTGTTGGTAACTCTCATTGATTTTCTATGAAGACCACTGGGCATGTTGCCCAGCTATCTGTCACTGCACGCTGACGCTCGGTGACCCTCTGAATTGCAGAGCCAGTTGAATGCATCTCAGGAACTCATTTTCTACCATGGCCCCTGAGTAGATTTGTGATTTGAGGGCAATTTTGCCAAACAATTCAAGCCCTCTTTTAAAAGCCCTCCAAATGTGTATTTAGGTCCGTCTAGTTAGATGCCTTGAGGCCAGACAGTTTGACGGCGCTCTCAATGGAAATTCCTAATGATTTGTTAAGTGGACGACGTGAATTGGGCTAGAAGGTTCTTTGTGTGTCTTTCTCTCTGTATATAGGGTTGTGTTGTGGTGAATCAGAGGTGCCAATATAATAATAATATTAATTATAAAGCATCTTTTTGTACAGAGATTGCAGCTCAAGTGCTGTAAATTTAAATGAAGTAAAACCCAAACAAAAACAACTCAATAATACAATAGAGGAAACAGATAGATAGATAGATAGATAAATAGAGGAAAAGTGAAATCCAGAAAAAACATAATATAATGTTAAAATAATACAATAGAAACATAAAAAAACATAGACAAGATAATAACGCAAATAATAAAAGCACCACCAGTAAAGGTAAGCAAAATATCAGGCAGGGCAGGCTAACTGAAGGCAAGTTTAAATCAATGTGTTTTAAGAAGTTTCTTAAAGGTATCAAGAATTTCTGCCTCTTTATTCCCTAGTAGGTTCCTTCCAAAGCCTAGGGTCATAGAAGCTAAAAAACGCTTCAGTGCTTCTCTCACAGTTTATGTTCAGAAACAAAGAACAAAAACCAAAAGGTGGAGGATCTAAGGGCACAATAGAAGCCTTATTTTGGTGCTAAAAATCTAAAAGAACCTTCAAATATTTTCTTAAACACACGGGTAGCCAATGAAGTGTAAGAAGTGCTGAGGTAATGTGGTCTCTCTTTTTTGTGCGAGTCAGTAAACCCTTGCAGCCGGCATTCTGAACTAACTGTAGATGTTTAATACATTTTGGGGGAGACCAGTGAGAGAGAGAGAGAGAGAGAGAGAGAGAGAGAGAGAGAGAGAGAGAGAGAGAGAGAGAGAGAGAGAGAGAGAGAGAGAGAGAGAGAGAGAGAGAGAGAGAGAGAGAGAGAGAGAGAGAGAGAGAGAGAGAGAGCGAGCGAGCGAGCAGTGGTCAAGGCGACTGGTGATGAAAGCATGCATATGCTTTTAGGACCATGGCAATGTTTCTTAAATAAAAATGTTTTAGTAACATTTCTCATATGCTAAAATGTTAGGTCATGATCTAGAATAACGCTTAGGTTCTTGGCTTCTGGATTACTGCACAGGCCCAGATGCTCTAGGTGTTTTGATATTGCATATACTCTTTGATGTTTTGCTCCGACCAAAATGACCTCCGTTTTGGTCATCGTTCAGTTTGAGAAAACTCTGGGACATCCACATTTTAAAATCTTTTAGATAGTTAGATAATTTTTCTGTGCGGGAGGCAGCACAGTATTATGGTTGAGGAGTCGAGGGACAACACAGTGTCTTGCTTCAGCAAGCAGTGAAATATCCTCAGGACATCACCTGGGCCATTGCAGCTTGTTCCTTCATCCCTGTGTGTCTGAAGGTCATATTTCCCGCATGACTGGAGTTCAGCCACGGCAAAACCGCTCAAGGCACAGAAAGGTCAGGGAATCTTGAGGCATTTCCTTTCCTTTGGCTCAGGGTGTCATCCAAGTCACTAAGTGCTGCAAAAACCACGTACAGTACAGAGAAAAATCAATAGGAACGGATCAAGGGAACATTTCTTGACAGTTGGGATCCATCTTTAATTAATGTGGGAGGAAAGGCCTTTGACTTTTACTAGATCTTGCTAGATCATGATGTTGGCCAGCAGAAATATGGTCTGTTCTGTATCCAAAAACATACAAAATTAATACATACATTTGAATTATCATTTTTATACATTTGAGCATACATTTGAATCATAGTGAAATGTGATTGGCTGAATTAAAAAACACATCTGATTGGCTAAAGATGTGTTCACAATAAAGGACATTAGTGAATTACAACCTCAGATTGGTCAGAAATAAACTCTTATGAACAAATGTAATGAAGTCATACCTCGTGAAGTTTCTATAATCAATAAATGTAACAGCCCATAAACCTTTAAGATAGCTTTAAACAAAATATTCCACCGGTGTGGTGGGGGAATTCTAGGGCATTTTTCATAGCGGTCGGCGGTAGCCATGCAAAGCCGCGCACCAGCTAATGGACCGGTGGCGATGTGCAGTGACAAGCCACAGGTTCAAACCGACTGCCTCTGTAACAGGTTCGGACAGGCCGAGTACTCCTGGGCGTACCGCTAGGTCGACACACTCAAACCTACCAGATCCAGACTCCACGTCTGTCCTCACCTGGAACCTTTAACCCCCTTTAACAACCTAACAAGACAGCCATCCCAAGTTCCACCACCGCCGCTTGCGATTTCCGAATCACCTTCACGACTTTCAGCCTGAGAGCAGAGAGAGAAGCTGGTGTCCTACACGGCTGCCCCATCAAAGGCCTAAGCCTGAACACGGGCCGACGTCGAATGTGCTCTACTTCCTGTTCATGAGCGTGGTAATCCTGCTTGGAATGGCCAGCCTTTTATTATTTTATTAATAGGATATAGATATAAGGAGGTTGTGTGCCGTGTCTCCCCCCCCACCACCACCACTGTGAGGGTTAGGGGTTCATTTCCCACTGGGCCCATCTATGCTCAGAATTGATGCGCTCACAGTATTATAAGACACAGACGGATGAAAGCGGCCACCAATTGGCATATATTTCAACTATAATGTTCTCAGAAACTAAACTCAGTGGTGGGTTGAATATTCACCACATTCTGATCCATCTCCATTGGAACAGTGTTGAATACAGTCTCTTATGTGGTGCTGGTGACTTGAGGATACTAGTGACTCATGGCAGCAGTTTTATTTTGCTGGTGGGCATACAGGCCAAGTCCATTTTCTCCCTTAAAGTGCTTTTTATATACACGCTTCTTAAAGGGTACATTGCCCAGATGGATGTGTGGATGGCTTTTGGAGAAGAGAACTGTACTACTGTACATACAATGCTATGAACTTAAACCCTAGGGGGACAAGGGGCTATGGGTATTTTAGTCATGCCAATACAAAGGTTTAAAATGTACAGAGATTCAGCTGAGGTACTTCTTGTCCTTGTATTGTAATGTGTTAGAATGATGTGGAATAGAATGTCAGGTCTAGATCCAGGGCATGAATGCCTAAACGTGGTTGTAAAATTAAAGATTTGTAATCTTCATTCATGAATGAATAAAGCATGTCATGATAATATAACACAAAACTGTATAATGCAACGTAATATCACAACCTCATGAATCATAAGTCTAACCTATAACCTTCTTTATCTAAAGCCCATTCGTAGTACACAATATTCCTACCCATGTGGGAACGTCGTTCTGATTGTTTAGTCTATATTTGCAAAACTCTACACACTTACCTTACAGCAAACAATCAAAAACATGTTACACCTCTTGCAAAATAAAACCACTCATAGTGTGTTTTTGCATCAAAACAGCACACAAACCATCATTACAAATCAAATGTATCATTACAACACACACACACTTCTGTGTGTGTGGGGGAAAAAAAGAACTGAACAAATTTGGCTTAATCTTGCCTACTTTGTTGGTCTGGCCATAAGACTTCATTGTCTTGAGCCAGGCAATGTGGAAAGCATCGCCTGGAGTGCCGTATCCAGGCCTGGGATGACCCCTTGATCGATGTCTCCACAAGCCTGATCCTTCGTTGCCTGTAGAAGGGCTACGCGTTGGCTGGCAACCATACTCCTTCTATCATCATGCAGTGAATAATTATTCAATAGCATTCAAGAACAGAGAGTATGGGGAGAGAAGATTGAGTGTGATGAAAAGTGGGTGACCTGTGAGCCAATTTTGGACCAATGCAGCCAAGAGCAGAAATTAGTCTGTTGTGCAGGGTGTCCAGTAATGTGCAGTGTTCTATGGGCCTAGGATTGCATGATGGTGAAGGGCGCAGTTTTCATTCTCCTCTTACCCTTCAATGGTTTGACACTTAGTAATTGCATTTCAAAAGAATCACTGTTAACGTTAAAGGCATTGGGAAAAAAACAAGACAAGTTAGCAGCAATTTAGCATCATTGACTTCTCCACTCTGAGGTCAGGGTGCACCAGGCTGGAAGGCAGAGAGGTGTGAGATGACCACACATGGTCATAGTAGGAGTGCTTTTTTTGCAGTTTGGTATTTTTTAACGCACATGTGGCAGCTCCCACTTTCAAAATGAAAATGTGTGAAAATACAGCCTGAAATATTGTGGAGGCAAATGCAGGATGTAGTGGGTGAAATCAATACAATTGAAGCAGAATTATATCTACGGGGCTTTGGGTACAGTGGGGGTGGGGTGGCATCATGTTCTTTCCTTTTCATGTGAATGTGCATTAACCTTTCCACAGACATAGTGTAATTACAGTAAGGTGCCTCCAGGAGAAATCAAAAACTTGGGCTGTCACTGACAGTTTAAAGATAAATCCCCTCTGCATACTAGGAGAGGGGGCCTACTAGTGCTGCAAGGCTGCTTACTAGGTCAAGTAGATGGTCTTACATAACCCCTGTGCTTAAGTCTCTTAACTGGCTCCACGTTGATTACAGGATGCAGTTCAAAATCCTCCCCCTCGTGTTCAGAGCTCTTCACCGCCCCTGCTTGTAGCTGACCTGCTTCATTTGCACTTTTCAGCACACTCGCTCAGGTCAAACTATCTCAACCAACTATCTGTCCCATGTGCCCGCTTAAAAACCTGTGGTGACCGAGCCTTTCAGGCAATATCACCCAATTATGGAAGTCTCTCCCTACACCCCTTAGGTTTGCTAAACCGGTTTACCGTTTTAAAAGGCAGCTAAAGATAGATGTACCAGTTTAGACGTTTGGGTAACTGTTTTACAGTGTCTTCTTTTGTGTGTCCTTCGTCATTTATTGTTGGACCACGTATTTTACTGTGTATTGTGTCTACCAATTTTCTTCTGTGTATTTTACTTTTAACTTGCTTCTGTACAGCACTTTGTGACTCTTGTCTGTGAAAAGCGCTTCATACATATATTTGACTTAATTACTAGTGGCAGACCAACGGCAGACACAGTCAGGGATGCCATTGGCTAGCAGCCGTCGAGGGGAGGAATGGTTATTTTTGGTCACGCCACATAAATTAAAAAAATGTATAAATAAATAAATGTATTAAAACATAATAATAATAATAAATATATATACATATATATACACGTGTGTAGCATATGTAGCAATATGGCATTATATTTACTTTACTCATCATCGTTATATTGCAACTTGATTCAAATTGACAGGGCTGAGAGAGAACTATTTAATCAACATATATTTTTCCTCATGACAAACAGGCTATACATTTATGACATTTAGAAAATCTTAATCATTGCATCAATAGTTTGTATTGTGGGATATAGTTATATCTTAATCTAAATACCATTTGTTGTTGCTCAATTGTTTACCATTGTATTCATTGCACAATATGTTGTACTTGAAGGGGGGGGGGTGGGGTGGGGTGGGGGGTAGTCCAGGGAGCACACATCAGACCTTTCTGAATCTCAGTTTCATTACCGGGGCAGTAAAACCAATAAAAGATAAGCAACATAACCATCTGTTTTTCTTTTGGTCTACCCTACACCCCCAAATTAATATTTTACTCCCTTCTTGAGATCCAAAGTGGTTTTCCCCTCTCCTGTCTGCCGTTGATGTGCGCACAAGCCAGGAGTTAGGCCTGTTCACACAGTGGCTGGAAGATTGGATCTCTTGGAGGAGGATGTCGGAGGTTCTGTAAGGCCGGTGTTTGAGGTTCCGTTCGATTATAACTCGGAGGTCCTCAATGTAATTTGAAATAATTTCATCACACGTAACACATAAAACATCATATGGTGAGAAAAAATATTCCGCATACCAATACAGTAGTGAGTTAAATACATACAATTCAACGTCAATGTTGGATGTTTTAAGAGTACATTTGTAAGTATGTTAGCTAGCTAATACAGCTATATAAGCGCTGGACAAACATTAGCGTGAGCGTCCATCCATTTTCCAACTGTAGCCCAAACGCGTGTAGGTCGGAGATGACGCGACTCCCCACCTCCGACCATAAACAAACACAGCATTACATTTTCAAGCCTCGTCCAATCATAATTACATTATGATTATAATTACATAATTACCCCCAATTCTCGCTCAATGGAGATGCTGTTTTTCTCAAAATACGTTTTTTTCCCTGTCTTGTTCAATATAAAGTGGGTTATTAAACACACTTAGATGACCATTTCATATGCCACTCTCTTGTTGTTGCTCAAAATAACTGTCTTTTTTCTTCTATTTAGTTTTCTTCACATGAATGTGAAGTGGATGGTGAAACATATAACACGTATACATTGTATAACCATTCCTTATGCCGCTCTCACACATCAAATCTCTTCTTTGACTTTTCAGTAATTCTTTATTCTATATTTTCATTTCTATTGGTTGCATCTACAACCAATCCCAGTTTGCCTCGAGTGTTGTTGTCCTTGCGTTTAGTTTTATTCTAATTCACTGCCTTATTGTTATCTTCATATGCTGCTTAATGTTCCTTTCTGTACAGCACTTTGGTGCAAACTTTGCTTTATGAATCAATAAGCTTGAAACAAAATGTAAAGTGTTATCAATAATAATAATTATTCATAGAAACCGCCATAATTGTGCAATCGGAGGATTCCTGCAGGGCCATCTCAGTCCGGCTGTCATGCAGACAGCTGCCACTACTTAAGTCTGCTCCGAGCAGCCAGAGAAGAAATGCTTCTTATTTTGGGTCACCGTATTGAGACCATCCAGTTTCACTAGCGGTCTCACCACCGGGTTCCCCAAAGTAAAACCAGTTTCAGTAGCGGTCTCACCACCGGGTTCCGGTGGTGAAATGCTTCTTATTTTAAATTACTTATTAACTTATAACTTATTTTTAAATGCTTCTTATTTTGGGTCACCGTATTGAGACCATCCAGTTTCACTAGCGGTCTCACCACTGGGTTCCCCAAAGTAAAACCAGTTTCAGTAGCGGTCTCACCACCGGGTTCCCCAAAGTAAAACCAGTTTCAGTAGCGGTCTCACCACCGGGTTCCCCAAAGTAAAACCAGTTTCAGTAGCGGTCTCACCACCGGGTTCCCCAAAGTAAAACCAGTTTCAGTAGCGGTCTCACCACCGGGTTCCCCAAAGTAAAACCAGTTTCAGTAGCGGTCTCACCACCGGGTTCCCCAAAGTAAAACCAGTTTCAGTAGCGGTCTCACCACCGGGTTCCCCACAGTTTAACCAGTTTCACTAGCGGTCTCACCACCGGGTTCCCCAAAGTAAAACAAGTTTCAGTAGCGGTCTCACCACCGGGTTCACCACAGTTTAATAAGTTTCACTAGAGGTCTAACCACTAGGTTCAACACAGTTTAACCAGTATTAATAGCAGTCTCACCACCGGGTTCACCAGTAGTTTCACCAGTAGTTTCACCAGTAGTTTCACCATGCTCACCATGCTCATCAGTTTAAGCTGCAAAATGAACAACTGGATGATGGTGGTGTCAAAACATTTAGTTAGTGAATTAAAAAAACTCCACGCCGAACGATGGCCTATCCATCCTCTCCTGTTTCCACACTGTCTTGTTTGATACACTGATTCTTGTCGAATACCAGTAACCACTGGAATGATAAATCAACTGAGACGAGCGTGAGTGAAGGTATAATATTAGCATGAGTGAACTCTGGGATGAGCTACGAGGCAGGCGCACGCTGACATGAAGGACAGTGACATCTTCACCAAGTGTTGCTTTATTTACGACGTGATTCTGAAGGCAGATGACAGATTAGTCATAATATGCAATCACACATTAGATTAGACCTGCCACATGATAACCAACACAGTATTGAGTGAATGAAAACAACTTTATTTCTAAGACATATCTCCAATTTAACCGTCCAAAAGTTGAGGTACAAAAAAAGCATGTGTTGCTTGGATATTTTCAGTAAAAGGGACCAATGTAAGTCACAGAAGGGTTACGATTGGTGTGGTCATATCTGAAATCTATCGCAGTAACAACTGTTGTTGATTAGACTTTTCCCTGTCTTCCTCTTCCTCATTATTCTTCACTTATTTTTCTTCTTCTTCTTACTTCTTGAC
This sequence comes from Muraenolepis orangiensis, assembly GCA_027704905.1. NCBI lineage: Eukaryota > Metazoa > Chordata > Actinopteri > Gadiformes > Muraenolepididae > Muraenolepis > Muraenolepis orangiensis. Next base: position 127,817 of record JANIIK010000041.1, on the reverse strand, counting down.
ATCCTCACCCTCCTCTAGTTCTCCATTTACTCTCTGTCCAATATTGGCCACCAATGTTCTCCAACCAAATGTTTACCTGAGGCCTCTTTATAGTGCTCAAGCTCTGATTAGCGAGTGAACTCATTGTCTAAGTGTTTTCCCTGTGTCGACGTGAAAAGGCAATTGGCAAAATAGCCTTGCAATGTAGGGACCATTGTTTTCAGTTTCACTAGAAGTGCATTATTAAATGGCATAATGAGTGTAAAGCAGCAACTTGTGTTGACAATTTTGCTAAATGTGCTTAGAAAATGACGAACTTAGTGTTAAGCAGAGAAAGTGCATTCAGTTTGATTCACACAGTTTCACACTTGGTAATTGCATTGGCTACAAATATAGTGCTTCAGGAATCAGTGTTAAGTGTTTAAGTATTCACAAACAACTAAATTACCAAACATTTAGCATTGATGACTTCTCCACTCTGAGGTCAAGGTGCACCAGAATGGAAGGCAGAGAAGCGTGAGGTGACCACACATGGTCATAGTCATCTTGCGTAGGAGTGTTTTTTTTGCAGTTCGGTATTTTCAATGCACATTTGGCAGCTCGCACTTTCAAAATGAAGATGTGTGAAAATACAGCCCAGTGAGTCAACACCTGAATTTTCTTTGGAGGCAAGCACAATATGTTGTGGATCAAATCAATTCAACTGGAGCAGAATGATATCTACGGCTTTTCGGAGTGCATTCGGGTACGGTGTGGGTGGGGGTGGGGGTGGGGTTGGTGGGGCATCATGTACTTTCCTTCTGATCGCAGCGATTTTGAACAGCATGTATTTACCTTTCCACAGACAGCCTAATTACAGTAAGGGGCCTCCAGGAGAAATAAACTTTTTGGACTGTCACTTTGACAATTTAAAAAGAACCCCCTCCCCCCATCTGCATGTTCACTCGCCCCTAGCCCCGCCCCCTCAGGTAGTGGCACAGACCAATGGCAGACACATTAAGGGATGCCATCGGCAGCCAGCTGTCTGGGGGAGGAATGGTTATTTTTGGTCACGCCACATAAATTGGATTAATTTATAATCAGCATACTTTCTGAGGTATGTTTATATATATATATATATATATATATATTTTTTTTTTTTTTTATATAGAAAAAAGCAACTTCTCCTGTCAATTCAAATTGACCGGAGGTTACAGAGAGTGAACTGAGCAGGAGACCTGAGTTTATTTCACCTCATGACAAACAGGCTACACATTTAAGACATGCTTTTAATTACCTTAAGCACAATCTCTTGTATTACGGTATAGAGTAAGCAATATATTACACGTAGATACATCTAAATACAATACAATTATTGTTGTGTTCTATTTTTACCATCCTAGTCATTGCACAATATTTTGTACTTGGAAGGGCGGGGGGGGGGGTCCAGGGAGCACATCACACATATAAGGTTTCACTTCTTTCTTGAGAAGCCAAACTAAAGTGGCCTCCTGTCTGCTGTCAATGTGCCCACAAACCAGGAGTAACGCCTGGTGACACAGACTAGATCTCTGTTAGGACATGTTGGAGAGTCTGCCATCCCACTGTTTTACATTTCCAAGCCACGACGGTATCCAAGTCCTATTGGGGTATTTTTGAATATAAAGTTTATTAAATCTAAACATATTTACATTAGATAACTGTTTCATATGCCACTCCAATAGTTGCATTATTTTAGTTATTTTTCTGTACATTGTGTGCTGTGTCCTCAAAATATATTTTTATTCTATTTTGTTATCTTCGCCTAAATCTATTTGATGTGGGTTATGACACATATTTTGACAACCATTTCTTATGCCACTCCACTGATTAACAGCCAGCACATCAAATCCCTTCTTTTTACCACATTTTTAACACCAGTTTTACCGAAAACCACAAGTTGTTAGCTGCCAAATGGAGAAGTTGATGATAAAGGTGGAGCAGGCCAAGAGCATTTTGCTTGTTCATTGAAAAAATTAATAATAATAATAAAGTGCTTTATAAAAATCTATTCAGTTTGTCTTTTATAAATTACGATAGGCCTATCCATTCTCCCCCGTTTCCATACTTAGCTTGTTAGTTTGTCTTGTTAGCGAGGAGGGTCACTAGGGCATGTTAACCAATGACACTGAAAAGACCATTCCAGCCCAGCTCCATTGAAGGAATTCTATTGGCATGAGTGAACTCTGGGATGAGCTACGAGGCAGGCGCACGCTGACATGAAGGACAGTGACATCTTAACCAAGTGTTGCTTTATTTACGACGTGATTCTGAAGGCAGATGACAGATTAGTCATAAGATGCGATCACACATTAGATTAGACCTGCCACATGATAACCAACACAGTATTGAGTGCATGAAAACAACGTCATTTACAGGACATCTCCAATATAGCCGTTCAAAAATTGAGGTAGAAAAAAAGTACACTTTGCTGGGATATTTACAGTCGAGGTTGTAAACCGAAGGAAGTCACAGAAGGGTTCCCATCGGTGTGATCATTTACCGTTACAAGCGTTGTTGTATTAAGATTTGTATGTGTTTGAGTGGTTTTATTTGCTTCATTTGCTGTCACCATCATGAGCAGAATGGTCAGTGACCAACTGTCCCAGACGCTAAACAAATTCACACAGTAGCATAACAACCAATGACAAAACAAGGTTCTGGGTGCATTCTATTCTAATCTTTCTCCTCATCTGATTCTTACAGTTGTGAATGCTTGGTGGTTTGATACATAGAGCAGAGCAGAACTACAGTATGTTAAACCTATTTTCCATATTTCTTGTCTCATGGTTTATGCATTTAACAGCATGTTGGAGACATTTTTCCATGCAGACATCACCAAACAAAGTCGCCTCCGAAAAATGACAGATTTTTAATTCTCGTATAACAAGGATAATGTATAACAAGGACTACACATGGAATACATTTTGTATTGTTGCACTTGAAGGTCCTACAGTATGTGGTGAGATGAGTGTGGTTGCAAGCAAGCCACACTATTGTAATCATGTTTGTTTTTATTATATTTCCCCCTTAATTTCCTTAAGAATCTCCTCCTACAGTTTTTGAGGCATTAACACCAAACCAATACCATTTATCAGTGCAGTGTGCTATTACTTGTATGGTAAAAAATATGTTTTAATATACTGTACATCTTTGTATTATTGTTATTTATATAATTTGTTATGGAAAGTGAATGGGGCCAAAATGCTATCATCAACAACTCCAAATTTGAACATCTGGGAGTTTCAGTCAAATGTGGCACACATATGGAAACCGGAAGTAAGCAGGTCTCCAAAAAGTTTGGTACCACTTTGACCAAGTTTGGCACCATACTTTGCGGTCAAATGTCAACTTTATAAATTCTACTTTGTATTTGTGCCTTATTTGAAATGCTGAACCTTTTTGCAAGGACCCATATAGGACCGATATATATTTCTGTACCTTGAATGTTTTGGAAAACCTTAAAAAAACTTGATTCAGTTAAAAATGGCGAAGTTGTGCGCAAATATGATTATACAAATGTGATGGCATTATTCAATCAAGTCAGCTTCAGAGGAACCCAGGGACTTGGTGGGAACTTGGTGGCCGCTTTAATGAAATCCCCCTTAAGTAATTTGGAAAGTTTGGTATCAATAGCACAAAAAATGAAAAAATGCCGCAGTGTCACTTTAACCACCCCAAAGGTGAACAACTTGGTACACATATAGAAACCATGCATAAGCAGGTCTCCAAAAAGTTAAGTCCCACCTTGACCACAAGGGGCACTATACCTTGAAGTTAATTTTACGATCAGCCTGTTTGACAGAAAATCGTGAAACTTGGTATATGGGCCTTATTTGATATGCTGAATATTTTTTCCTTAAGGACCTATAAGGTCCATCAGATCCATTTGTTGTACCTTTAAAGTTGTGGAAAACCTAGAATTGTTTTCTCATGAACCATGAACCCAAATGATGCAAAATCTGGTACACATGCTCCATACATGTGCCCGACCATAAGTAATATGTATTTCGTATAAATACATTTTTTTGTTAAAATTTGAGGGATAAAATCCACGACGATATCGATCACAATGATTTCTCAAGTATACTTTGAGCTGAGCTACAGAGGATGCTCTTCTCTCTGCAATGATCAACAGTTTGTCTTTTCCTTTTGTTAAGGCCACAACCAGTACTGTGGCATATGCAGAAAAAAACAATGTCACCTTGAATAGCCCATCAAATACACTCTGTGGGTCACCTCCTCCGGAGTGGACTGAGTCATACAGACTGCAATAATCTCACTCTCCTCCCTTCCTCCATGGAGGGACTGGCACTCCACAGAAAGCAAGTCACATTCTGTCACTCATCTGTCTATGTGTCTCATCTACAGGTCATCCTTAACGGTCCAGTTATAAAAAAAGCATACCGCCTTCACCAGTTCCCTCCCCCCCAGCATTGATATGAAACAACAGCATCCACAGCTAAAACAACAGCATCCACCGCTAGAAAAATAGCATCCACCACTGAATGCACATTCCTCAGTGTTCCTCACACCTTGAGCGCCTCGTGCACGCCTACCGCAGACAGACGGCGGTTGATGTTGCGGTAGCGACATCGCAGCAGGTCGCGGTAGGTGGAGCGCAGGTCACGGTTGAAGAAGGCGTAGATGAAGGGGTTCATCAGGGAGTTGGCATAGCCCAGCCAGAGCAGCGTGCGCTCCAGCCAAATGGGCACGCAGCTACACTCCACGCCGCAGATGAAGGGCCTCGCCGTGGACAGGATGAAGAAGGGCAGCCAGCACACGGCGAACACGCCCACGATCACCCCCAGCGTGGTCGCCGCCTTCTGCTCCCGCTTGAAGATGGAGATGTTGCGGCGCTCGCGGCTCAAAAGGCGCGACAGGGTGACGCACTCCTCGGCCACGCCCTGCGGCTTCAGGCCGTGCATGCGCAGTGCCTCGCTGGCCACCGTCTCCAGGCACTCTTGGCGCGCAAAGTCCATGAAGCGGTGTTTGGCGCCGCTCTTGCGGGCTGCCTTGAAGATCTTGTAGTACATGACCAGCATGACCAGCATGGGGATGTAGAAGGCCACGGCCGTGGAGTAGATGGTGTAGCCAAAGTCCTGGCTGATGAGGCACACGCCAGCCGTGTGCACGTTCTTGGCCCAACCGCAGAAGGGCGGCAGGGTGATTGAGGCGGATACCAGCCAGACGCCAAGGATCATCTTGGCCATCAGCTGTCCATTCTGCCTCACCGGGTAGGTCAGGGGCCGGGTAATCCCCAGGTACCTGGCGGAGGAGAGAGAGATAGGAATCAGACCCATAGACAGACCTGATTATTAGGCTGCTCTGCACAAGTGGATCGGCTTTCTCTGAAACACGGGGAAGGTACTCGTCTGACAGTGGCTGTTGGACGGGGTATAGTTTTGACCTCCAAAATATCCTGGCAGGTTATTTTTGTAATATGTTTTTGAATACTGCATTGGATTGAACAAAGTAAGGTCGCTCCATCATTAAATCCAAGCACTGTTGCATAAGATGCCTATTCGACTATTTCAAAAGGCTCAACATTAAACCATGGGTTGTAATTTCACATCTATGGCTTGTTTCTCCATTAGCCTCTCTGTATTCACTTCAGTAAAAGCTCAGCATGAGCATTAACTCTGACCTAAAAACAAAACCAAAGACCTGAAGCCCAACAGCACTGTTAAACATGAATTGGTTTATCTTTAAAGTTAGTTTGTAAAAGTTTGATTAAGGTTAATCTTCAAATTGTGAAGGAGGTTTATCTTATCTAAGCTCTCAACAAGCCACAAAACTCCACAAGCAAGCATTTTTAATTGCTTTTTGTAATCCCCCTAAACTGTCAGAGTATTTAAACCCATCAGGCAAAAATATTGTGTTATTTCTAAAGTGTCTTCAGGGGGCTGTTGTATTAGCATTACCTCCTGCAAGACCGTGTGTTGCTCATACCACAGCTGTCAACATGTTTACTGCTGTGGTATTCTAAGGCTTGTTCTACCATGTTCAATTTCACCTATTGATACAACAAAATATATTATTATTATATATTATATTATTTATATTATATATATTATTTTTTTTGTTGTTCATATGAAAAGCATATCTTGTTAAAAACCCATGTATTATCCCTCATTTCTGTTAATTGTTACACATTTATGTAACCAACATTGGCAAACCAGACCATTGACAAGTTATGCAAGGATTGTTGAATGACCAATCGTGCATTAATGAATGCTTTCTGCTTTGAACTAAATAAGGCCAGGAAAAACTGTGCACTAAGCTTTTTAGCAAGTAAAAAAAAACCTAAAACTTAACGCTGTGCTCGATTGGGTAAGCCCTGTTCTGTTCTGCCTTTATATATACTAATACCTCTGATGTCTTAGAAATAAAATAAAAATGCTCACTCAACATGTACATTTGGCTTTATGGATGGGTGGGTGGGCAGACTACATCCAAAAAGGTAATGTCAGCTAGGGGCACGTCCGATGCCTGGTAATGCTGTGGAATGCACATAAATACATTCATCAGAAATACACAGCAATGCAAATCAGCTCCTTTAATGCATAATTCAAAAGGAGAGGGTGTGAGTTGGAGAGCGGAAGGGGTTTGCGCGAGTTGAGGGGCACGACTCTCTCTCTCTCTCTCTCTCTCTCTCTCTGTGACTCATTTTTGGCCTTTTATAAGAGAAAGTACAAAAGCACTTTTATGCCAAAAAATCCCAAATCCTCTAATCTTAGTCTTTGATACGGCTGTCAGCTGACAGAGAGACTGTGGGGAACACTCCATCACTTTCATGAGGTGAACAGGAGCATCTGTGGGGGGCTTACATCAGCATTTTTAGGGAAATTACTTAAAGCAGCACACTCTTGCTTATATATCGGGCTAATCATGGAATAATCATGGAATTCTACGCTAATACGTCAGGCTACAATGTTGCGAGTTTTGCGACTCATACTTCCGTGCAACTGTTCAATAGTAGAGCAATTGCAAGAGTTCGATATGTATTATAATCAAAGCTACCACGCAGCCGCCCCCCCTGCACGTCGCGCTAACTTTAAAGGGAACAGTCTAAAACGCTTAACGTGAAAAGGCTTAACGTAACTTAAAGGTTCCAAAACGCCTTTTCACGTTAAGCGTTTTAAGACTGTCCCCCTTAAAGCCATGTTGCTAGGCGGGTCGGGTCGGGTCGCGCGCCGATGTCGCAGACCCGCTTATCGTGGTCGTGGTCCTGGTCGTGTCTGTGGCTCGAACGTGTACTGAACAGGCCTTGTGTGCTGCTTTCACCGCACGCGCCTCCGCACGCGCTAACACATCCCTCGCTTAACACACGCTCACATTACTCTGATGTGGTGGTGGTGTTGTTTTCTCGCTGAGCCTGGGCCGCCATGTCTCACCCCCAGACGTGTCACTCACTCCTAGTAGTGATCCCAGCGTCCCGTCCCGAGGGACTGTTGTATGTTCTATGTTCTATACCGCCAGAAGGGGGGGGGGGGCAGGGCCGGTTCTAGACTTTTGGAGGCCCTGGGCATTACGGTGGCCCTAGGCATTTGCCTACTCCGCCTATAGGAGGCGCCGGCCCTGGGGGGGAGGGGGATGCTATCACACTGCGTCCATCCGGAACACAGTAGTTGAGTGCAACCGTTTAGAATATTGAAACATTCAAAAACTGTGGGATTTATTTATTTATTCAAGGGATGCCGAATATTAATATTTCACTCAAACCCGATAAAAGACAAAAAAAACACAAATACCAAACACCAAATCTATGCCAGTTTTGGGATTCACAGTTATCTTGTGTGTGTGAACAAAAAACGAAATAGTATTACATTGCACATTTAAGAAAAAAAAAGCATAATATTTTCATTATAGTATCACACCTTTAACTTGCTTTTCCAATCCACAACGTCAGCTGTATCTATAAATATAAAGTTCTAAATCACCACTCAGACGTTGTATCGTCTACTAGCATCTGGTAAGTCAGCATTCTACAATCGGCAGAATAGTTGCATAACTCACAGCTAATTCACAGTTTTTGACAATGGTAACACGACCACGGTGGCAATTTCACATCTCCGGTGACTCATCACATAGCACAGTGCTGTTATTCCTAACTCCGGCACCCTGCCAGCAACACAATGCCAACCCAACACATAGAGCGCCGCACAGACTGTGAACTGGGGCATTTGTTTAATATGCATACATTGTGCATATTGTATATTATCTATTTCTCTGTTCCCTGGAGGATCTTGAAGCACATCCCCAGCTGTTCACTGGCCCCTTGGCTCAGCCTCCCCAGACAAAACATTGTGCATGAGCTAATGGGAGTCGAAAGTCTATGACTTCCGCTGGGCTACCAGCTAGGGCACGGGGAAAGTGAGCTTCTTCTGCAAATGCCAAGCCCCCCCTCCTGAAGTTGGCTTTTGGTTCAAACTCCACTCAGACCCTTTTATGTCGGGGAAAGAAGATACTGGGACATACTGTGAAATATTTACTACCATGCCGTGGGGGTGGTGGATGCAGACAAAAGGCTGGTTCTTCCCCCTAAAAGGCTTGAGAAGATGGACGTTCTCAAGTTGTGTAGCTCGTTGCAATTTTTGTTACTTTCTATCCTGCGGGAACCCCTTGTGGTGTTGGGGATAGAGCGGGGGGAAGGAGGTGCGGATACAGATGCAGAAGTAGCCGTAGACTAGTTCTGAGCATCTAAGTCCGATGGGAGTTACGGCTATCATAGTGTGCAGTCAGCCTCACTGTAGCTTTGTGTCTGTGTGTGTGTGTGTGTGTGGGAAGATATGTGTGGCATGTGTGTGTGTGTGTGTGTGTGTGTAAAAGGCAGGTAATGGCACTCTCACCTCTAACATCTCTCTTAAACAAGTAAAAAAAAAGAAACTCATCTGTATGTGTCTTCATCGACGACCCCCATCTCAGCCCCAACTCCCACACAGTAAAAGCTGCCTTCAGCCACCGCGGCCCAGGATCCCCCCCTCCTCCCCCCCCCCCCCCCTCTGTCCCACCACGGCCCAGGATCCCCCCTCCTCCCCCCCCCCCCCCCCCTCTGTCCCACCACGGCCCAGGATCCCCCCTCCTCCCCCCCCCCTCTGTCCCACCGTGGCCCAGGATCCCCCCTCCTCCTCCCCCCCCCTCTGTCCCACCACGGCCCAGGATCCCCCCTCCTCCCCCCCCCCTCTGTCCCACCGCGGCCCAGGATCCCCCCCTAAAACCCCCCCCCCCCCTCTGTCCCACCACGGCCCAGGATTCAGATTCAGATTCAGATTCAGATTCAGATTCAGAAAACTTTATTAATCCCGAGGGAAATTAAGGTGCAACAGTTGACACAGGGGGAATAAATGCACACACAAGAATACTAAAACCTAAGCTAAAAAACAAAACAACAACTAACTAAAATAAAACTATTATAAACAAAAATAGTTAAAATAATTCTAAATGAAGTCTAAATGTATTGATAAGTGAAGATAATTTACAGTATTATAACAGTAGTACGTAGGTATATACAATACACAACAATACGTATAGTGCAAATTGGCAGTAATAATATATTAATAAATAACTCAACTGAAAAGAACTGAAAAGTGACATGTGAAAAGTGAAAAAGTGAAAAGTGAATTCGGATCCCCCCTCCTCCCCCCCCCCTCTGTCCCACCGCGGCCCAGGATCCCCCCTCCTCCCCCCCCCCCCCCTCTGTCCCACCACGGCCCAGGATCCCCCCTCCTCCCCCCCCCCTCTGTCCCACCGCGGCCCAGGATCCCCCCTCCTCCTCCCCCCCCCTCTGTCCCACCACGGCCCAGGATCCCCCCTCCTCCCCCCCCCCCCTCTGTCCCACCGCGGCCCAGGATCCCCCCTCCTCCCCCCCCCTCTGTCCCACCACGGCCCAGGATCCCCCCTCCTCCCCCCCCCCCTCTGTCCCACCACGGCCCAGGATCCCCCCTCCTCCCCCCCCCCCCTCTGTCCCACCACGGGCCGCCGTAAAGATCAAGTGAGAAACGGCCAGGGTGAACATCACCCAGAATAGAGTCCTCTTATAGGACCATTAGAGAGAGAGAGAAATAGAGAGACACATTCCCACTGACTCACCGCTTCTCTGACTCACACTCACCACGGCTGAGAATCGTCTTTATTTTCTAACCTTTGACCCCCCCCGCCCCCCCCGGCCCGGCCCTACTCCCCCGTTTACCCGCTGAATGTAGTACTGGTAATAAGTTCTGCGCTTCTCTGCTGCACACCCCTACACGGTACGACCAGCGTCCGTACCAGGGGTTTGCTGTCGTTTTATTTTACTTTGTTTGTTTGTTTGTTTGTTTGTTCATTGGGTTTCGCTTCTTTTTTCTTATTTTTAACCCTCAAACAGAGGCGGCGTTTCTTTGTCGATAGCGTGATGAATGTGCAGTCACAACACTGTAGTCGCAATTGTGCAGATCCAGGACGTTTGGCAGGGTTTACCGTTACACGGTGCGGTAAAACATTACCAGGATGCCTGGGGAACTGCCAACAGAACAGAAGGGGACAAATGAGATCAACTATCCCCACACTTATAATGTCTTCCATTTCATTTTACCAGAATGAACAGAAGGAAAAAAAGTAATCATACCTGCAATCCAGCAATCAACGTCTAAATCTAAACCACAAATGATTACATAGAGTCATTCGAAGGGAAGAGTGTGTTGTCCTCAAGGTCAAAAGAAGCAATTACCTTTTTAACAATGCTATTGATTTTAATAGCATAGCTTTTGCACACTCATGCGTATGTATGTATGTGTGTGCGTGTGCGTGCATGCGTGTGTGTGTGAAAGCACTCACTTGAAAGTATGTAGTGTATTGACAGGGCCCGCCTCAAGTGTTCCGCTCCTGACAGAAGTCCTAAACTCAACATATTGTTATGGAATCTACTTTATGGTTACGACCCACTACCTGTGCCGGGCTGTTTACACCGGGGCTGGCTATCGCTATCGCTATAGCGATGGAAGCCATTACCGACGACATGAAGAACGGCAAATAGCCCCCCATATATCACAATATACTGCTAATGCAATGGCAACGGCACTTTGGGAAGAGGGACACATCCTTGGCCATATACAGTATGTGCATCTATAGATTATTCATTTTTCTTATCTTATCATTAAGATAAGAAATTATCTGCATTATCTGCACCTTTTTGACCAGGGCCAAGTTTTTTGTCATTTGTTATTTTTGCTGGAGATTTAGCTTGAGTGCACATAGAGAGGTTGGGGCGCTCTCTGAGAGTTATATGAGATGATATAGAGTACTCATGGTTACGTAAACCTGACAGACAGAAAGGCCTGATAGAAAAGGAGGACTTGAAGCGAAGTGAACTAAAGATGGCTGTTGAGATCTCCTTTTCCTCAGCATATCCACTAGCCGTATTACTTGATGAAAAAAGAAAGAGATAAAAGAGGTTTCATACTGTATATATGTATATATCGAGGTATGGAACAGGCAGCATGGTCTATTAGCCAGGGCGTTCCAGGTTCTGGGATTGAACCCCATCCGTAGGTATATCCTTGAGCATCTTGATGTCTAATCCCCGGACCTACTCATGAATGACATGCATCTGTTCATATGACTGAATATTAATAGCTACACATGTTCACCAACAGTGAGCTGATGATGTAATTCATCTGAAAACAAAAGTCTGCCACCACAGTCCTAAAGGTAGGTGTCCATTCAAACCAGTCGTGTCAAGTAGTGTCAAGTAGTGTCAGTGGCACTCACCATGGAACTGCTTTGTATAGATACAACTAGGTTGGGAGTTCATCAATACAAACAAGTCCTTGGGTCTGAATGAGTTACAGTGGCTAGCTTATCCCAATGGGAAAACAAAACACGCTTGCTGTCATTATCTGGCTAATGCTATATATATACAAATTAAGCCTTTCTAATCAACATCAAATAGGTGAGAATTATTAATTCTGGCTTCTTTTTAAGAGACCTAATGTGTTTTTCTGAAGAGTATTACTAGGAATAGTGCATGGTTCACGAGAGGTGTAGTTCTGTGTATCGTAAGAGGGAATCTTCTTCAACTGCTAAACGATGATTCAACAAACTCATCAGCGTTAAATTGTAGCTAAGGAACAAGGAATTTCTGATTTCAAGGGTTGTTGGTTGAAAAGTAGCAAATTAACTGTCGAATTAACCCTGTTCCGTACGTCATGACTCATTACACCGATTCTCTTTGAGACAAAGTGAACAATGTAGAATAACACAATGTCAGACTTGAACAAACCACACACACACACCCACACACACACACACACACACACACACATGTTGTACTCAATGCTTTTATCCAAAGCGACTTACATAGGGTGACAATAGTTCGGTTTATTTTTTGGGAAGGATAGCAAAGTGTGTCAGAGGGAGGGATAGACGAATGTGTGTATGTAAGGGAAATTATTGAGTTGCAGTTTGACCAATGTTTGCGTGAAGGGCTTAAGTTGTAGCCTACATGACCGGCCAATGGTGGCATGCGAGAAGGCGGGACATAAGGAGAAATGTCAAAGTAATGTAAAGTAATGCAAATGTAGGAAGCAAAAGCCGGGGGAAAAAGAGGACGTCTCTGGTCACCCTAGACTTACAATAAGTACAGATTGTTAAGTCGTTAAGGAACAGGTAAGGGGTTTGGTCATCAGTCTGCAGACATCAAGGAATTAACCCAGTAAATCTTCTGGCTGGGAGACCAACATCCTAGTCTCTAGGGTGTACGCAATTCTGCCCCCCCCCCCTGTGAACAAATCTAATGTAGAACAACAGATGTGGAGCCCCAAACACAATATAAATCACTGATGGTGACAGTCCACAGCTTTTGAAAGCTATGTTATATTCCTCTGATGTTTGGGCTGAGACTTCACAACACACACATTTCACATCCACTCGGACGGGGATGGTTCGGGAGCAGTCCCAGCACCGGATGGCTTACACTGGGAAGTGGCTCCGATTAGTGGTCGTGCTAGTGGCAGCAGTAGGCGTACTATTACGTAATGACAAATTGCAAATCAAATCAACAAAAGACAAAACACAACAACAAATGGGAAATCACAACGGCAAATCAGAAACCACAACCACAAATCACGAAACACAGCGACAAATTGGAAATCACAAACACAAATCGGAAAACACAAACAACATAGAATCCTCCCGGAGAAGGTGGGTACCTATCGACAAGGATCGCCAATGATTGGATGCACTGTCTGTCTCTTCAAGAGGAATGAAAGCGTGTCGTTGCATTTTTGCATTTGTCGTTGTGTTTTCTGATTTTGTTTTCTGATTTTTCAGATTTTCTTAATTATCGAGAAGGAAACCTTGAGAAGTAGTAGTTTTAGTTGTTTTAGAGTTATACAGTTTACAAAATCTTTAAGGAGTTTAGTGTAGCTCTTTGGGCCAGCAAGAACTCTCCACGGGAGGCGCTCTATTTGATCAATGCGAAGGAGCACGCAGTGAATTCCATTTCCTGTATTTCCTATGGCTGGAGGCTGAGCGTTAATTGAGATGTAAATCCTAGAAGGTATTACTGCAGTTAGCTAAACAAAACTGAAAATACATTTGAGTGTGAGAGTGTTAGTGTGCGCGCACACACACACTTACACACACACACACACACACACCTCTGAGTGTGCGTGCATGTGTGTGGGCACATGGTAGCCAAGACGAGACAATGAACTAATATTTATTTTATAGGGCGCTCCCCCAGGAAGCGTGGGCATCATTTCCAGCTTCTCACAGTAAATGTTGTTTGAAGATACACACACACACTACGGTACACACACACACACACACACACACACACACACACACACACACACACACACACACACACACACACACACACTCACACTGTGTACACAGGCCATCAATATAACCTATATTGTAGCAGTGTCATTAATATTACCATTAGTATTATTGAGGAACTAGGAAGTAGGAGTACATGCATTATAATGTAAATATTAAAACACATTCATCTCAAACACAGCTTGGTTATTTACAGCCTTTATGATCATGATACATGAAAGCTATGTGATGGTTGATATGGAATTGCCAGTAATCTATACACAAACAGAAATCGATATTAATTATTCCACATTAACCACCATAGGGAAATATGACAAAGATTTCTGCATTTTTATAGTGTGTGTGAGTTAATGTATGCATGTGTGCATGAATGTGTGGGCGTGTGTGTGTGAGTGTGTTTGTGTTGCTGGCTGTGCATGCATGTGTGTTGTTGGCGTGTGAGTGTGCCTCCATGAATATGTGTGTGTGTGTGTGTGTATTACTCAGTGGCAAGCGTCCGCCTGTCTGCAGCTCATTAGAGGCAAATAATGATCTTGACCCGTCATTCCAGACAGAACATGCATGGCCAGCGGCACCTGCATTCTCAAACTGAACGCCATCGGCGCTTTGGTTCCCCCAAAGCCGCTACCGGTCCGTTATAATGAGTTGGGACCTCCGACACGCTCATCACGCACAGTTACGCTCTAAAGAGTACTAACTATTCCAGAAGGCACTCTTTACTCCGCCTATCACAAAATTAACCAGCACTCGGTTTAGCGTAGACCTCAAATGAGTCTGCCACCACCCTCTCCCCAGGATGTTGGCGACTCAAGGTTCTTTCAAAAGTTTCTCATTCGAGGAATAGCTGTGGGACTTAAGAAGACAATGAAATGTCAGACCCGGGGGGGGTGATCAATAGTTGAACCAGGTTGTATTCCAGACAGGACAGTTGAGACAAAGCCTGGATTTAGACACTGTCAAACCCTGGGTTGGAGAGTCTCTGTGGGGACACCTAAAGGTTGGTCAGAGGCCCTCAAACAGGGTTATAGAAGTTATAGTGGATTGTCGTAGAATCAAACAGCGGTTTGAAACTATGTTCATCAACTCAACATTATTCTTGACACGCCTAAGTGTCTTTTTTGAAATACTACCTCAAACTGACATAAGTGGCCAATGGCACAGCTTCTGATTCTATTTTCTCTATCAGCCCATCAGCTGTCACAAGGAGAGTGTGTGAGGCTACCTTCATTGGCATTGTTTCAAAATCAATGTATGCCTCATGTCATGGCACACAGTTTTGTACTCTATATGAATTAATATGACATAATTTACTATATGCAGTTAATGTTTTAAATAAATGTATAGAAAACCCACTACAACTAAACATTTTGGATAATGCCGAATGACAGTTCTATGAACATGGGCTTATGAAGTAATATTTAGATTCAAGATTCAAGATTCAAGATGACTTTATTTATCCCGAGGGAAATTCAATTTAACAGTTGACACAGGGGGAATAAATGCACACAAAAATATACTAATACCTAAAAACTAAAAACTAAATTACAACAACTAACTAAACAAAACTAGTATAAACAAAATCGAACTAAAATAACTCTAAATTAAATCTAAATGTATTGATAGATGAATAGATGAATTGCACAATTTACAGTATTATTACAGTAATACGTAGGTATATACAATACACAACAATACGTATAGTGCAAATTGGCAGTAATAATATATTAATAAATAACTCCGATGAATACTGAAAAAGTGACATGTGAAAAGTGAAATTAAAAAAAGGGTTTAGATTATCACGATTAACTCTGCATGATAATAAATAATGAAAACCAGCGAGACTAATACCTCACCACGAGGATGTCAAAAGTCCTGGGTCAATGCAAGGTGTGCTGCGTTTGACGCCATTTATCATGTAACTTGACAGGTCACAGCATAGCTGGGTTGGCATTTCTGGTACAGCTTGAAACTGGATTCACTCAACTTATAAATATTGTAATGTTTTATATTAATAATCATGTGTCCTCCTCAGCATCCCCTGCTGTGTGGAGTCCCCCAAGGGTCTGTACTTCCTAGTATGTAGGACCGATCCTACATCCTCTGGGTCATTTGTTCAGCTCCTTCCAAGATGTGTCATATCACTGTTATGCCTATGATAGACAGATGTATTTATCCGCCAAACTCAATAACCTGAATCAACTAGTCCTTCCTCCGTGATTGCTTAGCCGCCACCAAAAGATTGGATGTCTCACAATTGTCTCCACCTAAACCGTGACAAAACTATTTTAATTTGGACGTGATAACTTTGCCACTGCAGTTGATCTGTTTATTGGCCCATTTCTCGGACATATTTATTTTACCGCTAAGTATCTTGGTATCATCTTTGATCAGTATATGACTTTTGACCATCATGTTACTAAGCTTGTCTAGTTCTGTTTAATTCAGCTAAGAAATATCGTAGTAGTATCCTGTCTTCTACAGCTCTTGAACTATTCATTTCATTTTCCCCTTCCTCCTCCGTCTCCTCATCTAGATGATTGTAATTCCCTCTCCAGTCTAGCTATTAACAAGAACTCCCCCCCCCATTGGCTTCCTATAGAATTCTTACTTAACGACAATATCCTTTTGATTACATAGAAGGCCCCTGTTTGACCCTTGCCCCCGGTTACATTTCAGATCTCTGTGTTATTCATGCCACTTCTCGAATCCTCAATCTTTTATCCATTCCTGCCTTTCTATCTCCATTCCGGACTCATCTTTTGGTTGGTTTTAGTTTGTCTTTTTAACTGTATGTTCCAAATGTGTCTGTTGAAGCACTTTGTAACTGTGTTTAAAAAGAAAAGTGCTATATAAAGCTACACAAGCTTTACTTCCTTACTTGAAATCCTCGCCTCCTCCTAATGACGCGGTTATGAAACAAGCGAGTCTCGGAGGGAGACTGAGTCATGGCGTCATGAGGTGACTCCTCTCTGTGAGCTCCTGGTGGGCGTTGGACTAAAAACTTCTAAAATCTTGCAGGGAGAGATGGAACGATAGCGTTTGTTAATTACAAATCTCTGGATGTTGGATGAACTATGGCCCAAAACTGTGTAGGATGTGCACTGTGCTTCTGAAGTGGCTTTGTGTGTGTGTGTGTGCAGTGTACAGTGTACAGTGTACAAAAAAAGTACAGAACAGGTTTCAGAGAGGAGGAGACCTTGGCGTTATACAACCATGGATGCCCTTTAGAGCAGCGGTTCCCTACTTCTTACTCGTTGCGCTCTCCCACTGTGACTGGGTACTGCTTTTTAACCGTGCGGTACTCCACCGAATAAACAGTAATGGAATTTTTTTTACCAAGAAACACCCCGGTCCTCTTTGAGGATTAGCAAGAGTGGCGGTGTAGTGAATGAGACCACGGTGTAGTGAATGAGAGAGAGAGAGAGAGAGAGAGAGAGAGAGAGAGAGAGAGAGAGAGAGAGAGAGAGAGAGAGAGAGAGAGAGAGAGAGAGAGAGAGAGAGAGAGAGAGAGAGAGAGAGAGAGAGAGAGAGAGAGAGAGAGAGAGAGAGAGAGAGAGAGAGAGAGAGAGAGGGGGAGAGAGAGAGAGAGAGAGAGAGAGAGAGAGAGAGACTACGGGAGCGACGAGTGGCGGGGACAGAGTGCCCAAAGTGTCACAAGGCATTACCTGAGGAAGCTTCAGCTCGGCCGTGCCGCCTCCAGGGATCCATCCACACATCAGCCATGCTGCCTGGCCGGGATGTCTCTCCACGCCCACACTGCCCTCACCATCGGGGGGGGGTTGCTCTTTACGCCACGACCCTTTGTGTCGTCATACCTCCTCCCTCCGCCTTTTCAAATCAAACCACCTTTGTGTCATGTATTAGAGGTCTTGTCTGTGGTCTTTTTTCACCGGCAGGAAGGGGACAAAGCACCAGTACTCTTAGCCCTCTTGTACCTCGTTGCCCTGTTACATTCCCAGACGGCGGCAGGAGTTTGGAAAAATGAATATCCATAATTTTCCTCCGCTGTTGAGAATTAATCATTTAATCATGCCTCTTCAAATATTGAACAATGGCACTTGGTCCCAGTCACAGGGCTAGGATAGAGTCACTTTTAAAGGGATAGGGGTCAGAGATGTCGGGGGGGGCTGAGCCAGAGCAACCCATTCCACTGAGGATGAGTTTGTCCAGACGCCAGCCCTCTCCAGAGCCTGGGAACACACCGAGGAATGCATGGATGGAGCAACCATCCATCCAGCCCAATTAATCAGAAAAAAACACTTACTTACTCTTCTTTTTTATTTAAACCCGTTTCTTTCTTTCTCTGTTTTCCCTTTCATTAACTTGATTTTGCGAGCGGGTGGCTGAGGGGACGTCAAATGGGGACGAACGGTTAGCCGTCTGTCCGTGGGGCTGCCTTTTTCCATGAATACTCAAGCAGCTCCATGAACCGCGACATAGAGCAATATATGAAGTCCAAACACTGTAAGCTGCCAAATACATAAGCCATTGGGACAAACAGATCGACGAAAAAAACATAACATAAAAAAACTGAACAAAACAACATACTGTGCACACAGTTATATAAATAAAGAAGCGTTTGCGCGTGATAATAGTGAGTGGTTTACAACTGATTAGACAGCACTCTAGCAAGGCTCGCTGCACCACTGAACCACACACACACACACACACACACACACACACACACACACACACACACACACACACACACCCCTTACGATCCCAGCACCACTAGTGTCCCAACACTCTGTCACCCCCCCCCTTCCCCGCCATATCTCTCTCTCTCTCTCTCTCTCTCTCTCTCTCTCTCTCTCTCTCTCTCTCTCTCTCTCTCTCTCTCTCTCTCTCTCTCTCTCTCTCTCTCTCTCTCTCTCTCTCTCTCTCTCTCTCTCTCTCTCTCTCTCTCTCTCTCTCTCTCTCTCTCTCAGCAGGTCCTCATCTCCATGCAGCCATTAGCTTGAAAATTTGCTAGCCAGAATGTTATGACGATACAAAAGAGGGTAATAAATATTTCCCAAGAACATATCAATTATATAAGACGTGTCTTATGTATAGGGGCAGGATCGTATATAGAGCGGCTACTGGGTTCGATCCCCAGTGGCCACCGTCTGCCTGCGGGCATCCTTGAGCGAGATGCTTAACCCCTACCTGCTCCTTTGTGAAAAGCATCTGCTGAATCATTGATAGTACGACTAACAATAGTTCAAAGAGTTGTACACCCACTATATAGTTGTACACCCACTATATAGTTGTACACCCACTATACTGTCATCCACAAAGTCAACTGCACCATCTGAATGTCGGGAGGTTGGTTAACGGAGCCCAAACAGACACGTCTCATCTACTACAGTCGGGTCTGTTGTCTAACTTTTGTTGTAACTTTGGAAAAAAAACAACCAGAAGAAAGACATTTTTCTTTTGTTGCCATAATTACTGAATGCAAATTGATTCCTTATCAATTACACTATTGGCCTTGGGGTTTATCTTATTTCCAATTGTGCCAGTGCTCCGGACTGGTGTTGGCAGGACTGTTTGAACTGCGTGGTCCCAAAGCAACGTCACACACAATCATCCCCCTGTCATTCAGCGTCATTCAAACAGAACCCGCGATAAACAACCTCTTCCGCTGATCTCTGAGCGTATTCATCTAGAAACACAAGCTTTGCTTCTGTCATGCCCGACCTAAGTGGGCAGCTTAACCTTGGCTTATACTAGAGAGGTGACAGCTTTAATGGGGCCCCTTATTCTGTTAGACATGAGAGTCCCAAACTCTCTGTGTGTGTGTGTGTGTGTGTGTGTGTGTGTGTGTGTGTGTGTGTGTGTGTGTGTGTGTGTGTGTGTGTGTGTGTGTGTGTGTGTGTGTGTGTGTGTGTGTGTGTGTGTGTGTGTGTGTGTGTGTGTGCATACGTCTGTGTAGGAGGGGACAGGAGTTGTTTTCCTAACCGCCAATGCGATTAATCCCTCGAAATTAGATGAAATCCCTATCAGAACAGCACTCAGCTGCCCCCACACCCTCCACCGAGATGGATAGCACGAGACATCGATCTGACGTTGTATCTCCCGTCGACCCCATTTTCACATGACTACAGGACTATCATGGTACATTATGTGTTCCACTACCACCACTACCCCCCCACCTATGAAGATAGGTTGGGAGTTCAGTGCGGGGCGACCAGCGAGGGTGTATCTACAAATCAACCCCATCACCCCCATTCTGTGTCTTCCCTCTGACCTCCAACCTCTCAGAGCACCCTCCAACGCCCTCCTCCTGGCCCCTCATCTCTCAACCTATCGTTCCTATTGCAAGTCCCTCTAGAGGTATGTATGTATGTGTATGTCTGTGTACAGCTTGGCTTACGGCCAATTTGGTGCAACGCAAACACATTTAATACACACACACACACACACACACAGCATCAATATCCGTGTACCTGTTTCTTATCACGGGGGAATTAGCGGCCACAGTGCGGGATCGCGGTTGTTTCGAAACTGGTAGTCGAATCACAACAGGCATGAATTAATGCGTGACAGCCCCCAGGGGAAGTTGGACATAATCTGATCATCCATGCCACAATGAGCTGTTATTTCCACAGTGGGCCTGCAGGAATGGAACAACGAGAGAAGCTGCAACTGAGGAAGTCTGAAGATTTTTGGGCCAAACCCACGACAGAACAGTGATCCAATCGCTGCATTCAAATGTTTATCATCGTTGTAATTACTTAGCTGATTCCGATTCCTCTGATTTCAGCACATAGAGTGGACTGAGGAGGAGTCCAGGGATTCACTCAATAGTATTTTCACCCAATAGGAGAGGCTAAATCGTATTCCATTAACATTAGCCCTGGTGTCAATAAATAAACAGCGATGTGAATGAAGAGTGTTCTTTAAATCAATAAACCCTGATAGATTTGGCTTCATAAACAACGTCTGGGGTTTGTCTATACACAAGAGTCTAGACACTATACATCAGAAGCAAGATCACATCACGTCAACAACTATGTGGACTAGATGCATCATATTTTCATTAGTATAGAATTTGTTTTAACCGTTGTTTCCCTTTGACACTACCACTCATACCCTACTCATACCCACACATAGGATCACATGATAGTGAATGAAATTATGAATATTAATATTTTAATATTCATAATTAATGATTTAAAGGTAGGCTATGCCCATACGTTTTGTATATAATAAATTTGAATTTAAATGTTTGCAACTGAAAAGAGATTTGATAGATGAAACCTGTGTATATAATGTAATGTAGACTATACATTGGATCGTAATGTAAGATTGTAAAACATTGAAATACAACATCCACTTGATGGATAACTTGCTTTGGTGATCAATCACGGTCTTGGTTCTTGATAACCAGTTTAAGCGTGCTGTAAATTCATTACACGCTGCTTGTTGGTTTTACAACTCAGTTGATATTGAACCGCTCCAAAAGGTCCCACGGTAAGGGGGATTCACCTTAACGGCTGTTTGCTGCTGCAGGCAGCCCTTCGTTTGAGAGTCTTACCGTGCGTAAATGAATTATCTTGCTGACATACAATTGCATGCATTAGTTATTTAAAAGATTAGAAACCACCAAAATCACAGCAATGCCACATAGCATACATGTAAGGTGCATTGCAAGTGGGTATTCGTATGTTGATCATTAAAAACACAGGGCGTACAAAACAATGCGTAATTGTGGTGCACGTCGCCTTTACTTTTCCGCCAAACTTTGTAACTTACCTGTCAACACTGATGACACAAAGGGTCATGATGGAGGCAGTGCAGCACATTACATCCATTCCAATAAATATATTGCAGAACACCTCTCCAAAGAGCCATTTGCCTCCTGTTAGGTCTGTCACTATTACGAACGGCATTACAACTATGGCCACGGATAGGTCCGCAACCGCTAAGGACACTAGAAGATAGTTTGAAGGTTGTCTTAGTTTCTTTACAACGCACACTGCTATTACCACCAATGTGTTTCCCATCACTGTGATCGCCGTAATGATCGCCAGCATCACACCGATAACCATCTTCTCCGGCCGGCCGAAATCCAGCAACTGCTCGCCGCAAGACTCGTTCCACATGGCTGTGGGGCTAATCGTGACAGGGACGTTATACCAACGCTGCACGGTGCCATTGATAACTTCGGAAATAATACTATGAATAGTGAGTTCGATGCCCGACGTATTGAACATCACGCCAAAAGTATCCAGATGGTAATGCGCAGTACTCCTCGCCGGTTCATTCCAATTACGCGCATCATTTGATCACCGCGGACCTGATTCGGGGTCCGGTGTGGTGGTTGTCCTTTTCTTGGAGGGCTTTTCCTTTGCACTGACGGTCTGAGTAGACTGTGCGTAAACCATCACCATCACAGCGTTCCACTCGAGGACTTTAACGAGACGGTATTTTTAGCCACAGAAATGATCGACGTCCTTACACGGCGGCTCGATCCACGCTCGACCACAAAGTGAGGTTACAACACTTTACATCCAATGTCCAGAATCCAATGTTAAAATGAAGCCCGTGCTGTCGTTCCTGCTGATTTCAATGCTCCACACACACTGCGTGCACGTACAACGCGCGGTGTGCTCTGTTAGTCAGAGAACTGTGCGCACTTGGACCCTCTACCACACACAATACAGAGAGCAGGAGCCGCCCCCGTGATAACTTTCTGTATATGTGGGTATGGCCGGATGCAGTGGGTGTGTGTGTGTGTGTGTGTGTGTGTGTGCGTGTGCGTGTGTGTATGATAGGCCTATATGTGAGAAGAGATATTCCTCTCTTTTTTAAATGAGATATGTTTTTTGTATTGGCTAAAACGTAAGACTTAATCATTTAAACGTTAATTCGACTAAATTTGAAAATATTTTGGCATCTGGCCTATGCAACGTCTTTAAATTACCAGTAGGGCTATTGCAGTTTTGTCTGTCTGAAACGGGATATGAGTTTCTGTTCATCGTGCCGACACAATCGAAAGGCTAAGTCAGCTGTTTATAAACAGATTCACACAACATTCAAAAGCTAAAGAATCACTGAACTGATGGCCCATTTACTCGTTCTTATTTGGTAAAGTGCTGCAGCGGCCTCACTCCCCACACAATGCGCTGAGCCATTCAGACTTTTGCTCGGATGCCACTCGATGGATGAGTGTTGCACACGTTCATTGAGTGGCATCCTGGAGCAATTAAATCTATTCAAAAGAGGGAGAGGGAGGGAGGGGGGGGGGGGGGGTAAATACATTCAGTTGCTATTTAGAGACGCAGGGGAATAATGCATATAGGGGGAATGTCTACTTGGACATGGATAATTGCTCATGTTGTCGTCATCGTCGTCATCATCACCATCATCACCATCATCACCATCATCCTCATCATCCTCATCATCCTCATCATCCTCACCATCCTCACCATCATCCTCATTACCCATCATCATCATCCTCATCCTCCATCCTCCTCCTCCTCCTCCTCCTCCTCCTCCTCCTCCTCCCTCCTCCTCCTCCTCCTCCTCATCATCGTCTGCATCATCAAGGCAGGAACAGCTGGAGCATGCCTCCCCACTGGCACTGGAAAGGCCACCTCCGTTTGTAAGCCCTTCGTCTAATTCCTCGGTCCCTGTCTCCCCAGTGCGTGGGTCGCCAGTGTCACCTTGGCCTTTTCTCCACCACCACCACTGTTACCTGGGACACCGTCTCTCCCCCCCCCCCACACACACACACCCACCCACCCACCCACACGCACACACACCTGAATGACAACTGACTAATGATGACTGTCACATCAGATGAAAACCCATTGCCCGCCGGCCGCCAGCAACCCTGACGTGATATTGTCTCCCGCACCCCCCCCTCCACACACACACACACACACACACACACACACACACACACACACACACACACACACACCACACACACTGTGAAATACAGCAGATACATTAGAGACAGCTATGCCCTCCCCCATCCACTCCCAGTCTCCTGAAGGTCTGATGCAGCCTCTCTGGCTTCTGCCAAACCATGTGTCACAGCTTGGGGCTTTGTGAAGCCATTAACCTGGTGGGGGAATTACAGTACAACACTGCTCTGAGAGGGCGTGACTGTAGGGGAGATGGGGGAGACAGGGAGGGTGGAGAGAGAGGGAGGGTGGAGAGAGAGGGGGAGAGAGAGAGGGAGGGTGGAGAGAGAGGGAGGGTGGAGAGAGAGGGAGGGTGGGGAGACAGGGAGGGTGGAGAGAGAGGGAGGGTGGGGAGACAGGGAGGGTGGAGAGAGAGGGAGAGAGAGAGGCTCTTTGCGGTTTGAGATGAAGAAGTGCTGATCTATGGCTGAAGCTCCAGAGACCACACACATACATGGATATACACGTCTCTTCATATAATAACGGTGTCATCTACACACTGATCTGTAAAATGTCTCCAAGGGAATCCTATCAGTATCACTTATGGCTGTGTCTGTATTCTTAAAGCGTGCCTTTCTTCATGGGAAGCCTGGGAGCCATCTGCAGCCAATGTGACATAAAGGCTACTACCCACTACGCCACTTTTAAAGTCGGGCCGACCTCGGCAGCACACACCACACGACTGGTCTTGCCTTGCCTTGGGGTGGGTGGTCCACACTAGGCGACTAGGCCAATGCGGGGGTGCACACATGAAGACTCTCCTATGGCCAGTTGGCCCTAAGGCTAAGGTTTCCTTTAACATGCCCTGTGAGAGCCCGCTAAATCAATTTGTTATCCAAAATGACTAGATGATGAATAAGAGTTTGGGGGCCAATTTTAGTCCCATTGTGATAAATTGGTGGAATTGCAGTCTCCTGTCCAATAACAAGAGTCATCTGATTGGTCTAAAGAAGCCAGGTCTAATTGATTCCTCAAAGATGAGGTGATGTACAACGTTGTATTTACCCGGGGCGGCAAAAGGCCCAAACTGACAGGAGTCATACGGTGTTCAGTAATGAATAGGATCAACCTGTCACTGGATCATTCTAAAACTATCTGAATCAGTTTACTTTCATGAAATTATTCATTTGTACAATTTTGGATAATCTGGTCTCTACTTTACTCTTTTCTATTAAAATAAAATAAAATAAGTGATCTTGGATGAAAGTAAAACTAAAAAGGAATATGTAAAAATAGATATACTATGTTGGTCAACACATTAGATGTTCACATTTACATTAAGTAATGGACTGCTTTCATCCAAAGTCATGCCTCACATTACCCATTCATACTCACATTCAACCACCGATGGCGGAGTCAGCCAGCACGCCAGGAGCAGGTAGGGTTAGGGTGTCTTGCTCAAGGACACCTTGACAGTTTTTGCTAGAAGGAGTGGGGGGTCGAACCAGCAACCTGGAGGTTGTGAGGCGACCGCTCTTCCTCCTGAGCTACTGCCGCCCCCCTAAGTCATTTAGCAGTCGCATTCATCCAAAATGAGTTACAGTTGAGGATGATATATAATGTCTAATACTTGCAGCTTCTTTCAAATACTTTACCCAAAGACTTAACCCTTCACTTCTTTCCAAGGAGAATCGTCACAGAAGCAGTACAGCATGGAAAATCTTGTCCTTAATTCCCTTCGCTAAATATTTGGAAACATGGAATACATGGAAACTATATGTGTTATTCGTTTGTATGTGATTCAGTTACAGAGGATTCTGTTTTCTGAGTCATATAAAAAAAAAAATCATCCACCGGAAGCTCAAAACAATAAATGCCGATCACATAATTGTGGGAAGGGCTTCAGTCACACGAATCCAGCATGTATTTGACAACAAGGCTGTACCTAATTAATGTGGTCTGGCATATAAAAAGTAGATCACTTGTTATAGAAGACTGTTAATGACCCTTTGTGTGTGTCAGAGAAGAGTAAACAGTTGTATAGTAAATCATCTTTGCTATGGGTACACCCTGTTTAAACAGTAGGCACCACATCTGAGTCCAGAGCAAATACTGTTTATTTACACACACACATCATTTGAGTTGGCCCTAATGACCTATTCACTCAGGTTCCTCATACACATGTAGACTTCAAGGTGTGTTTGTTTGGGAACATAGAAACACACACATGTCCATGGGCTGGACATGCCATTGATGAAGCCATAAGTTGAGGAAGTAATTACTCTAAACCCATAGATGCATTTGTACTTTCAGAGTACACGTTCATCAAGGTAGGTTTTCTTTCTTCTTTTCAAAAGAAAGAATAGGGAATTGTCTAAACATACAACTTCTCTAGGTGTTGCTAGAAGAATCTATAGATTGAACAAACCACTTCCTAGATGTTGAAAGGTGTATGTATTGTTGGTCTCGTAGCTGGAGCAGCCTTATAAACAATGAACCAAAAAGGTGCCAAAATACATTTGCTAGTTCATTGATTGTTCCTTGTAACCATGGTTACATCAGCACTGAATGGCAAGGTTTTTCATTTGCGCCTTCTTGCTTTTTAGTAATATGGATGACTATCTACTAGGGTTTCACTTGAAATGGTTGATGTTCCTACCCTTTTGTATAAACACGATATCATCACCCGCAATGTGTTAGCTATGATTACATTATTTCTCCTTTGTTCTGGAGAAAACGTAGGCTGGGAAAAAAACGGCCATCTATGATGTGACTCCAAGATGATTACTAGAGAAGTTATCTGAAACAAATTAGGCTGGGAAAGAGTGGACAAAACCAACATGGAGGAAGATAGAAAAAGGCTATTTTCTGGAACACTGACTCAATTGCTCTTGTCAAAAGCAGGTGTAGCGCCAACTTAATGCTTTTGGGAGTTTGTCAGTGATTACCTCCAGGCCTGGCGCCAGTCTCAGGCTAATTGCTAATGTGTCTAACCAGTGACCTGAAAACCAAAGTTAAGTTTGCCTTCAGATCATAAAAAGAACTTTCATTGCCATGTTACATATTGCACACTTTATGAAATCTGTGTAGTAAAGTACAGTAAAGTCGCATTATGTACTGTAAAGTATCTGTAAGTGAATCACTGAGGACGGCCATGGATAATGTTGGTAGATAAGATAGACAATAACCCTGGTAGATAACCTTTGACCTCTAGATTACCTATAGGCTACCCTTCTTTACCATTTAAGGTTCATATATGATACATGGCTAAGCTAAGATTATGTAGGCAATTGAACTCATTCCAAAAGCAAGGCTATTTAAAAAAATGTGAGAATGGCATGTTACGAAGACAACTGTATACACCATAATCAGGGACTTTTGACCGTAGGTACGAAGAGTTAGCTCTCTTCATGACCCTCATCCAAGTGAACTTAGACGTTGGACAAAACAATCGCTTGGAGGCAAATGGGTCTTAGATTGGTGCTTGTTTATCCCGGCCAGTCAGAGTTCCGGAGCAGCTTGTGGGGCGGAACAAGGCGGTAAATCCTGTCAGTGATTAAAGACGACTACAGCTTACCACGCCTTTCCCGAGGACAGTATGCAATTCACGGCACCGTATGGCCCCTGCGTATAAAAGTGTCCGCCAAGTGTTATCTGCTGCTGTGTAATACGTTTAATTAGCTGTCGTCGTGTGTACAATACACCCAGACAGTTTTATTTCACAGTGAGATACATAATTCCCCCCCCCCCCCCCGTCCCCCTGTGGGTGTGTTTATACGAGACAATTTTGTAATCCTAAATTAAATGTACAAGGTATAAATTAAATGTACAAGAAGCTTAAGGGATGCAACACAGCAGCGGAAAAAAAGATCATGTCAGAGAGCAGGAGACATTAAGCAAGCGTGAAGAATTAAAAGCTTTGGCTTTATCGCAGAATGTGATCAGTCATCAACTGTTGTTCCTAATAGGAACAACAAAAAGTCCTAATAGGTTACACCAACATATGCTTACCACACTTAACACACACTAAACATCACTGACTTAGGTCTCAATGTCAAAATATTTAGATAGAGGAATGACATTGGACAAAGAGGAATGACATGATAATAATGATAATAAAAGCGCTATATAAAAGCATCCATAACCATACCATTACATAGAGGAATGACATGAGACATAATAAGGTTGCGGGATTAACGATCACATACATAAGTTTGACAGAGACACATGGTTCAAAAGGAGCTGGACTCTCCATAGAACCCACTAGATCTAAAACATGTACTGGCATAAACAATCCAGGTATTGATGAGCAATAAACAACAATAATAGTGTTTGTAAATAAATAAACACCTCTCTTGGAATTAAACCCTTTCGCTAACGCCAACCCTAACCCACTTAGCTCCTTGCAGCTACTTGAGTGACTAACTCGAGGCAATAAAGATATGTATTGTGATGGATTGTGCCATTGTGAGAGCGTGAACCACCTGGTGGAGATAAGCCCAGGTGGAGATAAGGACCTGGATTGCTCAACGTGCAAAACACGTAGGCTTACCTCAGGGTGACTAGGTCTATTGCTACCACAGCAATGCTAGTGATCTCGAGATCAATAAGTCGTGATCACGACAAAACAACTTTTGTTATCTCCTGATCATGAAATAAATAAGTTGTGATCTTGTGAGATCTATGCATGGCCTCTTCGGGCTTCTGTATAATCTGGACTCCTCTCGTGGTGATCAGCTATACAAATTGATAACGGCCCTCTGAACCTGCTGGTGTAGAGTAAGCACCTACTGACCCATGATAACCACTGCTAACATCCTTTCAATCGAGTGATAACGTTCAAAGCGGGGTGCTTCATTAGCAGTCAGGTGCATGAGGCGCGACGGGACACTGGTAGAGTACAGAGATATCCGCCACAAAGCAACAATGGTGCCTCTATAAGCACATCCTCCTTTTTTTTCAAAAGACAAAAGCCTCAGTAGGACCAAGGACACACAGATTGTTTTGTCCTTTTTTTCTCTCTCATTTTTTCCCATTTCAATGGGAACTTTAATTTGCCACATAATGTGTCCATGGGTTATTATGTGGAACAAAAGAGGATATGATGATGCCATGATGTTGATATCCATCCATCTATTTATCTTTCTATCTAAATTCAATGTTGTTCAATTCAAATGTATACCATTTATTGGCATGGGAAAGTTGCACAAGTAAATTATAATGAGATAAAAACATTTAAAAGTTCAAAAAGAAATAACAATCTAAAAGATATATAGGCCTACAGTGTATATATGTAGATAATGTGTATAATGTATGTGTCGCTCTCTTTAACAAAGTACTTTATATACGAACACAGTGAAAACATAAAGTGTAATGGTAGGATGGGAGTGCGTTAATCAAACTACTTCCCAGTTGGGTGACAGAATGACAGACTTGGTGTCACAAGTTCACAACCGGGTCATTTGGTGGGACCCAGAACGCAGACCAAGACACAGTGAGGCAATAACGTGAAGCTGTATTAAAGCAAAAGACAACAGAGTGATCGGGGACAGGCCAGGGGTCTGGAAATCTGGGTACCGGGACATCGGCGTAACGATTCCGTCCAGAATGTACGAAGTACACAGTAGTGAGTACAAAGTACGACCTAGCTCCGAAGTGACGGGACGGCAGGGTATATGTACCCCCACAGGTGACGTGATTACCCTAATCAGCCTCGGCAATTGCCGACAGGTGTGTGTGTGCGCCGCCGAAGCCCGCGGCTTGGCCACGCCCCCTGTCAACCACCGTAACCGTGACTTGATCTCCATAGACATTATTAACTGTACAATCTAATTCTAAAAATGTATTAAACAAGTAATACAATAAACTGAATACCGTTTATACCGTTTTATGCGGGTCGTTTGTGCACTTTTAGTGTGCTTTAGTGCAATAATAGCTCATGTATTACAGTATTAAACAAGTCCATTAGAGTTGTATTGACAGTACAGACAGTACTGACAGCTTGCCAGTATTTGTGTTGCGTTGGCTGCCCTTATTTCATCACAATTGGTGACAAGACGTGCTGCTGTCGTTGTGCAATCCTGCAATCCCCTCAACATATATCATATATAATGGCCGCGTGTTCATATCTGGTTATTAAAGTAATTGCAGGTAATACATGAGCCACTAGGGGGCGACGTTATAGTAAATGCGCTAATCGCGAGTCGAGTATTAGATTGACAGGCGAAGAAAACCAACAGCTTCCTTTAACTAAATACCCAATACGGTGAGAAGCAAGGGAACAGTGGGGAGTGTTCGTGACACGGTGTTGTTGAAAAACAACAATAAACAACGTTTTTCATTAATTTTGGAGGTGAGCCATGAAAAACATACTACCATCTAGAAACATCTACATACTATCATCTAGAAAAGCGCGCCGAGCGCTGACCCGCCTGGCCCGGGCGTGCTCGAAAACTAGCTTCGTTAGCGCTAACTTAGCTTAAATGATCTCGTTTGTCGTTTGATAAAAAATATGTCGGTCCTGAAACCAACAAAGAAACACCGACTAGTCTTCCATGTCGAACTAGTGATCTGTTTTGTTTCCCTCCCACATAGAAAGCTAACGTAACTCAAGTCGTCTTGACAAATGGACCCTGCCAAGCCACCTGTGCCCCTAGGCTTCCCGGGCGTGGCGCGGATGCCCTTGCTTCCGCAGCAGCAGCAGCAGGCACTGGGCCGCGGGCTGGAGCCCGCAGGACGGGGTGGAGGTCAGTCGGTCTTCACGGGGGGTCTAGGGCAAGGTTTCATTAGTCCTGGTGATGCAGCGCACATGCAGTTTGGCCAAGGAGCAGCGATGCTCCCCGCCAGTGTACCATTTATGGGATTGGCTAGAGGACTGCCCATGACTCCGGACCGACTACCGGTCGGCAGGGCCAGAGAGATGATGTTGGCACAACCGAAGGGAGGGACCGCAGCGCACGCACCCGGTCTGCCGGGCTTGGAGCCGCGACCTGGGCAAGGACCACCGTGTGTGGCCGCCACAACGGTTAGTACTGATATTGTACTTAAACATCTCCGGAATCCTCCGGAAATTAGTTATTTTATTGATTGTTTATGTTTGTTATGGTATATTTACTTGGTCCCCTTCAGAATATAAATGCAAGAAACATTCCCCGATTCCGGTGATTAAAAAAAAATATATATTTTTTATGATGATTAAGTTGATATTAAGAAAAAGTTACCTGGATGCATGTTTTTCACTGATTTACATTCCATCCCGACAGTCTTCACAGTTTGACCTGTCCAGTCAGGGATCCTCTCTGCTGTCCATGTTTCGGGGAATGGGCCTCGAACCTTCCAGAGCGTCATGGGAACGAGGACAGCCACTACTGGGTCGGTATTTGAACTGTACTGTAGAAGTTGGTCGGTCCAAGTTTCCATATGAGATATTAAGCAGCAGCCCCCTTAACCCCTTAACCCCTTTCACCCCTTTAAAGTAGATGACTCGCCAATCCACCACAGTATGAACAGAGAGGGAAGCATGGCACCCTCCCCCTGGTTACAAACTCTATCTTGCTCTAAATGAAAAAGCATTCAAGACAAGAATATTTTAGCAAAGCAGCAGTTTAATGTACAGTATAATCTGTCCATTAAGGATATATGTAGAGCATTTTTATCCCTGTAAGGTATTCAGGGCCTGAACCAATGGGTGACAATATAGTTTTTTTATTTTATTATACAATTTATTATACAAGTTATTGCCACCTTTTTACTGATGGCTCTTGTATTACCACCGCTAATAGTGTATTCATATTTTCTTTCTCTGTCCCAGTTGTTTTGAGTGATTATAGCTAACAATAGAATTGTGGGAGGCAAAGTAAACTGCTGGGAAACACAAATATGACAGAGCCTATATAACAAGATCAGTGTCTCTCCTACAATTATTATTTTTGCAGCGGTGCTGAGGTGTGTGCGAGGTGCACTATGCTGATGTTTGGTGCACGGTTCTCACTCACACACTTTGCCATTAATGTTGGCCCAAATACCGTTTTCAGTCTATCGTCTGGCCATCCCATGGTCTGGGTTTCATATTACTGTTGCCTCTGTTTTACACAATCAAATATGTAGGCTTCTTTCTATTATCAAGTCACTTGCTGTGTTACTTTGTGTCTTTATGCTTTCTACATTTAGTCTAATGTCATTCATGAGCTTACGACTCCTAGTATCATCATAGTGTTTTTATTCTGTAGCAGGACACTATTTTGCCGTCAGTCATTTTCCCACAAGATTACAATCACTAACAATTGAGGGGATTGTAGTAGCAGGCACCTATGATCTGTTTTTAAATAACGAATAGCATATGGGGTGCCCAACACGCACTCGTCACACAAGTGTGTGTTGTGTTTTTGCTATTAGACAAGCGATGGTGCTGCATGTAGGGAAAACACTGACGATATCCTTAAGATATAGACCAATACTAATTGGGCCGGCCCTGGGCAACATGGGTTCGAATTGAACAATGTTTTCTGCTGTCTGTAAATCTAAATAAGAACGAAATGTTTAACTTCAGACCCGAGTGACAAGACTTAAGTGAAGACATACGGATCAAATAGTCTCTGAATGTGTTGATCATTATGAAACCATATTTCTTGTAGGTCGAGGCGCAACCTTAGAGAAGAATCTGGCACCAAGCCCGATGGGGGTCCTCGGTAGCCCAGGGAGAGATGAACAACCACAGGACAACACCGGCCAAGGCAGCAGGTAGGACCCGTGGCTCGTGGTGGCCGATGTACACACAGGGTCTAAAATATAAAAAAAATAAACGCATGTGCCACCAGCTAAAGGTGAATAGATTTGACTATGGTCAGTAGACTTTTACATTCTGGTAGGTGAAAAGATCCAATTCTGGGCCAAACACATGCCAAGCCAGAAACAAGGTACAAGGCATAGGACCCCACACTTTGTTTTCTGTTTATTGTAGTAGTAATAGTAGTAGTCGGCATGTTTTAATGCTATCTCCTATGATGGATATTTCTAAAGTCTGTTATTTGCGGCGTAGGCAATGAGGAGTTGTTAAAATGGTGTTGTTGTTTTTTTAATGACATTTGACTTCATCTGAGCTTTGTTCGAAATGTGTGTCTGTAGGGGAGGTGTTAATATCAAGTTAACAGGGGCGCTCATACTGCGAAGGAGCCCGACTTGGCGCGCAACGCCTACAAGCCCATTGCTCTCCTGCTATACGGCTGTGTTGTGATGGAGCACACACTGAGCTCTCCATTTGCGTACAATCTTTTACTGCTGGCTTCTAGCGTCACACAAAATCTGCACACATTTGTTTGACTAAGAAGATATTTAGCAGATTTATAAAAAATAAAAAAAAACATTTTTGGGGATAGAGTGGCAGTGGCTCATTATGTAGTGTGGGTTGTCTGGCAACTAGACGGGTTGCGGGTTAAACCTGTGCTCCTAGTGTCAAGGTGTCCCTGAGCAAGACATTTAACCCTAGCCCACAGACCATCGACTGGGTGTATTAATGGGTGAAATTTAGGCTCAAATTGCACAGCGTTTAGATTGGCCACTGGTTAGAAAAGCACTTTATAAATGCAGCCCATTTAACCGTTTGTTGTCTGTGTCTTGACCCGTTCCAGCTTCCTGGGCCGTGGCCTGTCCACCTACACGATGCTGGGTGTTGGACGTGCTTCGATCCCTTACCTGGGCCTCGGGAGAGGGCCCGCTGTTGCTCCCCCTCTCCCTCCTGGCCCCCTAAGTCCTGCTGCCTCCACCACATTTCTGCAGCCCACGCCCCCTCTCAGCCCCTCTGCAGGTAGGGAACAGAGATGATTCACTGCTTGATTCACTGTCACCATCACATGACGCAACGGTAGCCTTTGTAAGTCACAGACTTGTTTGTCACACAGCACTATAAAAAAAAAAGGTGGAGGCGTTGGGTGTTTTGTGTTAGAATGATATTTGACTGCAATTATACGTAATTGGCGTCAATTATGCAAATTCACATTGTCATATATCCTTTAATGCTGATTATTCCCATACACGCTTTTGTTCCTCATTACCTGGGTTTCTAAAATATCATTTTTTTTATTTGGTTTTATGTATACATTAACTACAAAGGGGTTACTTACCAGTTATCATGAATCATTTTGTGACGGTTTTCCAACCCTATACAAAAGTGTTGTTGTTTTTAACCCCGTGTAGGAAATATGCCCTCTCCTCAACAAGCTCCAGGTCTACCTGCTGCCACTCCACCCAAAGTGCCTCTCACAATGGAGGCCACAGGGTACTAAGAACTTCACTCTCGAGTGTCCCTTATATGTTGAGCTGCAAATGATACTGTCGTGACTCTGTCGGAATCAGAATTCCTTTATTTGTCACTCTTACATATTAGAGACAGACTTACAGAATAAAAATATCTATGCACACGTTATTATTAACGATAATAATACAAATTATAATAATTATTTATTTAAAATTTTAAATAAAAAAACACCATGGGTCACATCAAGCGGATTCTGAAATCATATCGCGACCCCCACTTTGGGAACCCCTGTGCTAGAGGTTTGAGACCTGAGACTGGAAACTTCCCCTCCATTTCCCCGGGGGCGGTCTCATGGTCAGCGGTATTATTTTTGTTCTGATCTGAAAGTTGTTTATATTATAACTAGAGCTGGGTTTATATTCATGTCACTGTTCCCCCTGACAGAGAGTCTCTGCACAAGGCGGGTACTAAAGGACACCCCTTGCCCATAGGATCAAACAGCATTCCCATCACCTGCAAGAACGAGGCCGTGTACCAGTACCACGTTACATTTGCGTAAGTATAGGACATTGCATCTGAAGCTGTAGCTTATCACCATAAGTTAATTGTAAAGCATAATTGTAATGGCTCTGTCAAGCCAATGAAATCACCGGGTGGATGTAGAGCCAAATTTAACACTGTAAATTATAAAGTCAGCTTCTAATGTAAAACTCACCCTTTTAGAAAAGTGTTGGTGCCTTCTGTTTTAATAATGGTCATTTGTCTGTATTTCTCTATTGCGTTTGCCTTTTTCAGGCCAAATATTGAGTCGGTGGGGATGCGGTTTTCTATGATGAGAGAGCACCACACGACCACCGGAGAAGTTATTGCCTTCGATGGCTCAATTCTCTTCCTACCAATTAAGATGAAGGATGTGAGTGGCTGAGCCGTAAAAAGTCCTAAATACCAAGTGTCCATCATGAGTGTACCTGTGCCCAAAATGAGATCTTAAATGGACTTGCAAAAAGAAAACAAAATTGTTGATTCGTATAATCGTCCGAAACTTCATTCATGAAACTAACACATCTGGTCTGAACCGCAGGTGGTCCTCCTGAAGAGCGAACGGCAGACGGACAATCAGGAAGTAGAGATCAAAATCCATATGACCAAGATCCTGCCACCGAACTCTGACCTCTGTATTCCCTTCTACAACGTGGTGCTCAGAAGGTACCGGAGCAGTGCGGCTCATCCGATGGGAACAAACATGGGAGCAGCGGCATATGGCTGCATCCCAGTGTCTGCTGCTTCCCCAAGGCGTCCTTCAGCAAGATGATGATGAATGTGTCAGTGAATGATGTGTGACTGAATGGGTTAAAGTGTGTGAATGGTTGCCTTTTGAGGCATTCAGTTCTTACTTTACAACATAAAGGCGACGCCATAGTGGACTGCATATGTTATATTGCAAATGTTATGATGTCTGGCAACTCTCAGACAAGACAATGATCTCTTCAAATATTTTTGGAATCTTGTAATCGATATTGGGTCATAATTCAAACAGATAGAACATTGATTGGCAGTTGCTCATTATACGTGTTGGAAGATGGGACCTAACCACAGCCAGTTCAATGTTGTAAAATGTTTGGCTTTGTGCGTCAGTGATCCCCAAAGGTTTTAGGAAAGCGTGCATAGTCCTTAGCTTGTATGTGTTTATTAACACATAAATTGACACAGATCTCCAGGGATCACTTTAATAATAATTTTTTAATAATTTTAATAATCATTTGTTAGAAACATTGTTTTACACTGTCACAAATTGTGCTCACTGGAAAGCATCATTTTAAAACGGTGTCTCCAGCAGGCCTCGGCAGAAGCAGAATTGTCACTCTGAATCTAATAAGCCCAGCACTTAGGCAGGAAGTGATTGTGTGTGTCGTATGCCTCCATCCTGACAAAAGACACTTGACAACATTCACGTCTTAATTCCTTCTCTCTTGTTTCTCGAACTGAAGGATCATGAAAATGGTGGGTTTGAAGCTCGTTGGGCACAATCATTATGACCCACAGTGTGCCATCGTTCTGGCAAAACATGGGTGAGTTGCTAAACCTGCCGTCACTTTCTTAATGGCCCCCGGAGACGGCCCAGAACCATTGTCTTTTCAAACAGATGTGTGTGTGTTTGTGTGTGTCTGCAGGCTGCAGGTGTGGCCTGGCTACGCGACCAGCATCAAGAGAACTGACGGCGGCCTGTACATGTCGGTGGACTTGTCTCACAAAGTGCTGAGGAACGACTCGGTCCTGAACGCCATGTTAGTTCACTCATCCTGACAGCACAGGAGTCACGGAGCATGCAGTAGCTGAGTAACAGCATGTAGTAACGATGAGTAAAAGAGCATGTAGCATTGAGTTACAGAGCATGTAGTAATGATAAGTAACTGCATGTAGTAACGATGAGTTACAGAGCTATAAGTAACCATGAGTTACAGAGCTATAAGTAACCATGAGAAACGGAGCATGCTGCAACGATGAGTAACGGCATGTAGTTACAATGAGTAACAGAGCATGTAGTTACAATGCCGTTGACTTTATGAATTCCTACATGGAAACCTAGGTGCCACTGGCACTACATACACATATGACATGAGAAACAAGCATGACAGCCTTGAGAGTCGGGCACACACAGCCCTATAAAACAGCAACTGTGATGGGCTACCGACTGCACACATCGGTTAAGACACTGTTTTACCCAGTGGGTAGCACACTGGTGCCACAACCAGTACTGCAGTTTCTTAGGCCCCAGTGCCGGAACTTACGGGTCAAATTCTAACCACACGCAGACCAGTCACAAATCCAAAAGCTCATATAGCTTACTGGTCGACATATTTGAGTCCCAACATTTTTTGTTGTTGATGGTAACAGAAATCACAAGAAAAAACAACAGTGCAACAGTCCACTGTCTTGACATATGGACTTGAGAAGCTAGTGGATGTGATGCTGTTTTGCCTGGTGTCAGTATCTGGTGTCCTCTTTAGCATACGGCTGTCTACAATCCAGGTGTGGAATCACATTGTTATAATGTCCTGTTTCTGCCTGCCACTGATGAACATCTAACAAAGGTCATGTAGCGTTAGACATATAGTGTGACTATACAATATGTTCATGTAATGCTTAACATGGAGTCTGTCAATACCGGTCCATCCATATAAGACTAGGAGCCAGATATCTGGTTGCGTATGTATATTCATTAGTATGTACGTATGTATGTTCATTAGTATGTACGTATGTATATTCATTAGTATGTACGTATGTATGTTCATTAGTATGTACGTATGTATGTTCATTAGTATGTACGTATGTATGTTCATTAGTATGTACGTATGTATATTCATTAGTATGTACGTATGTATGTTCATTAGTATGTACGTATGTATGTTCATTAGTATGTACGTATGTATGTTCATTAGTGTGTACGTATGTATGTTCATTAGTATGTACGTATGTATGTTCATTAGTCACACAATGTTCTCCTGGTGGAGAGGCTGGACTGTTTGGCCAGGTTGTTAGGTGTTTCATAGGTGAATCACAAGCACTATAAATAAAACATGTTTTGTCCTATGCGTTTGCCAAGAAGAAATCTGCCCCAACTCACTCTGGGCTTGGCCAGCCAAAGCCCACAGTGTGTGGGACTGGCCTCCCCTTTTTTATTTTATTTTAATTAGCTCAAAGCTTAACCCCATGTTGTTGTGGCATGTGCGTGTTGTCC
Organism: Muraenolepis orangiensis; assembly: GCA_027704905.1. Taxonomy (NCBI): domain Eukaryota; kingdom Metazoa; phylum Chordata; class Actinopteri; order Gadiformes; family Muraenolepididae; genus Muraenolepis; species Muraenolepis orangiensis. The sequence continues at coordinate 90,169 of JANIIK010000041.1, read as the reverse complement.
TCCAGGAAAGTGGTCTATCAACAGAGCCCGGAGGGCTTCCAGGACGAGTGTGCCAAAGAGCTGGTGGGGCGCATTGTGATCACGCGCTACAACAACCGCACGTACCGCATCGACGACATCGACTGGAACAAGTCCCCTAAGGACACCTTCACGCTGGCCGACGGCTCCACCATCTCCTTCGCAGACTACTACAGGTCTTCATATTGTGTGTGTGTGTGGGGATCTTTGTTGTTGAGGTACCCGCGATGTGTTGCTTTAATACCAGTCTTGTTGTTTTTTTTGGTGTGCAAGAACAAGAAGAATATGTTGTGCTAAAAGTACAAACCCGGCTGGTTTTAATAGTTAGTTAGTTTGTGTGACATGCAGGAACCACTATGGGATCACCATCAAGGAGATGGACCAACCCCTGCTGCTCCATCGGCCCAAGGAGAGGTCCAAGCTGATGGGGAAGGTCAGCTAAACACATTGCTGTCACATGTCATAGAGAACACATCCTTGTCCTCCCAACAGTGAAAGACGTCACCAAACAAGTGTTTGTTTGTGAAGCTGAATTCTTACGGTAGTGTGCCCTCTTGTGGCCAAAGTTGACCGTTTCACATTTCTCTTACACAAGGGCTGTCAATGATGACCTAATGGCTCACATTTTTCATTTTGATAGGAACATTTGTTTTTCAAATTGAATGACAAACTTTGAACGTTTTTTTTTATGTTATGTTTTCAATTATTTTTCCAGTTTAGATTTAATTAACCTACTTTGTCTGAGCAGCAACAGGCAAGAAAAACTGAAATACTCCCAAGAGAAGCAGCAAACTTAACTGTTGACATTCTGCAGCAAATCACCGGGGAGCTCCTCCTGGTCCCCGAGCTCTCCTTCATGACGGGCATCCCTGACAAGATGAGGAAGGACTTCCGTGCCATGAAGGTAAAAACCACAGTGTCGGCACAGCAGGTCCTGTCCAGGAGCTGTTCATTCACCCACACGGCTGCATGCACAGCTGTTGCATGCACCGTACAGAATTTAAAACGTTGTGACCGTACTGTCGTACTTATAATGAATCAATGATTATTGACAATAGCGATCCTCAAAAATCATAGGAGCTGTAGGAGGTTTTTTAACAGTGGGTTAACCCACCTAACCCACTGTTAACCCTAACCCTACAGTTATTGGTTTTGTTTATTAAATGGCTAAGTAGTCAAAGTCTTTCGCCTTGGAGCTGTTATGCATTGTTGTTAAGGCTGTATAGAAATAGGTTTGTTCGACAATATTTAGTGGCTGGCCCGGGTAGCTGGAGTTCCCCGTGTGTTCGGCAAGTTTTACAATAATGACCGTCTGCCAGGAATGTCCCGACATCAAACCTGAAAGTCAAATTTATAGCAGGATACTGCACTACTGTGGTGGTGTATTCAAAATAAATTGCATCTCAAAAGCAGCTTGAACGTTTTTTTATATCTTACTTTATGTAAGACCCTATGGCAGGGGTCCGCAAGTAAGTTTGGCCTTGGGCCAATTTTTTTCTGAGCCACTAGATGGCGGGCCAGAATATAATCAAAGGCTAATTTAAGTAATTGATTGTTTAAACATGTGACACGTTGTAATGCTTTGACTTTTCTTTCTAAACATTTTAATACATTTCCGCGTTGTACATTTGGCTGCGCGATCAGTGACGAGCGTTGACACGGGGGGGCTTATGGAGCATACGCACCACCACCCCTCGCCCTCCATGATCAAGCTGATTCAGCTTTTATTTTGCAGATTTTGTCAATGTTTTGACTGTTCTGAATTTCTGAAACTGAATTTGCTTTGTTACTGTTCACATGTGTGGTGCAGTCACAGTCAAATATAAGTAAACATTACTTTTGAATGATTTAGTGAGCTGGTGTTATTTTTTTCAAACCACACACCGCATGTTGGCTATTTCAGCACCACGCGTTGTCCACTTACTTATTGATTCACTATGAGGGTTCAGCGTCAGTGCACCCCGCTGCCTGATTGGGCCGGTGTGTCATTCACTCTCAACATGGATAAAAGTACAATAAGCATTCTTCAGGTGGAGGGAGATTCTCAATTCGGACATTATAGCCTATATGTGCCACTGTCTGTCCGAAAAAAAAAAAATCTCAAAATAATATTTTATTTTTATTCTCAGAATAATATTCCATATGCTGAAATATCAATGTTTTTTATTAATTATTTTATACATAACGTATTAGTAACTTATATAGAACGTTTCGATAACTTCTAGATAACTTATACCAACGAATGCTTAGCGTGTTGCCGGCGTTCACAACTAATGCCCAACGATAGTCTAACTTATGCATAGCGCGCGGCAGCGTATTGCTGACAATCACGTGTCGTAGCCTATAAAAAGGCTAAAAAGGCCGCTCGACAATTTAAATCATAACCGCACTAGACATCGCAGTATCAACATCACCGTTGCAGTATCAACATCACCGTATCAATATCACTGTCATGCCGAAGAGAACTTCGAAGAACGCTGCCAAGAAGTCTCCTGGCCGGGCGTGGGCGCTAGACATTATCTTGACGTATTTCGACTTATGAGTAACTTACAAGTATCGCGTGTCAATGTGTGTCAACGATCACATAACTTACCTACAACTTATGGCCTGCGTATGCCAGCGCATGAGCCATACGCTGGCATACCTCACCGTACTACGACGTATACTAGCGTGCTTCAGCGTGCTCTTAACTTATACAAAACTTAGAAATTTGAATACGTCGGCATACGCTGGCTAAATCATCAAGGTGTGACAGGGCCATAAGGTTTGTCGACTATCTAGTACACGTTTGTAGGGCTGGTTGGGACTGAAAGGCTGTGTCTTGCAGGACGTGACGATGCACATCAAGGTCGGCAGTGAGCAGCACGCCAGCACCATCAAAAAGCTCCTGAACAACATCAGGGACAATCCAGAGACGATGAATGAACTGGAGAAATGGGGACTGCACATCGGAGACGATATTCTAATTGTAAGCCCCTCTGCTATATCCTTCCAAGTCATACACTGTCTGTACGCTTTTAGTATGTAGTACTATGTACACCTTGTCAAACCCCTTCTGTTGATCACTGTCAACATTGGTACCATAGTTTACTACCATAGTAGTACAATTGTCATGTTTTCAAAGTATAAAATATATATAATGAATATATATACAGTTTGAGAAACATTTTTTCAAGTATATATTTACATTACATATACATGTAATGTATACATTACAGGTATGTCACATTAAATATACATTACAATTACATGTACATTTATGCATGTATGTGATGTGTGAAACCTAGGCTCTGCAAAACGGTTTGCATGCAATTCTTGAATTGCTCTGTCGCATTGTACTAATCCACACCAGCGTCAAGTATTGTGTGAGTGTCAATGTGAATGGCCTGTGGGGCTGCATCTTTGTTTACTATTCACGTGTCCGAACTCAAGTACTCCAACCTCAAGGTTGTCGGTTTTTTTTCCCAGACCCATGGCCGAATTCTTCCAATGGAGACCATCTGCCTGCAGACGGCGTCCCTTGTCCCTGGCGCTGACATGTCCTGGTCCAGGGACCTCACAAGAGAGGCTTCCATCAGCTGTGTGAGTCGGGCTGGGGGTCCTGCCGCTTTATGATTAAATGGCGCTAGTTTTTATTGTCCCATTCTCTATTATCTCTGCCCGTTGCAGCCGCTTGACACGGGAGTGTAAATGCGGCACTATCTTGGAGGAAACCTCCCCAAACTGAATCATGAATCCTCTTTATTGGTCACATGTACACACACAGTGAAATTAGTTTTCTGCATTAGGGCTGGGCGATGTTGACTAAAAATCATATCCCGGTATTTGTAGGCTGCATGGCGATATACGATATATCGGAATTGATATATATTATTTAAGTAGCTTTTTAAAGCCTTCTTGTTCACCGGTTGCAATAGGGACCATATATTTAGCGATGTGGTGGGCCACCGCCTTGGTTATATGGCTACACGTTCCATGGCGCTACACGGCCCAGAGTAGGGGCAGCGAGGGCTGGGAGGCGGCTGCAGCACCAAGGGGCTTCCACCCTTTGACACTATTTGCTTCTGGCAGCTTTTACAGATAGCGTCGCTTTGCTACTCATCTGAAATCCCAAATCCGAAATATCTCCAAATTATAGAACCTGTTTTTTTTTCTTTTAAACTATGCGCCATGTCCGTCTCCATGTTGCTGGAAAGTTCTGTGAGAAGCCTGAGTGCAGACGCAGAGAGGGGGCGGTCGGGGTTGAGCGTATGAGCAGAGAGAGAACAGCGCAGAGAGAGAACAGCGCAGAGAGAGAGAACAGCGCAGAGAGAGAGAACAGCGCAGAGAGAGAGAACAGCGCAGAGAGAGAACAGCGCAGAGAGAGAGAACAGCGCAGAGAGAGAACAGCGCAGAGACAACTGCCTTCGTTATATGGACTCGGAGATGAGAGGGGACAAAACGGCTTTAATGCAACAAAGAAAACAGTCATAACATAACTTCAGACATATCGGTATGATGGTACGGTCCCATCTACATATCGCCTTATGAAATATACCGGTATAACTCATAATACCCATGTACCGACCAGCCCTATTCTGCATTCAACCTGTCCTAGACTGAGCTACTGCCACCTTAACTGCAGGCCCAAGGGATGTTCCCAAGTATTATTATGGTTGTTGTTATTATTATTATAAAAGGGTTTTCCTTGTCATCTGTCGATTGTCTCAGATTCCCCTGACGTTGTGGGCCATCTTCTACCCCCGGCGCTGTGCGGAACAAACTGAGGAGCTGGTGTCCACCTTTCAGAAAGTGGGAGTGGGAATGGGGATGCGCCTGGAGAAGCCAATCCGGATAGAGCTGCGCGACGACCGCATAGAGACCTACATGAAGAGTATCCACTCTCAGCTCACCAGCGAGGTATCATCACACACCTGTCACTGAAACATCCGGGAGAAACAAGTTCAATAACAAATAAGTCAAACGCACTTAAATGTTCTGGTCACAATCATGACCGGCCTATATCTGGTGTCTGGACATTTCTTTTGAGGGTGAATATGAATATGACCTAGGAAACGTATAGCAATGATTCCCAAATAACAATTAGCCTGTTCGGTAAATATGGTCTAATACTCTAACCTAATATGAATCATATTTATGTCAAATTAAGTAATTAGTTACACAAAAATGTGTCATTTTATACATAATGTCTACATGGCTCCAACACGGAGAGGTTCAACCTGCCACTATTTGACGTTTGTGTTCAGCCCAGCATTCAGATAGTGGTGTGCATCACAGCCGACAACAGGGACACCCTGTACAGTGCCATTAAGAAGCTGTGCTGTATCAAGTGCCCGGTCCCCTCGCAGGTAGGTCAGGTCAGTCTTCACAGCATGGGGTGAAGACAAACAGACTAACTTTGCTAGTTGGTTTGATTTACATGAGTGGAGTGCAGACATTGAACCCACCCAGTGCTTTTCCCCTGATCATGGAACACTCTGGCCACTACTAGGGCCAGCCAATATATCCATATTATATTGAGTATTGTGACGTGAGACTAGATATCGTCATCGATTTTGGTTATCGGGATTATATCGTGATGAAGTGCTGTCTTTTCCTGCTTTTACAGGCTTAATTTTGGATTAGATTAGATACGATTCAAATGTATTCTCATTGCACAGCACAAGTATAGTTCATATATATATTATAGTAAAGTCATTTTCTGAACTAACCTGACCTGGTCTACCTGTAGTATTTGCCTTCACCTACTTAGTCATTTACATTTTTCAAATTGTAGGCTAGGTCTTTATGTATTTATTTAATCTCTCAAATACTATACCCTCAAGTATTATTTGAGTATACACAAATGGGCTTTACCATGTGGATATTTGATGTATTTCTTGAATTACCAGAAAACATGCTCTATCGTGCTATATATGGTTATTGAGCTATTATATGACCTATACCCAGCCCTAGTCACTACAGTATCATACTCCCCTCAAGCTTAAATGTAAATGATAAACTACTGCGGTGGTTTCTTCACTAGCTCGACCGGAAGCGCATTGCGTTGGGGGTTCAGTTACTCTTGTGTATTGGTAGGTCATCAACACTCGGACCATCTCCCAGCCTCAGAAACTGAGAAGTATTTCCCAGAAGATCCTCCTGCAGATGAACTGCAAGGTGGGAGGAGAGCTGTGGACGGTCAACATCCCTCTGGTCAGCTGCTGCTTCACATCATTTACACAGGAATTCATTTGGACCAATTGCGTTGACACTAAATGAACTGTGGTTTCCAAGGTGTATTAATGGCCATTTTTCTTCCTGGTTGTAAATTACACATGATACACTACACAGAAGAAGTATACATGTTACTTCCTGCCATGTATCAAGATGATGTTTGTTCACCAGAAATGCATCATGGTGATTGGAGTTGATGTCCACCATGACCCCAACAAGAAAAACCAATCAGTCATGGGTTTTGTAGCAAGCTTAAACAGGTACTGTCCCAACACATTAACAGTGTTGGGTTTCATCCTGGGGTTTCCTTTTTTTTGTAGAATGCCATTAGAATGTTGGTATGTCTGTTTTTTAGAATTGTGGTTATCTGACATTTTCAGTGTTGCTTTTGCCCAACACATATTTGTTGTTGGTAATGCATGGCATTTATATGACAACCATGGCATACAGCTGGTCTCTTTCTCCTTCTCCCTTGTGTGTGTCTCTGTCCCCCTTGACCTCCAGCCTGCTGACGCAGTGGTACTCCAGGGTATCGTTCCAGGGCCCCCATGAGGAGATCATCAACGGCTTCCAGGTGTGCCTCCTGGCTGCTCTGCAGAAGTTCTACGAGGTACTGAACATGACATTCGTGTGAGTGTGTCTATCACCTGGTGGGTTCAGCAGTGAAATGTAGATGTCAGTGGCAATAGAGCTGCACAATTAATCTAAATGTAATCGTGGTCACAATTAAAGGAGCATGATCATCAGCGATATTGACGTTTAAAATGCATGCTCTGCTGCATCAAATCAAGCGCTTTCTCAACTAAGCAGTCAGCCAACCACCAGGGGGAGAACGGGATGGGAGGTGTCATGCACGCACCCTGCAGCGCCAGCCTCAAAACAGTTCTGTCTGCAGTCGACTCCGGTATTCCTAGCTTTCACGTGACGTCACTTCCTCATAGGAACGCCCACCTCTTGGGCTTTCTTCTGCTACCCGCCAGCTATTCAATAGCTTTTCTATTGAGGTATTTTAACCCATTTGAACCAAAATGCCAGACAGTTGTTGTGCGATCGGATGCACTAACCGACGAAGAGTCAAGCCTGGGTTGTGTTTCTTTAGAAACCCCCAGATAACCCAGAGAGGAGAATATTGTGGATTTGTGCTGTTAAACGCGCCTCCGTCCCCAGGGAGGGCAAAGAATGGAAACCTTCCAAGTACACAGTCTTTGAAGTGAACTTTTAATCAAAGTTAGCTGAACACCGAGTGTTTTAATTGTATTGTTAGTCATATCCTATCCACGGAAACATGGTTCATTTTCGTGGACCGATGCAAGCTACTACAGTGGGTATGTTAGTTAACAGTAGCTGGAGGGATAGAGGGGTTTACCAGCCTAGATCACAAGCGTTACATTAACCTTAGCAACGTGCAATAAAAATGAATAATCGTGATAAATCATTTATCTAAATAATTGTGCTTATCATTTTGGCCATCATCGTGCAGCCCCAAGTGGCAGTATGCTGATGTCTGCATGACGCAGTGTTGAATACTCTTTATTGCTCACATACATGCATGCACACACAGAGTGAAATTTGTTTCTCTGCATTCAACCCATTCTCCCCTCCTAGTATTGGGAGCATTGGGCGACTGTTTTATTATATATATAGCGCCGGGGGAGCAGTGTAGGGGTCTGGTGCCTTGCTCAAGGGCACCTCGGTAGTGCCCAGGTATTTCAGGGACGTGAAAAAGCCAAGTCCCAATAGACTGAGCTATCCTGCCACCCTTAGTAGTAGGTGTTGCCTACTGCTAGGCTCTGTTTTAGTGCATAACTACATGGCAGCATCGACCGCATCGCAGTATTCCAATGTAGTGAGAAAACCACTGTTCATCAATGGCAATTTAAACAACAGTGGGTGATACTATCTGTCACAACAGCCACCAGATGTTACAAAATGTTTACTATTAAAATGTAGGGATGTGATTTCTTCCGGGGGGGTGGGGGGGGGGGGTGTGTGTGTGTGTGTGTGTGTGTGTGTGTGTGTGGTTTGAGTCTAGGATCTAATCCTCCAAAACCCCACACTAATATGTATTTATTTTAGGTGAACCACAACCTACCAGAGAAGATTGTGGTGTACCGGGATGGGGTCTCTGACAGCCAGTTGAAGGTGGTGACCGCCCACGAGGTCCCTCAAATACTGAAGTCCTTCGAGACATTCCCCAGCTATAAGCCCAAGCTGGTCTACATTGTGGTGCAGAAGCGCATCTCCACCTCTCTGTACGCCATTTACGGGGACCATCTCGGGACTCCGCCGCCTGGAACTATTCTGGACCACACCCTGACGCATGGAGAAGGGTCAGTTTCCAGTTAATATCGTTGGTAGACTGGTCATAACAGCTTTTTCAAAAGCTATGGTGCACACTGGAGTCCCACGTTTATAAGCCGTCTAAGCCAGTGATTTGCAACCACTGTGCCACGCCACACTAGTGTGCTGTGAGAGATCGTCAGGTGTGCCGTGGGAAATTATCCATTTTTACTTAAGTAGACCAAAAATATATATAATTTAGTTACTGTAAATAATTTGCCATGGTTGTGTGTCTGTGCCTGCAATGTAGTGACTAGCGGAGTAATTAAACACCATATTTTCCGGACTATTAGTCGCGTTTTTTAGAGCTGTCTGGCTGGTAGAGATGGAAGAAAATGATTCCTTTCTGGGACACAGTTCACTTGGTTCAGTTCACCTAAAAGATTAGTTCGGACTTGTTTGTGAACAAGGTCAGTGTCAATTCCGGTTTGCCACTTCTGGTTGTAGATCCTAAGCTCAATATCACCAATAAATCATGCAAAATAATATTTGTTATTAAATAGCCCACGTAATCTTGCAACATTGTAGGCCTACCTAGGCTTGTTTGTTAAAAAACACAAACAGCCCATCTGTCAATGACCGAGTTGTTGAGTGAGTCAGTGAACTGAACTAGTAAAGAACTAGTTCAGTTCACTGACTCACAGACTCAGTCACTCCCGTTAGACTCCCAGGACAGACTGGGGATTTGAGAGAAAACGTTTTTTGTCCTTCCGAAAATGTGAAATCCCTTTAAAAAAGATTCAAAATATTCAAATGATTTTTGCACTTCAACAATCACCACAGAAATTCATGTATTGTAATCTTATTTATTTTTGAAAAGTACAGCAAATGCAATAACAAAACAACAACTATAATCCTGTTGATATAACTGCATACCCATGTGCTCACTACCTGTTGAATACTTGTATACTTACCTGTATATATGTATATATATATACCTATAATCTTCACATATCTCATACATACTCTATAAGTTATTTAATAACTGTTTTTATACCTTTAAACCACTGTCAACTGTACATTTTATATTACCATGCACTTTACTGTAACAGTTGCACTCTGGTTAGATGCCAACTTATTTTTACTGTACTATACTTGTGCTGTGCAATGACAATACATTTGAATCAAATCTAATATATTTATTATTAATCAATTATTAATAAAAACTGCTGAGATAATCTACAATTCCAAATAATATTCTCGAGAACAGAGAGCTCGGGAGTCATGAGTGATTTGTGAATGAACAAACTACTTAGGATAGAACTGGGAGTCGATAGGTGATTTGTTCAACGAATGAGTCACTTGTCGACTCCTTCGAGTTGAACGAGTCCCGACTCCCAGTTCTTTCATAAGTAGTTGGTTCGTTGATTGGTTCACCTAAAGGATGACTAACGAGAGTGGTGGATTCAGAACAGTTATCCCGCCTCCTTGATGACTCAGATGCCTAGCTCGACCAATAAGAAAGCCTAATTTCCCTCTTTGGGCTACAGCCCTCCCTATGCTGCTCCGAGTCCACTCAGTCTAATCACTCCGCCCGTGAGGCACTTTAATAAGTCTGCTGCCAAACCAATCATTTAAAAAAGCCAACGAAGTGAACAAACAAACAAGATGGAAGATGGGAATCAATGAATCGTTCTCGTTCACTGAAAATACTTGTTTGTTCGCGAACGACACACCACTACTGGCTGGTCCTCTGACTTATACTCCGAAGCGACTTATATATTGTATTTTGTAGGGATGCTCAGATCGATAAGCAGCTGATCATTATCGGCCAATATTCACTCTAAACCGATAGATCGGAGCTTTAAAAAACAGCCGATCAGATCATATGATGCAAAATACATGAGACTTTTCTCGGTGCGTGGCCAAACAATACAATGTGTGTGAAGCAGAAATGCCGGCATCACTGCAGAAAGCTACCAAATAAATGTAAATACAATTCCATCATATTGGGCTCCTAGATTTCGTTTTGGGTGGGTATGATTGCTCAAAATATGTCCTTTTTTTATCTCGTAGTGGCGCTTCATATTGCCCACATAACAAATGAGACCTACTGGTTTTGAAGTGTGTGTGTGTGTGTGTGTGTGTGTGTGTGTGTGTGTGTGTGTGTGTGTGTGTGTGTGTGTGTGTGTGTGTGTGTGTGTGTGTGTGTGTGTGTGTGTGTGGTGTGTGTGTGTGTGTGTGTGTGTGTGTGTGTGTGTGTGTGTGTGTGTGTGTGTGTGTGTGTGTGTGTGTGTGTGTGTGTGTGTGTGTGTGTGTGTGTGTGATCTGCTTGCTCGATCTGCTTGCTCACTGACTGCAGCGATTTGATTGGTTGAGTAGCGTCACGTGAGATGATCTGGGCCCTTGTCGTAAAGGCTAGAAAAGATTGTTATTGGTTGATTTGATCAGTAAATAATATAATAGTTTTACATTTATGATACTTTATCAGGTCTTAATTATATTTCTGCAATGCATTTCAGAATAGTTGCTCTAAATACCCCATGGCCGCTAGCCAAACTAGAGCAGGAAAACATAAGTCAAATCTTTATTGTCTGCAAGGTGGAGAATTGTTTTTGGTGCCATCAAGTGTTTTTTTTAATTTAAACTTGAGCTACATCTGACCATTGTCATTTCCTTACTCTGCCCTGCAATGTTAATCATGAAATGTTTTTTTTAAATTATTATTCAGGGTGGACTTTTATCTGATGTCACATCACATCAAGGAAGGATGTGGCTTTCCTACACGCTATGTCACAGTCTACAACACTGCCGATCTCGCCCCAGACCACTTGCAACGGTAATGCCAACAAGTAGCATTTCGATTGCATATTTTGGACACTAAAAATCCAATCAACGTGTGTTAACATGACATAACCTTTTTATTTATTTTTTTTACACTAGGCTAACCTTCAAGTTGTGCCACATGTACTGGAACTGGTCCGGCACCATTCGAGTACCATCACCATGCAAATACGCCCACAAGCTGGCCTATCTGTGTGGAACTCATCTGCACTCTGAACCAGCCATCCAACTCTCCGACCGGTTGTACTTCCTCTAAGCTCAGTGGTATTCACCGCAAAAAACAAACTAATGTTTCCTACGTTTCCTTGTAGTCGGCAGGAAAAATAGTTGTTTCTTCTTTTTCTTCAAGATGCCTGTTGTTCAAATACAGTTGACTTTAGAAAATGTGGTAGCACAGCCTTTTAGGTTCTTTTTAGTTCTTGAGCATTGTTTTTATGATTTTATGTGATGTTGTTCACATTATAGTTTGAAAATAGAAATGTTGGTGTTGCAAGTTGACAATTAAATCTCAAGATTCTGAAGTTTGGTAATTTTGTCTATTTTCTTTAACCGTCTTGTACATATATATATATATTATATATTATATTATATATATATATTATATATATATATATATAATATTATATATATTATATATATATATAATATATATATAAATATATATATATAATATATATATATATTATATAATTTATATATTATATATATATATTATATATTATATATACTATATATATATATTATATATTTATATATATATACGTTAATATAACGTTAATAATATACGTATAATAATATACGTTAATACGTATATATATATATATTTATATATACGTATTAACACGGCTATTTGGTGTTTGTTTTACTACAAAAAAAGGACCGCGTTAGGCGAGCAATAATAACATTTTGCATATAACAAACGGTCCACAACACTGGATGCAAACAGCTGACGGTCTTCGTCACCGGAAGCACGATCATTTGACGGGAAACGGGGCAGGACTATTATTGTTGCCAGAGAGAGCTGCGATAATGGCGGTGTCTCGTCGCTCCTCGCAGCAACAGCAAAGCACCCTACAGTCTCCGCCACGAAACAGCTCTCTTATAATCGGCCCACCGGGCTCCCCGCCGACGGCGTTGTTGACTTCGACCACTGTACCCCCCGAAGGCGAACGGGAATGCAGTGGAGGAATGGAGATTAGTCTGGCCTCTCCGGATGTGCCAGCCGCGGTCCTAGCGAGCAGCGCCAGCTCCACCACCACCACAACATCGGGCGGCGGTAGCAGCGTCTCGAGTCCGGGCTCCGGCTGCACGAGTCCCGCGGACGGGAGCGGTGGCATCGGTGGAGCTTTCAGGGAACTGTTCGAGGCCTGTCGAAATGGAGACGTCTCTCGGGTCAAGAGGCTCGTCGACTCGGTGAACGTGAACGCAAAGGACATGGCCGGGCGAAAATCTACCCCCCTTCACTTCGCTGCGGGTAAGCTGACGCGGTGTCGTTTTTGTTTTTGTCGCTGATTTAGCGATATATATACACGACAGCCGCTAGCCATCGCCGGGCAATCTATTATATATCGCAGCCTCTCATTTCGGTGCAACGTTCACCCCATTTTGCCCGTGATGTATTGTGACTTTTAACGGTATTGTGCGGGGCTGGGTGGCCTAGGCCTCGGTGTAACAACATGCCCCCACCCATCCCTAAACAAAAGCTCCATTGGCTAGAAAATGGCAACTGTATCGCGTTGCCATGTTTCCACGCCAAATGACCACATCCAGCAGTATACTACATTAGGCTATAAAGCGAGATGTCCTTCGCCGATCGGGCCATATTCCCGTTCCTAGTTCTTAACGTCGCCGTACAAATCGTATAGGTTTATTTACTTTGTTTTAAATGCTGTACCACGTTATCGTGAATTCATACTATTATACTATTTGTGTACCGTCATTATTAGTAGGCTCATATATACGATGTTATGTCGCTCTGTTTGGCAAGTAAACGTGTTGCTGGCCTAATTTATCATAACGTATAATTCAGAGTATGTTCTATACTCTGCTTGAGGAGCCTACACGAGAGGTGGTCCAGGGTGTACTGTCGTTCGGACAGACTCGGGGTATTTCGTCGATAAAACGTCAGACTTGTAAGAATACTCCAGGCCTAAAAGGACGGCATTAAATGCGTTGTATGCACCCCCCCCTGCAACGGCGTTCTGTTGTTTTGAGTACAGAAGCACGTGTGAATAAAATCAATTTCACCCCCACCCCCTTAGGTTTTGGCAGAAAAGACGTGGTGGAGCATCTGTTACAGACCGGGGCCAACGTACACGCTCGGGACGACGGAGGACTCATTCCCCTACACAATGCCTGCTCCTTCGGCCACGCCGAGGTGGTCAGCCTCTTGTTGTGTCAGGGCGCAGACCCCAACGCCCGGGACAACTGGAACTACACCCCCTTACACGAGGCTGCCATCAAGGGCAAGATAGATGTGTGCATTGGTGAGTTCTACCTTTTTAAAAGGGTAGCCCCAAATGAACACTGACATGTTACTAAGTCTTGAGGTGGGACATAGGCTGTCCAGATTTGACCGGGATTTAGATCCGGAACATTTATGGGACAAACTGCGTGTGTGTAAGGGACTTGGGTAAATGTGTGAATGATAATTGCTTTTGGCACTGAAAACCGACCAATAAGGCTTAACTTTAAATAATAGTAATACCATTTAGCTATTTATATTACTTGTATTAGCTTATTGACCGCAGTTTAGAATCAAATCATGTATCTAATCAGACTTTTGTTTGTTTAGTCTTACTGCAGCACGGAGCTGATCCTAATATCCGCAACACGGATGGTAAATCTGCCTTGGACTTGGCTGACCCTTCAGCCAAAGCTGTACTAACCGGTCAGTATCTCAACTCTTCCACTCACACTTCCAGAATTTTATATATGTTTATATATTAGCATTTTATGTATTTATCTTTGGCTATTAGTAGCACTAGTTACGTGCGTAGACTGTATAACATAGGGATGCATCGTCTGTGACATCACCCATTGATTTCAGCTGTAGACTACAGGTTAAGATCAACTTATTAGCTTTTATTCGATTTGCTATAAGCTATTGTCATGTGTGTTGGCATACACTGGAAAAAATAAATCACCATCCATGCTAAATGTAAACATCTTTGTTGTAATCCAGGTGAATACAAGAAGGATGAACTCCTGGAGGCGGCCAGGTGGGAAAGCTGCACTTTTAATTTAATTTTGTTATTGTACATTATTATTCACACGCCGAGCAGCGCCACAGAACCAAGCTAAACCAAGCGCTGTGGTTGTGTTCTCAGGAGTGGGAACGAGGAGAAACTCATGGCTCTGCTGACGCCGTTGAACGTCAACTGCCACGCCAGCGACGGTCGCAAGGTAAGCTAACTCTGTCCAACCCTGCCCCCCCCCCCCCACACACACACACACACATCTGTCACAGGACAGGTCGGAAAATACCCTTCTCCAAATGAAAACATGTGCATATTAACATGTATATAACAATGCGTGTTTGTTGTGTTCATTTTTATTTATTTTTTAAAACACCCTTTGAGAATGGATGGATTAACAACAGCAGTAAAATATGGGAAGATGTCTTTATACCAAGAAGGGCTTTAGCAGGGAATTCCTCACATTTAGTAAACTCATGTGGCTCTAGTTCAGAACCATGTTATTATTATTATTTTTATTTTTAATGAGCTGTTGAGTAGGTCTCAACCCACTTGTATACAGTCAAGGGTATTGACGACAACACTTTGAAACCATATGCTTCCTCTGACATAGCAACATGTTTGTCTTATCTCTTACCTGCCATATCATCCCCACAGTGTAGGCTCAGGTTATCCGTTTGTGTTTCCTCCTGTTCATTATCTCTTGAGTTTCAAAATATGGCGTGGAGTCCACTTTGTTTCCAGTTGTGTGCTCAGTTCGGCCGTCAAATTTGTTGGGTTTTTCATAACCCGGTGCTTAAAGTAGTTGGTGTTGTACGGTTGGCCTAACTTTTCCTGTCTGGATAATCTTGCTTTTGTTAGCAAGAGTCTGGCAAAATGACTGCTTATTTGATTATTTTTTTGCTGTTGCCACCGTTTTAAAAGGTCATTTGTGGTTTTTCCATCGAGTTTGGCCTGTGTGGTTTCAGCAGGTCTCGGACTGCAGTGCATTTCTGTTCTCTGGAAATAGTCTAGTTTCACGGCTAAAACACTTGTCTAGAGGGGAATAGGACAAGTTGTTTAGATTTATTTTTTGGCTCTGTGCATTTCCCTTGTAAGGCTTTTACATAACTTGGTGGAGTAAATAAACCTAGGCAAGTTGTTTTACATTTAGCAGGTGTTGTTTGATTCTTGACGTGCTGCTGGTGTGCTGATTTGAATGATTACTTTAGGACTAGCTTTTGGATTCATAATTGGTTGGTAGGCCTTTTAGTCAACAGGCATTATTCATCAAAGTGTTAGTGTACATGGACTGAAATATTAAAACATGGCCTCATCAAAATGGGGCTTATGGGGGTTATTTATGCATCTATATTATTTAATTGTATATATTTGTATTGTACAAGTGAAATTCAGTAAATTTCATATTCTGAAAACGTATTTCAGAGTATTGAGTATTGTATAAGAGTGGTTGACTGAGTCCCCTTTGTGGACAATTTTAAGCACCATCGCCCAACCATTCAATCCTCTTCCACGTTTAGCAAATGTGTTTAGCAAGTTCAGAGATAAGTTTCTTCATTAGTAAGTCAACTGTTTTGGCTCAGCCTCCCATCACCCTTGCTGCAGGTCTGGGTGGGAGTGAACCCAGGCCTCCATGAAAGACCAGACATGGGTGGAAGTGGATCTCGGAGAGCATGAACACCACCTGCTTTTTTTTTAGTTGTTTTTTTAAAGAGCGCCCAATAATTAAGATTTATATTTTTGAAACCCCAAAGCTATTGTACTCTGTTTCCTGCTCTCGCTATAGACATAGGCTTGTGTTTCAGGGAGAACTGCTGTGACCAAGATACTATCAGTTTGTAATTTTTTCTTTCATTTTGTTTTCCGTGTGACTCTGGCAACATTTGTCGATCAGTCAACATCCCAAAAAATGCTGGTAAGTGGACCTTGATAACAGCCACTTGATTGATGCACTGTTGTGATTTTTATTTTATTTTTTATTTCTCTTAATCCATTATGATTTGACCAATGAGCTGGCTGTCACTCGTTAATTGCACACCACGGACCTTGGTGTGTGTGTGTGTGTGTGTGTGTGTGTGTGTGTGTGTGTGTGTGTGTGTGTGTGTGTGTGTGTGTGTGGTGTGTGTGTGTGTGTGTGTGTGTGTGTGTGTGTGTGTGTGTGTGTGTGTGTGTGTGTGTGTGTGTGTGTGTGTGTGTGTGTGTGTGTGGTGTGTGTGTGTGTGTGTGTGTGTGTGTGTGTGTGTGTGTGTGTGTGTGTGGTGTGTGTGTGTGTGTGTGTGTGTGTGTGTGTGTGTGTGATGTCAGAGAGTGCGTGGGTGGTGTTGAGCGGAAACCCTCCAACTGTGTTCGGCTTGGAGAGGAGCTCCAAAATTCTCCATTGCTTGCTCTCTCGAGGCCTCCTCTCTCTCCACTCCTCTGCACCCGTTTCCAAAATAAAAATGTCATGCTCACTCACACTCGATCTTTAGCTCCTTGCTCGCAAGCCACGGTGTCTTTTCTTTGTAATCATTTTACTTAATTTATTTATTTTTAAAATCATTCACGCATGCTCAAAGGACTGCACCCTGCATTGTGTCAATCTGTTTAATAAATTTGTATGTGGAATTTTGTGCATCCCCCCCATTGTTGTAATGGTAACCAGTATTTTGAGTGCTTTTTTTCCATATATTTTTTGCCTTTGGTGCTGTGCTGCCCTCAGTCATTTGACTCCCTTTGATGGCCCACATTGGCCTAACACTGGATGACGCCCCCTTGATTTGATTGCCTGGTCTTGCCCAACAGCTGTCAGTGTGTATTGCGGTTCTCTTCTACAGTGGGCATTCCGGTTTTTGATCTTCCACGTGCATGGGTATTTAGAGTTTAAGAGCCCCCCCTCCCCCAATCACCCTCACTCTCATATTGAAGTAGGCCTGCACTTGATTTTGCAGGATAACTTTTTTTAATTTATTTTCCCAGATTCTGCTTTGCGGCTTTGCTTTAACTAACATTTTTTTCTTTGTGTCTGGCAGACTGTCTCTAAAAAACACCTTACTTACCTCGTTCCTCCTCTTTGCATTCTTACACTTTTTTTTTTTCTCCGCAGAAATGTTTTTGTTCTCACATTCCGACTAGCCTGGACTATACTTCTTTTGGGCCGGTTTGTTTTTAACAGCCCTAGTACCTACAGGAAGTTCAGCTTCCACATTGTGCTCCCATGGCGGGTCAGCGGTAGTCCAGGTTGATGCCCGCAGGCACATTTTGACAATCGGTCCAAGTGGCTCGACGGTAGCCGATCCGGGCAGGATCTCCCTACCACTTCCCCCCCCCCCCCCCCCACCGTGCAGGTCCACCTCCATCAACTATCGTCGTCATCGCCACCATTCCATTCGCAACTTACGGAGTGCAGGCTTGCGCAGCTCATTGCTTCTGGCCCTAATCAGCCTCCCCACTTCCCTGGCCCCTCCCCACCCCTTCATGCCTCCGCCTCCCTTATTCCCCCCCGATCGAAGGCAGCATGTACCGTTCACAAGCCCGCCTCCGGCGCCCTAACCGGACGAGGTCTCTCTCTGTCTCTGTTGCAGTCCACACCGCTGCACCTGGCCGCCGGGTACAACCGCGTCCGCATCGTCCAGCTCCTCCTCCAGCACGGAGCTGACGTCCACGCCAAGGACAAAGGGTAATTTGGATTTGCATTAGCTTTGTTAGTGCCCATGTTCCAAATGTGTCTTTTCAGCGTATAGCAATGTTTCTCATGACCTCACAGCCAAAGTCATGTGTTGTTTTTTATGTGTTGTGGTTGGCAAAAAGCAACGCGTGACCTGAACTACACACAAATTAGATTCAAATTTATTCGTCATTGCACAACACAAGTACAGTACAGCAAAAATTATTTGGCATCTAACCAGAGTGCAATTGTTACAGTAAAGTGCATAGTAATATAAAATGTACAGTGGTTAAATAGGATATAAAACGGTCTCCAAGATATAAAACAAGTATAAAATAACTTGTAGAGTAGGTATGAGATTTGTGCAGAATTATAGGTATGAATGTATACAGGTAAGTACAAGTATCAACAGGTAGTGAGCAGGGTTGTGCAGTTATATCAACAAGATAAATGTATATACAGCAGAATAAAATGCATTTTGCATGAAATAACGTTTAATTAGCGGTTTAACATGACCACAAAGGAAGAACTGAAAAGCTTTCAGTTATTTGAAAGCCTTGCGAACTCCTTCGTGTGTTGCCCTGGCCCAGGTGTAAATAGCACCAAAGCTCAAATCTGGCCAAAGAGTGAGTTTTTTTTGCCATCCTTTCAATGCGTGCGGGTCTGGAAGTGAAGTCGAACCTTTATCATACGATAGACTAGAACTAGCAGTGTTCAGAGGCTAGGAAATCAAGTGACGCAGTCAAGCACACCATACTTTCTATGTAAAAGAAACCATAACACACAACCCTTTGCCAACCTTAAAACTGCATGTGTGGAAATTACGTCATTGTTGGTAAACGCAAAACGTCGCTATTGTGAAAATACAGTTTGAAAGGTTTGCCTGAAAGGTTTACCACCAGGTGCATTTAAGATTAAATAAGATCATTTTTTTTATTAACTCAATGGAAGACTTATATTTGTGATTAATATTTTTTTGTTGCGTGAAATGACTTTCAGTGGAATTGCTAGCCCCTTTGACCTGCTAGGTTAGGCAAGCTTTACCATTCCCGCTGACCTATCCTAGTCTTCTTCCTCCTCCCCCAACAGAGGTCTGGTTCCGCTTCACAACGCCTGCTCCTATGGTCACTTTGAGGTCACAGAGCTCCTGCTGAAAGTAAGGCCCATGTGCACATTACCTTTCAACACTCTTAATCCTATGGGGATAAGACTGGGCATGTAAGGCTCTAACATTTGACGGTGCTTTTGGTGCGTCAGTGTGTCTGTTCAGATTCTTCTAGCTAAGGTGTGTGCGTGAGGTGTGCTATGTTCATGTGCACGTCCACGGTGCACATCTCATACAACAATATAACATAACCAGAAATTGTATTCATTATATTGGGCAAATATATTTTTCAGTCTGCAATTTGTAGCCATCCCATCTTCTGGCTTTCATAATACTGCTGCTTTATTTTGTTTTACGCAATCATATACAGTATGTAGGCTACTTTCTATTATTAAGTCACTTGTGTTACTTTTTCTCTTCATGCCTCCTATATTTAGTCTAAAGCCATTCATGAGCTAATTCTACCTACAGCATCAAGTTTTTAGTCTTCTATAGCGACACTTTTATAATTTTTTTTTTTTTTATATATAAAATTTTCCTGTCTTCCCGTAATATTTCTACAGTGGCAATAATGTAACGGTTGAGTGGGTGTGTTCAGTAGGGGCAATTGGAACCTAACTGCTGGGTGCATGTAGGGGAAACGCCAGTGATTTTCCTGGCATTGGTCTGCCTCCAGTGGAAATCAAATGCCTAACCCCAGTTAATGCCATTCTGTACCAGTCGAGTAACGTGGGTGCCACTTAACATGACCACGACATGGCCCAAACCAAACCTCACACTTACGCTCTGTTCCCCGTGTGAATCTGCCATCCGCAGCACGGAGCTTGTGTCAACGCCATGGACCTGTGGCAGTTCACGCCGCTGCACGAGGCGGCCTCCAAGAACCGCGTGGAGGTGTGTTCCCTCCTGCTGAGCCACGGCGCAGACCCCACCCTGCTCAACTGCCACAGCAAGAGCGCCGTGGACATGGCCCCCACCCCCGAACTCAAGGAGAGGCTCACCTGTGAGCACACACACACACACACACACCAACTTTTAGCCTGCAAATAATTGGTACAAAACGTGTATAAATGACTCAAAAGAATCCTACATCTACAGCATTCATGTGCATCGTTTTTTTTGTTTGTTTTTTTTCCCTTTCTTTCCATGGCCTTTAGACGAGTTCAAAGGTCACTCGCTGCTCCAGGCAGCACGGGAGGCCGACATGGCCAAGGTGAAGAAGACCCTCGCCCTGGAGATCATCAGCTTCAAGCACCCCCAGACAAACGAGACCGCCCTGGTATGAAGCACTCTGTGTCTCAACGTCCCTTTTGTAATTAGAAAGCAACGTTTGTGTTACCACGGCACTGCTTCCTATTTCTTGCTTGATCGATGGGATTTCCGTCGAACGTCATTGATCGCCAATGAGCCGCGATGTTGAAAGAGATGTTTGCACGAGAAGGGTCCTTCTCACTTCCTATACACTCAGTCATTATTCCATTACTATTTAGTAATTAAGTGAATTTAGACACATGTAATTTGGTGCAGGTGGGGGTCTGTCAGGAAGGGAGCACTAAACTTGAAACAGTCTATGGGTTTTAGTCTGCTGGGACACACTGCTACTGCCATGAGCCCGTTTGGAGAGAGGTGGGACGTTTCTGAAAACACTCCCTGGCCAACCCCTAAGATGCTTAATTGGCCATTTGCAATTCCCAAAAACCCATTCCCTCCCGCAGTATGAATGTTTAAACCAATACTATAAAAAAAATATTATATACAATAAAAATGAACATAAAAAGAACAATATAGTGACGGATGATATTTACATGTTTTGAATTGTGCAAAAAGATAAAAAAGCATTTAAAGTGCCAGTAGTGCAGCAGCATCATAAATACATTGCAGTACAGTGCAGAAACTGTAATGAGTCCAGCAAAGTATGATAGTGTAATGTAAATGACAATGTTATGATAGTGGCAGCCTGTTGTCCCCTGGTTTAACGTAGCGCTCTGCTGTGTTTCCACAGCACTGTGCCGTGGCCTCCCCGCACCCCAAACGCAAACAGGTGACCGAGCTGCTGCTGCGTAAGGGAGCCAACATCAACGAGAAGAACAAAGAGTAAGAACCGCCGACTGTCGGAACCGACGCCGCTGCTGCCGTCCGCCAGGACAGTGGGCCCGGTGCTTGGCTTGTCTTGACTTGCCTCGAAGGGAAACCACAATTCAAACCTGACGAATGGCTCCATTTGATGCCAGTTCAAACAGTGGCCCAAGCCACATCATCTAGCCAGCTTACATTACTATTGGCAAAAGGGGACAAGGTGGGATTTAAGTCATTTACTGTTGGTTCGATGAAAATTGGTTAAGTGTTATCATGGAACAAAAAAAAGTCTTAAGACACATAGAATTTCAGTGATGTTTTACAATCATTTTGGTTTGAATTTGTTACCATGAATTTATTTAAATTCATGGTAACCGATTTGTTTGATGGTGAATTCATGTCTTTAGTAAGTCACAGTTCCTTGGTCTTCCAGTTCTCAGTCCGGTTGTACGACTTTCATGTCAAAACGTGGAGCCTGGGGGTGACCATGACCAACCTGTGTGTTGCATTGCAGCTTCATGACGCCACTTCACGTGGCTGCTGAGAGGGCTCACAACGACATCCTGGAGGTGCTGCAGAAGCATGGAGCGAAGGTACACCCGCCCTCTAGCTATGCCGCTTACACACAGATGTACCGATGGATGAACGGGGAAAAACATGGACCAATTATAGCTGCCTAGCTGTTAAGGGGTGATGCAAGCCAGTGTGAAATCATCCACCAATAGGAACAATTTGACTAAAACGTTCTAGTGTAGTTGGAAGTGCCCCACTTGACTGCCATGTTAACTTGAGAAGTAGCTATCGGCTATTTCAGTTGCCAGCCGTTATAATAAATGTATACCCACTTGTCACCACCACGCTCTCTTCCCCCTGGTGCTGCTACCAGGTGAATGCAGTGGACACGCTGGGGCAGACCTCCCTCCACCGGGCGGCGCTGGCGGGTCACATCCAGACCTGCAGGCTGCTGCTGAGCTACGGGGCCGACCCCTCCATCGTGTCCCTGCAGGGCTTCACCGCCGCCCAGATGGGCAACGAGGCCGTGCAGCAGATCCTCAACGGTAAGTAACGGTTCTGGCAGGGGGTCCGGGGGTGTTCCACTGAAAGGTACCGGGTTTGGTTCGCAGTCTTACCTGTAGCCGCCCTAGATTTATCTTGAATGAACTGTACTAGTCACTTTGGATGGCCGCGTTTGCAAAACGGAAAATGTTAAACCCTCTTTGTTGCTCCAGAAAACGTCCCCACTCGTAACTCCGACGTTGACTATCGGTTCCTGGAAGCGGCCAAAGCCGGGGATCAGGACACAGTGCAGGTATCCGTCATTTGGTTCATCCTGTCACTCTACCCGCCGCTGGCCTTCATGGGGCCCGGCCCTACCAGACACAATGTGAACGCCTCCCATTCACTTTGTGTCGGACGTGATCTCGCTATGATTTCAGAGTGATACTCCGCCTCTCCTCGAGCAAGGCTCGGTTAGACACGATAACAAACAACATGGTTTAGTTGTTTCTCTAGGGATCCTTTCGGTAATGGGCCGTCACTGTAATTCAGTAGTCGTATTACACATCGAGCCCCGGTGCTCTTTTATTGTCCGTAGGCTTTAGACAATTTAAAAGGTTGACCGCACCTTTATGTACACAAAGCATTGTGTTAGTTGGATGATGTTTACGTTGGTGTATGCAGGAGGCAGTGAATGCTATTCCTGTAGGGCAGTTTTCCTGTGGTTAATGTGTATTAATTGATGTTAATTGTGGTGTACCCCTTGGTCGTAGTCATACCGTTACATAGCCTCTAGGCCCCCATTGTCCCCTTTGCTTTTTAGAGCCTACTTCATTTATAAGTCTTAATATTTTTCTGTTTAAATATTTATATTGAAATCATCATAGCCTCTGCGTTGACCATTTTGTGCGTGTGTGTGTCTCTGTGTGCGGCAGCAACTGTGCACGCCGCAGAACGTGAACTGCCGCGACCTGGAGGGCCGCCATTCCACGCCGCTCCACTTTGCAGCTGGCTACAACCGTGTGGCGGTGGTGGAGTACCTGCTGCATCACGGGGCTGACGTCCACGCCAAGGACAAGGGGTGAGCTTTCAGACAGAAATCCTTAACCTAAACCAAGCAGGTGTTGTCTTAACCTAAACCCAGCAGGTGTGTTGCCTAAACCTAACCAAACTTTATTTGTACTGGAGCATTTGTATAACCTAATGGAGCAGATCCATGTTAAATGTTATGTAAGCGTGTAAACTGTTGGCTGTGTAACTTGTTATCCTCAGCATTGGTTTTACCCTCTGGAACATATGGAAATACACGTGTCTCCATGTGTTGAGCCCCACCACATTGAGCTCTTAGGCTGCAGAACGTTTCTCTATTGATGACTGTCACATTTTACCCATTGTGTACTCCACACAAGCTTGTGACTTTTAGTGCTTTGTTCACCCACGTCCTCCTCATACGTCTACAAACAACTCCCCCCTCCTCCAGTGGTCTTGTGCCCCTCCACAACGCCTGCTCCTACGGCCACTACGAGGTGGCGGAGCTGCTGGTCAGACACGGTGCCTCCGTCAACGTGGCCGACCTCTGGAAGTTCACACCACTGCACGAGGCGGCCGCGAAGGGGAAGTACGAGATCTGCAAGCTGCTGCTGAAGGTGAGGATTGAGGGTGTCCAGTGGGGGGGGGGGGGGGGCTGGTTCCCTTGTGGGCTGGATGGATATAAATTACTCTCAGGGGGGGGTGCATTTTACTGGCCAAAAATAGCTTCCCGGTTTTGATCCCCAAGGTCCTCTGCAGCCCACCTCCTCTAGGCGTCCTTGAGCAAAGGGCCTGCCCCACCCCGACCTGTTCTTTTTAATGGCAGTGTAACAAACCATGGCCATTCTCTTGTTATATTTGGCCCTAAACCCCTTAAACCACACATTAATGACACCATATCCCCTCCCCCAGCATGGAGCGGACCCCACCAAGAAGAACCGTGACGGCAACATGCCCCTGGACATGGTGAAGGACGGAGACACGGACATCCAGGACCTGCTGAGGGGCGACGCCGCCCTGCTGGATGCCGCCAAAAAGGGCTGCCTGGCCCGCGTGCAGAAGCTCTGCTCCCCGGAGAACATCAACTGCAGAGACACCCAGGGCCGCAACTCCACCCCGCTCCACCTTGCAGGTACGCCGGGGGGCAGCAAAGCACTGGGCCAAATGAGGGAATGAGTTGGTTTTCCACAAACGGGCAGCGTGTGTGTGTGTGCGTGTGTGCGTGTGTGCGTGCGTGTGTGCGTGTGTGCGTGTGTGCGTGTGTGCGTGTGTGCGTGTGTGCGTGTGTGCGTGTGTGCGTGTGTGTGTGCGTGTGTGCGTGTGTGCGTGTGTGTGTGTGTGTGTGTGTGTGTGTGTGTGTGTGTGTGTGTGTGTGTGTGTGTGTGTGTGTGTGTGTGTGTGTGTGTGTGTGTGTGTGTGTGTGTGTGTGTGTGTGTGTGTGTGTGTGTGTGTGTGTGTGTGTGTGTGTGTGTGTGTGTGTGTGTGTGTGTGTGTGTGTGTGTGTGTGTGTGTGTGTGTGTGTGTGTGTGTGTGTGTGTGTGTGTGTGTGTTGGAGGTGTGAAGGGTGCAGCTTGTTGTTTTTGTTTTTTTTGCAGTTGTTAAAGGTACAATAAATACATTGTTTGTTTTTGAAATGTTGTGAACGAATGTGGTTTGTCAAAACCCATTCTGTAGTGTAGACGCTCCAGGGAGCGACTGCAGCAGCTGCAGTGTTGAGCAATCTCATCTCATGTTATGTTATTTTTGGGCTGTTTGAAGGCAGGTTTTGGAGGGAGTGGGAGGGGTGAGGAATATAGTGTTTTCTTTCAAAATGTACACTGGATCTCGCTTGAAATAGCAAATCTTGCATATTGTTCATTTCTAACTAACTTAAAAACCCAAAAATCCCGAACATTTTATATTGCATATTTATATTCAAATTTTACAATAACCAATACTTTGATTCCAAGTCACAGCAAAGGAGCTTGATCTCAGTTGATCAGAGTTTTAAAGTGTGTGTCCTTCTCCAGCCGGCTACAACAACCTGGAGGTGGCAGAGTACCTACTGGAGCACGGGGCTGATGTCAACGCCCAGGACAAGGGAGGCCTCATCCCCCTGCACAACGCTGCCTCCTATGGGGTCAGTTCCCCCCTCCACTACATTAGGGCACAATGAGGCATGAGACCACAAATACGGCGTACAGGAACCTTTCTCGTGTCTTATGCTCTTGCCCATCAGTTTTTGAACAAAGTGTGTAGCCCACGCACACAAACAAACATAATGACATATTTATATATTGTTTATTTTTATTATATATTTTTAGTTATATTTATATTCACTCCTTTCCTCTGGTACGAGAAATTCACGGAAGGGTGAAAAAAAAACATACAAATCAATAACTGTCTTCCAAACTCCAGTAAGCTACTTGAAAACCAATTTTACTTCTCAAATCATGTAGGAGACACCTATGGTTCTGACCTGTTTCGTTTCCCCCCTGGCAGCACGTGGACATCGCGGCACTGCTCATAAAGTACAACACGTGCGTGAACGCCACAGACAAGTGGGCCTTCACGCCGCTACACGAGGCCGCCCAGAAGGGCCGCACCCAGCTGTGTGCCCTGCTGCTGGCGCACGGCGCAGACCCCACTATGAAGAACCAGGAGGGGCAGACCGCTCTGGACCTGGCCACGGTAAACACAACAATCCACCCACCACCCACCCGGGAGACTCTGGTCCAACCCACTCATCTCTTACTCATACTCAAACTACTCTATGCTATACTGATCCTACGAAGTTGAAAGTTGCTCTGAAACACAAAGATGTATATTTTGGGTATTTGTACAGCTAAAATATTGGACACTTGGTTTCAAATGGCTACCAAGCTGTTTTATTACAATCTTCTTCCTGGAATTGAACGTTGTCTACTGTTTGTACCGGTCGCTGCACCGGTCACCTTTCAGACCCACACACCTCTTTGCCTCCTGTATTCTGACTTTTTGTGTTTTCGTGCCTCTCTTTCGCTGCAGGCGGACGACATCCGGGCCCTGCTGACGGATGCCATGCCTCCGGACGCCCTGCCCAGCTGCTTCAAGCCCCAGGCAACGGTGGTCAGCGCCTCGGTCATCTCCCCTGCCTCCACGCCCTCGTGCCTGTCGGCCGCCAGCAGCATGGACAACCTGGCCGGCCCGCTGGCCGAGCTGGCCGGGGCTGCGGGCGCCTCGGGGGGCAGCGGCGCCTCCGGGGTGGCGGACGGAGCCTCGGGCTCCGACAGGAAGGAAGGAGAGCGTGAGTGGCGCTTTGATTTGGGAGTTGATGGCTACACGTTGAGCGGCTTGATCTAAAAAAAAAAATTATATTGGACTCACACTCCTGATAAGTTATTATATAGGTATTTGTAGTCATTATAATAGTAGTTGGATAAGTTGAATTTATGATGGAATTATCATAATTCTATTTATTGTTTGTTATATATAATGTGTAATATTTTATTGTATGCTTATATGGGTATACATTTTTGAAAATGGTGTGGGTCAACATGAAGGTTTTTGGCAAAAAAAAAAGTATCTTTGTGCTTAAAATGCACTGCAATCAGCTGTAACTGTTCTAACACTGCACATAAGGTCCAATTTGAACCACATGAATAGTCAGTCTGCATGCTCCAACCAGGCTTGCAGTGGCCCTTGACGTTTGCCATGAATTTTACGATTGTGTCGTTGTTGCTGTGGTAACGCGGTGCCTGGTGGTTTGCGTTGCAGTGGCGATGCTGGACATGAACATCAGCCAGTTCCTGAAGACCCTGGGCCTGGAGCACCTCAGGGACATCTTTGAGAGGGAACAGGTCAGACCATCTCTCCCGGACACCTACCACGCTCCACTACATTCATCAGCATCTCTAGGAAACAATAATGATGCCATCTGTCTCTCTCTGCTTAGATCACGCTGGACGTGCTGGCGGACATGGGCCACGAGGAGCTGAAGGAGATCGGGATCAACGCCTACGGCCATCGCCACAAGCTCATCAAGGGCATTGAGCGGCTGCTGGGCGGCCAGCAAGGTGAGAGGCAGGCTATTAAACACACACACACACACACACACACACACACACACACACACACACACACACACACACACACACACACACACACACACACACACACACACACACACACACACACACACACACACACACACCATAAATAAGAGTAGAGATGTATCCAGTGGTTCGATGGTTTCTTCAGGGTCACTTTGTACAGCCATTTTTCTTCTGACATAATGTGGGGGAAAAAAAGTCAATCTGTGTGGTCACGTGTCTTCTCTCAGCATCCCCCGGTGCTCGGTCCTTAACGCAATGGTGTTTCTCTTCATCATTTAGGTTCTAACCCCTACCTGACATTCCACTGTGCCAACCAAGGCACGGTCCTGATCGACCTGGCCTCTGATGACAAGGAGTGCCAGTCTGTGGAGGAAGAGGTGAGAGCCCATAAAGTGATTTGGTTTTGGGATGGCGGCTGTAACTCTGTACTGTCGTTTATGAATAAATACTTTCACTATGTGGGTAACTCCCTGAAAATAACTACGTGGCTAATCAACACCCTGAAAACTGTCTTATGTAAGGCGATGGGTCTGTTTTTTTTTTTTTTTTGTCTAGTGAGTGACTGGTCAAACTGACTATCTTACAATTGGCTATTTGTAGTGCGGTCAAAGTCAATGTATAGATTTTTTTGTGAACAAAATGTCTGGCTCCTAAGTGTTTGTGTGTGTCTTTGTGTGTTTTCCAGATGCAAAGCACTATCCGAGAGCACAGGGATGGGGGCAATGCAGGGGGCGTGTTCAGCAGATATAACATCATCAAGGTGCTACATCTAGCATTACCACTACGTTGCTGTTTCCCGGAGATGTCGTTGGCCGTTGGGCTCTTTTGAATTGGCCTGTTTACTGTTCAAATATCCATCTGTGGGTCACGAAAATAGAGGCCGAGTCAGCTTTTATTTGAAGACCAACAACAAAATGTATATAATATGCTTCACATCAATTTGTGTAAAGTAGACTTAAGTTTTCTAGTCTGAAAGGGCCAAACGGGTCCAGATACAAAAATGCCCCTAATGCCTTAACACTTTTACAGGGCTCTAGTGGTCCAACCATCCGTAGCATGAACCCCTCACCACATAGTGTTCGTTATAATCGGTGTCTCCGGTGCCCACAGATCCAGAAGGTGGTGAACAAGAAGCTGAGGGAGCGCTACACCCACCGGCAGAAGGAGATCGCGGACGAGAACCACAACCACCACAACGAGCGCATGCTCTTCCACGGTAACCGACGCTTCGCATTTTAAAGTAGTTACCCTCTCTAGGGACTGCTTCCCCGGTTCCTTCTTTCTGTCGATATCCTAGGCTCCTTGCGCCCAAAGCTCCTTCTATTTGAACCTGAGGTCCCTTGCTCCAATCCTGTAACAAACTTAAACCCACATCAGACTAGATGTGAGTGGAATGTCTATTCGGTCATGTCTGACTTAGCCCCCCTTTCACCCCCATCTCAGGCTCCCCCTTCATCAACGCCATCATCCACAAGGGCTTCGATGAGCGGCATGCCTACATCGGAGGCATGTTCGGCGCCGGGATCTACTTCGCCGAGAACTCGTCCAAGAGCAACCAGTACGTGTACGGCATCGGCGGAGGCACAGGCTGCCCCACGCACAAGGACCGCTCCTGCTATCTCTGTCACAGGTCAGCGCATCTAGTGTCTTTGTTTTTAAAGGCTGCATTACTGTAAAGTGTGGTGTTGTTTTCTGAACATGCCAGACTGTTCTAGCTGTTCTATTATTTGCACTATAGTTCTTAATAAAATTTGAAAATACTCTGTTCTTTTCATTTGAAGTATTCAATTCACACGAGTACAAAAATAGGCATTAACCATGTGGTAATTTGATGTATACTATATATTGATTTATCTGAAAAGATGATATAGCTATAGATATCTATCTATATAGTAGAGGTGGGACGATCAATCGGCTTCCGATCATTATCGGCCGATTTTGAAGAAAAATGCGCAATCGGAGAATGCCGATCTTTCTTTAATGTTGCCGATTTCATAGCCGATCCTGCACGTGAGAAACACGTGAGCTCATTTCTTTACCAACAAGACAAATTTAATAAGACACCTGAAAACCCATCACCCAGCGCAGCATGGCGAGTTTGTTAAACTGACCGTGGAGAACGAGAACCCCAGGAATGCATGATGGATGAAACTGTTCTATAATACAGGGGTTCCCACCCTTTTTTGTGCCACGGACCGGCAGATACATGAAAAAAAATCTCGCGGACCAGTTGTCAATTTTCGCGGACCGTTTGTCAAAGTGTGTGTCAACACACACCCCTAACAAAACGGCAGGGCTCGATTTCAGTATAAACGCGCATGTACGCGGAGCACCCGTAACAAAAACCCCGGCTCGCTCGCGACCGACACGTCACTAGCGCGTAGTCTCTTTAGTAGCGCGTGTATGTCTCTCGTTATGCCGCCGATATATATTTAATCTATATATATAGATTATACCGCTATATAATCTATATATATATAGATTATACTATATATATCATCTCTATATATATAGATTATACTATATATATCATCTCTATATATAGATTATACCGCCCGCCGTTCACCTATACTCAAATTATTTGAGTCAAATATGATGATAAACACACAGCTGTTTCGCCGCCCGGCAGTAACACCTCCACGGCCCGGTACCGGTCCGCGGCCCGGCGTTTGGGAACCCCTGCTATAATAGACTGCTATAGCAGCGATACACTGTAGACCGCTATAGCTGCAAAAAAAATAAAAAATCGGTGATCGGTGGGGCAGATATTTCTCATTGTGATCGGTGGCAAAAAAACGTGATCGTCCCATCCCTACTATATAGATATCTATCTATAGAGATATCTATCTATAGAGATATATCTATCTCTATCTCTATCTCTAGAGATAGAGATATATATTGAGATATATATTGAGATATACTCTATTATCTATATCGGGATAGAAGATTTTAGCCATGTAGCCCAGCCCTCCTGCCATGCAGATTTTGAGGCATGAACAGTGGTGATTTCCCTTTGGTCAGACTTTCATTTGAGTTTGTGCATGGTGAGGTTTTCCTCCGCAGGATACCATGTGTGAGGGAAATATGTTGCGGGTGGATGAGCACTGGGTGTTGCCACACTGTGTTGACAGCCCTGCTATTGTGCGCCTTCTCCCAACAAACAGGCAGATGCTGTTCTGCCGGGTGACACTGGGCAAGTCCTTCCTTCAGTTCAGTGCCATGAAGATGGCCCACGCCCCCCCCGGCCACCACTCTGTGATCGGCCGGCCCAGCGTCAACGGCCTGGCCTACGCCGAGTACGTCATCTACCGCGGAGAGCAGGTACGTTTATCCACGGCTTCCCGGTTACACACGTGTGGACAACACACCGGTTTGACGGTGTGCTGTGCAAGTTCCTCCCCGTTGGCAAAGGCGCCACAGTTTGCTAATTGTTTGTCTGTGTTTTGTAGGCCTACCCAGAGTACCTCATCACCTACCAGATCCTTAAGCCAGAGAGCACACCACCGTCTGCAGCAGCAGCCGAGCAGAAGTCTTAGTTACACACACACACACAGGCATACATGTGACACACACACACACTCGTTACACACACGCGCACAAATGGAGGACGCTGTACCCTGTCTGTTTGCTCAATCCTTTTTTTTCCCCTCATTCATTGTAAAAATGCAACAACAAGCATCCTTCCTACTATCTGCATCACATTCATATACCAATTCAATTAGTGAATCCCAGTACAGGTCAAGCTATTGGAGTACACGGTATCCAGTACAGTATATAGTACATGGTGTGTACAGTATATAGTACAGTACAAATACATAGTACATGATATACTACAGTACATAGTGTATCCCAGTACAGTATATAGTACATGGTATACTACAGTACATGATATATCATAGTACATAATGTACTACAGTACATGGTATATCCCAGTACAGTACAAGGTATATAGTACATGATGACCCAACGGATGTTGCTGTACGATTATATCCTACTCCTGGTGATGACACGTCAGATCCCTGACGTGTCAGTTCGTGTAGTTCCTTTTAGTTGGCGTTAGCATGTATTACAGACGCATGTATGGCCCAGTAGCCTGCATGGGCTCCTCTCCCACCACCCCCCCCCTACCAGCCAACCAGCCTCCACATCGGCAAGGACGCTTGCGAAGACCATGCAGTGTTTGTGGTTTATTGTCACCTTTTTTTTTTTTGCCTTGTAACTGCGGAGACACACACACACACACACTACTGCCCCCGGAACAGACAGGCCCTGCGTCTGAGCTCCCCCTGTACAGACCCTCCTCTAGTGACTGTTTTTAACGCTTACCCAGTAACACTACTTCAACACGCACCAGCGCAGTTCTGCTGTAAATACGGCGTATCGTGTGGCTCACCTGTATGTTGTTATGCAGCCAAGTCCAATGGCCATCGTTGTTTTTCTTCCATGCAATTCATACGGAGGGTTTACACGTTGAGGTGGGAATGTTAAAAGGCTTCTAGTTTTGCCAGCCCTTGTGTGTATGAGAAAGAGAGAGAGAGAGAGGGGGGGGGGGGCACGTATTCCTGTAGAAGGCAGTTAGGCCGCCATGGGCCCGGTGGGGGGGGAGGAAAAGTGTAAACTGTTTCAAGTGCGTCCTGAGGGATCATCACCATTAAATAAGCATATAAACCTGAACAAAAGCAACTAAAAAATAATAATAAATAAATATAAGCTTTTAAGTGCAGTGCATTGTATTGTATGCCATGCATTGTACATGTGTATTTATACCCATGTAAGGAGCGATCGGCAGAGCAGTCGTAGGAGTGTCGTGGAGTTTATAATATTGCGTATGTGAGGGCGTCATATGTCGAGTATGGACTGCAGTGCACCCCTGCTTTTGTTTTGTTTTTTAACCCTGCATTTTGTTGTACCTTTTTACTACACGTAAGCAAGGCGCCGCTGTGTGCTGCTCACCATATGGTCAGTACGGCTCATCAGAGCTCCCTCGACCCTCTCACCCTCGACCCTCTCACCCTCGACCCTCTCACCTGGCTCTCACTCACTCCCACACCTTATGGATTTGCACTTAGAAAAAAACCTATTTAAGTTATTTTGAAATTAATTCTCAAGATGTTACATTCATTCTCAAGGGTGGGGCCTTGTTTAGTGTTTTTGTTTTTTCAATGTACAGGTTGTGTAAATGGATGTGTATAACTGTCGATGTTTAACAGAAATCTTGTTGCAAACTGTAAATTACATTATTTCATGCATTTATCTTTTTTTCTTTTGTTTTTTGAATAAACGTCCCAGTAACACCTTGTGTTCATTGTTTTGTCTTGTGAACGTTGATTGTGGTGATGTTTTGAGTTAGGAGTTATTTTCACATTTGATCTGTAGTAAACTAGTCATTGAGGGACGCGTGGATGGGACACAATGCAACCACAGCATTATGGTGCTGCTAGAAGTTAGTTCTTGTTTTAAAAAAATGCATGTATTTGATACGCAGTTTATGCAAACTGCTATAAATGTTTATCTTTCTGATCAGGGTTGGGCCATATAAGATCATAGGTAATATTACATAGACTTTCGTGTTTTCTCTCCCAATGGGGGAGATTGCGTCTCCCATTGGTTGAGCTCAACCAATGGGAGTAAAGAGGAGTCTGTCCCTATTGGCCTACCTAAAACGTCATTCTCCCTTCACTTTGGAAACTTGCTACGCTGTTTATGGTTACAAATGATGCAGTTGACATGAAAGTTACCATACAAATAATTGCCTTTAGTGACAAATTATGTGGGCCAGATTGATCCATCGCGATTTCAAATGTTTTCGCCCTTTTCCCCGTTTTCGTCAGCCATCGCCAACATGCTCACTTCTAAACCTGCAGCTAAGTGTGCTCTAGTTGTCCTGATGATGCATATAACCCATACGTTAGGGTCTTCGTATGACATAACGGTGGACGTGGAGAAACCGCTTGGAGAACTGAAACACTTTTGGAGAAGTACTGGTTTCTGGTAGGTAAAACCCCGTCGATATCGCATGACTATGAAATGGGCAAGAAAACAACGCACTATTGCTTTATCGTCATTCTGTATTAATATATAAAACATCTCTATAAGGTGACCAATTCGCCTACTGAAACACCGTAAACTAGACACTGTCCTGTCCCTACAGCCCCCCTCTCCCCCACACCGAAGCCCACCAGTTTGTCCTCAGCAGAGACCAGGAGCTGAACCTGGCCTATGTGGGCTCGGTTCCCCATGGAGGGATCCAGCAGGTCCGCATCCACTGGATGCTGGAGCTGGTCACGGTACAGTAAGTGGACTATAATGGACTTGAGTCTATTATAGACTAGTTTAGTGACAAAGTACAGTTATGAAGCCATTGATTCGTCTGTTTCAACGTGTAGAGATGGCGAAGGAGGACCACAGTACAACTTCACAAAGCTGGATCAGCTCATTGAGCTGTTGTGGATCAACGGACTGAGACCAGGTACCAGATATTAACACATCAGACGCCACCAAAAACAACTTGAAGTTGTGAACTACAATGCAGTCACCTGTTTGTTCACTGGGGCTGTGCACAACACAACTAAAACTGTATCAGACTCCAGGGCTCAAGATATCGTATAGTTCGATGTGATGAGTCTGACAATACTATTTACGCTGTTAAAATATTGCAATACTGCAATGCAGTGGGCTGAACTTAAGAATCATTCAGTGTTGAAAGAATAGTGATTCTCAATCAATAGTTTCCAGTTCCCTGACCTTGCCTTCCGACGTTTACCAGATGTCCTTTTTTTTGTCCCGTGTGTACTCCCGTATCTTGCTATTACACTGCAAGGTTTTGAATTGATGGGCAGTGCCTCCAACTTCTTCAGTGACCTGGAGGACAAGCGGCAGGTGGAGGAGTGGAGGATGCTCGTGTACCTCATTGCTAAGAGGTACATTGGTGAGTTGTTCACCGGGGCCAGAGAGCTGGTCAGGTCACTGGTTTTCATCAAGCGTGTGTTGTTCTTAGGGCAGGAAATGTATATTATTTTGTCATATCGCACTCAAAACAGGTTTTTATTTTATTTTAAGGATATACTGAAATTCCAAGTCATGCGGGGGTTAGCCGTGTCCTGTCCATTTGTCAATTGTTTCCATTTCTGTGTTTAACCGTCTTGCAGACAAATATGGTTTGGGGGTCGTCTCCCAGTGGAACTTTGAAACATGGAATGAACCCAACAACCACGATTTTGACAACGTCACCATGTCCATCCAAGGTACCGGGCTATTGGATATAATTATTTAGTGTGAATGAAGTGTGGACAGGATTGTGCTACCACGTTACCTCCTAACCACTAGACCATAGTACACTGTAGTCCAATGTTACAAATCACATTAGAATCAAGCTCCAAGATTGTCATCATTTTGTGTGTGTGCGTGTGCGTGCGTGCGTGCGTGCTGGTCACCCCCTTTTTATTGTCATGTATTTGTATTTTCTTTGATTGCATGGTTCTTCTGCGACTCTTAACACCTGAGTGACTGAATTGACCTTCCAGAATGAACAATGTGTGATGTTATCTTCATCCTGCTCCACCTCCAGGGTTCTTGAACTACTACGACGCCTGTTCAGAGGGCTTGCGTGCGGCCAGCCCGGCGCTGCGGTTCGGAGGCCCGGGGGACTCTTGCCACTCCGCACCGCACTCTCCTTACTGCTGGGCCATGCTGCAGCACTGCTACAACGGAACCAACTTCTTCACCGGCCAAACCGGCGTCCGTCTGGACTACATCGCCCTGCACAAGAAAGTGAGGGAGATGTTTTTGGTGTTTTTAAATTTTTAATTAATTAACTATTTTTATTAATGTGACTTTTTAGAACGTTCGGGACATTGATAGAATATTGTATCGGGGGGCCAGGGTATGGTTGTGCAAACTAGTCCTGTCCTCAAGCACAGTGTCATGGACAGGGGTTCGACTCCTAGCTTGGGTTCTCCAAGAGTGTGCATGGAGTGGAGTCCCTTGAAGTTACCATGACAGTTAACGGTGTGCTTGTGACTCTTCCGAAGGACAGGGGTTCCAAACAGGTCAAACGATGGATGATTGAATAGATGGATAAATAAAAGATCCTATCGGAAACAACAACAAGGACCAGGGCATTATTTGATGGTTTATTGCAGTGTCTGTACAGGGAAATTCTTATTAAAGTTATCTATCTACAAAGTCCAGAACGCCCACCTAGGGTCGATAATAAATAACAACAGGTTTTACCCTGCTGCTCCAGGGAGGGGGGTACTCCTTGCCTATCCTGCAGCAGGAGGTGCAGACCATGCAGGAGATCCAGGATCGTTTCCCCCTGTTCCGGAGCCTCGCCGTCTACAACGACGAGGCCGACCCCCTGGTGGGCTGGTCCAGGCCCCTGCCTTGGAGGGCAGATGTCACCTACGCTGCCATGGTGGTCAAGGTAACACCATGTCTATTCAGTGTCGATAGTTCAGATCGCTAAGTTAATGTCTGTTCAGTGTCGATGGCTCAGATCAATACGGTTATGTCTGTTCAGTGTCGATGGTTCAGATCAATACGGTTATGTCTGTTCAGTGTCGATGGTTCAGATCAATACGGTTATGTCTGTTCAGTGTCGATGGTTCAGATCACTAAGGTAATGGCTGTTCAGTGTCGATGGTTCAGATCAATATGGTTATGTCTGTTCAGTGTCGATGGTTCAGATCACTAAGGTAATGTCTGTTCAGTGTCGATGGTTCAGATCACTAAGGTAATGTCTGTTCAGTCCGTGTCTGTTCAGTGTCGATGGAATTGTCTTAATTTATGTACGAAACAACTGTTTCTTCATTTTTGTAAAATTTTGAATTTAGAAATGTTTTTAATACAATGAACATATTTTACTTTAAAAGCTCCAATGTAGACTAGAATCACAGTACAATGTCCCACCATCCACAGTTTAATTAGACCAATCCACACTAGCCACAATATCATTTACCCAATCCACACCATCCACACTAGAATTAGACCAATCCACACTAGAGTTAAACCAATCCATACCAGAATTGTGTTCTGACCGGTTATTTGACTGAAAAGAAGCAGACGCACTACAAAAGGTTGAAGAGGCCACTCCCCCCCCACCTTCCCCCACCAGGTGATCGCTCAGCATCAGGACCTAATCTTGCGTGGAATGGCGAGCGGCAGCATCAACTACACCCTGCTGAGCAACGACAACGCCTTCCTCAGCTACCACCCGTACCCCTTCACCCAGCGCACCTTGACTGCCCGCTTCCAGGTCAACAACACCCGGCCGCCCCACGTCCAAATGCTTCGGAAGCCTGTGCTGGTCGTCATGGGCCTGCTGGCTCTGCTAGGTGAGCAACCCGGGAAATGCAACACGTGGGATTTGTTATATACATTTTTTTTATTCACATTGTTCTTGATTTAATACTGTACTATATGTGTCGATGTGTATTACGGAAGCAAAGAGTCCCAATACTCGCATGAATTGGTTTGTTCCCCCCTTACTATTTAAATAATTTCTTGTCAATATTTTATGTACAAATTCTGTATGACCACACCAAAGGTTTTTCATTCTTGCTAAGTGGTCACTGGACAGATCATTCATTGACCTATAACCCATTTCATTTATTCCCAGTGGCGAGTCACGGTATTTTGGCCTACGAGTTAATCACCGGCGTCTTGTCATAACCACCCGCTGCGCCCGGTGTTCCTCAGGAGATGTCGAGGTCCAAGCCCAGGTTTTGGACTTGGCCCAGGGGGTCAGCAGCGGTGGCACGGTGGGGGTCCTGGCCAGCAGCCAGCAGACGCCCCAGAGCCCAGGGAGCGCAGACAGCTGGCAGGCCGCCGTGATGCTCTACAACAGCAACGACAGCAGCTCCTCCGCCAGCACCGACCGCGCCACCCTGACTCTGAAGGGACTGGTTGCACAAAAAGGTTCATTTGAAGAAGCCTCTTTTTTTTGTTTTATCTGCTCACTCTGACAGATGGCAGATTTGTATTTAAGCGCTCGCTTAACATGTTTTTTACTTTGTTGTTATGCACAATACAGTATTGTACTCGGTGTATTACGTTCTTTAATCTTTTTATTATCATCATGCTTTAGCAGAGTTCGAGTCACTACCTATACTACTTTTATACTTACCTGTGTGTGTGTGTATAATTATGCACATATCTCATACATACTCTATAAGTTATTTAATACCTGTTT
>JANIIK010000041.1:0-47500 GCA_027704905.1 Muraenolepis orangiensis | reverse complement strand
CGTGTGCAAGTCCTGCATCTGTATGATACAACTGTGTTAAATGATACCGGGCGCTGTAATCACTCATCTGGTTACGTTATTGACCACCCCCCCCGACCCAAAAAAACTGGCTTCCCCTAAATTTTTCCCCACGCCACGCTACTGCTTATTTTACATTTGTGTCTACTTAATCTGATTCCTGATCATTATCGACGTCCTGGCCGTAATATCAATGTCGCAGTAGTTTTCTCGTGGGAACCAATCATTAGACGGTCAGTTTATATAAACTGCACCAAAACAAGTACCATTACATATCTACTAGCTTATAATAGCTTATAAATCAGCAATCCCTATATACATATCAGGCGACCCCAAACTTGGGACTGGGAGACATGCGGACCGCATGTGTAGGCCTACTGACTGTTGGCTCACCTCCACTGGACAGGTAGCTGGCCAGGCCCTGGTAGTTCATGAACATCTTGCCGGGGATGGTGGGGTCGGGTACGGTGTACTGGGCTTCCATGTCAGCACACACTACCCAGAACCTGCAGGGTTTCAGGTAGAAGACCGTCAGCCAAACATACACTAGATAACCCATGGTGCAAGTAACACCCATGTCCATATTTCACTACAAGGAGAAGTCAAACTGACTAATTAAGTGATCTATCGCAAAACATGCTTCTAAATGGCATTGCATTGTACTTGGAAGTGAATTCAATTCTATGTGATTTTTGGTTAGATTGATGAACTCACCCAAACAGGGTGACTCTCCCCCTGGAGGAGGCCGCCATGGCTCCTTCGTCATCGATGGTGTATTCAGCTGAGATGTTGTCCTGGAGGAACAGACCTTCCGGATCCTTCTTCTGCAGGGCATACCACTTCCCTGCATACTGCCGCACACCAAAACATATGTTAAGTACAATATATATATATATGTGTGTGTGTATATATGTATGTATGTATGTATGTATGTATGTATGTATGTATGTGTATATAATCTCATCTAACTGATTTCAAGCAGCAAGGAAAACAACTAGGCAGCTCAACTTTAATGGTTTAATGAATGAACAATATTTGTATTTGTTTAGGAAACATTCAAGGGACTACAATAAAGCAAAACGATACATCATATACATCATATAATATAATAATCATATAAGGGTAATATATATATGAAATGTGAACACATTTAGTAAAAGTTTGCATTATTATAGAGGTAAACATATGTAACATTATTGGCATTACACTACGGCATCAATAATAAAGTGGTAATGATGGTGTGTGTATGTGTTCTCTGGTGACTCACTCTCTTTGGGTCGAAGTCTTCTTTCACAGGGAAGCTCTCCACCAGACAGGAGGCGAGGCTCTGCTCCACGCAGGCCAGCATCACCATCACAACAGCCAACATTGGGAAGTCCATACTGAATGGAATCAACACAAACATACTATTAGAGATGTGGGCTATTTATTGAAAATCACCCACAAAAACTACAATTACGATCTGCAAAAATGGCTTGTAATTGTGTTCTCGTGTGTTCAGGTTAGTCCGAACAAAAAAAAGCTGCTTGAAGCTGCTTTGTTCAGACATCAAATCCAAGCCAACTTACCTGGAGCTGTAATAGTAGTAGTCGTAGTAGCTCTCCAGGCACTGTTCGCTGTCAGAGTGTCTGAACCCTGTTCTGAAAGAGTGACCCTTTTATATACCCAAGACGACCACCAAGCCCGACTGTTTATTTTCACATCTTGCACCTAAATGCAGAGTTTAAGTCCGCCGCTGATCCAATTAAACCAAAGCCTCACTGTAATCTGTGAGCCTTTTGCATACAGCAGTGTTTAGGCTTTATGTAATTGCTGGCAAGGCTATAGGCCTCCATAATAGCACATGTTCAGGTGGACAGGGTGACCTCCTGCTCCCTCGTTTACATCACACAACAGGTGGATTTAAGTACATGGCTGCTTAACCCTTTGTTTTAAGGCAGTAATATTTGGTCATATAGTTTCTAGACAGTTATGATTATATTAAATAAAGTTTTTAATTGTTTTTGCTATTGCCAAGTAATGTGGCATTATTATATTGTACTGCCTGTCTATAAGGCATTTATATATGAGGCATAAATAATTTTATGTATTTGTAATGGGACTAGGTTTTTGTTTTGTCTGTATTATCAACCTTTCATATTCGTAATTATTGTGGTTATTTTCTTTGTAATTATTATGATATACTGTATACCTTTTGGCCAGTTTTATGGAAGTGAAATATCGCTGGAAAATGAGACAGCCTTAACAGAACAGTTTAACAGAAACAACATTGTTTTGTGGATTAGAGCAAAAAGATTATTGTGATCCTTCAGACCAAGGTCCAGGCCAACTGGACCTTGGTCTGCCCCGTGGCCTCCTCCCAGCTGGACATGCCTGGGAAACCTCCCTTAATAACAATATTTAAATAACGAAAGTATACAGCATCCAGGACGCATCCTTTATATGCAAAGGAGCAGTGTACTCTGAATCTACTCTGAATCTCTCACTGGTGACCGAGCTTTTCACCCTATCCCTAAGGAAACCCGTTTTGGCCTCTTGTATCTACGATCTTTTCCTTTCGGACATGACCCATAGTTCATGACCATATGTGAGGGGAGGAACAAAGACTGAACAGTAGATTGAGAGCTTTGCCTTCTGGCTCAGTTCATTGTTGGTCATAACGTTGTGGTGAAGCGCACCCAGCTCTCCCTTCCCCTGTTCTCTGGTCCATCTCACCCTCCATCGGCCCCTCACTCGAGAACAACAACCCGAGATACTTGAACTCCTTCATTTGGGGTAAGGACTCACTCCCCACTTGGAGTAAGCAATTCAACGTTTTCCTACTAAGAACCATGGCCTCAGATTAAGAGGTGATGATCCTCATCCCAGACTTTCCCAGGGAGGCTGGGTAACGTGATGCCCCTGTAATTGGCACACATCCCAGGGGAACCACCACCCCTGTCTACCACTCCTTAGGCACTGTCCAATACTTCCACGCAAAGTGTCATCCATGACAGCCCCTCAAGCCCTCAAAGCCTTTCTGCATTTCTGGATGGATTTCTGGACGGATCTGATCAATTCCTGGGGCTTTGCCACTGTGGAGTTGTTCAACCACCTCAGTTGATGCTTGTCAACAGCTAATTATAAACCGTGTTCTGTGTTTCTTTTGAGATAATTGTTGGATTAGATGTACGTATTTACATATCTTTTCAACAGCAACATAACAGTTCTTAAAGTGTGTTACTATTTACCATTTTGTCATTTACCAGAAGCCTTTAGCCACCTGCAGTGAACTCAGCAAGTGTTGTCATGTCTGGTGTGGGGTAGAGCTCCAGTCAGTCTGACTGGGGTTAACTAACCCTCTCTCAGCTTGTCCTGAGCTTTCACCAATAATCCCAGACAACTGAAGCATGTTACGGGAAAAGGTAGTTAAACACAGAGGCGTTAAGCTGGGATCAGGTCGGGAATTTCAGTGGTAATACATTTGATAATGATGCATGCATTATTACATTAGGACACCCACACAAAGATACATACATATAGTATAAAGCATACACACATATTGATACGTTACCATATCCATACCATATTTTTTTTCTAGTTTCCGGACAATACACTCATATTTATCCCAACTCATTGTAAATACTGTTGCATTGACTTATATGGACATATATTTTATATCTTAGTTTATACATAGTTTATTGCAGTTTTTCTCTTTTCTGTTGTATTTTGCATCATATCAAGTTGTAAAGCCTTTGTTTGTAATCAAATGTCCCATTCCAACAAAAAATTCCTCTCATATTTCTAAGAAATCTTAAAGGTAATTGTTTTTAACTGCAATTGTTAACTTTATGCAAATCCAATTACAGAAATCCTATGCAGCACTCACTCATTCGCCCAAGTGAGCAAAGCAGAGCTGAATATATACCTGGGTTATTATTGGGTTGGCTGTAGCTTCTACAGATATATATACATATACATATACATATATATACATATATATATACATATACATATACAGAGAGAGAGAGAGAGTCAGTCAGTCAGTCAGTCAGTCAGTCAGTCAGTCAGTCAGTCAGTCAGTCCGTCCGTCCGACGAAGCGGCTCCCCACCCGTCCCAGATGTCTCACCAGGCCGTGTTGTGAAGAACAGGCTTCTCTAGTACGAGCAGGTTATGTCAGGTGTTACACTAGAGAACATGTTCACGCTAAAGAAAGCATGTCACTATCAGGCTGCCCACATAATTGGCTAGATTAACTTGAGTGTATAAATAATATAATAAGTCCATTCATTCTTATTAGCGTAACCAAATAGCACACGGGAGTGACACAATCAGTATCATTAAAGGGCTGTGAATATATATGAAATATTACATATTTCTATCCATTAGTAAACTGCTAAATCTCTAATTAAAGTAAATAAACATAAAACACCAAGTCAAATATGGACCTAAACATACAAGAGGGTAATACTGTGGTTCTGCGTTAACACACTTTAATAACCATATTTAAATATAATAATAATAGTACTGCTCTTATCTACTCGGGAGGGCAGCCATGGAGCCAGAGGGCTGAGGACTACTGAGGGACAGGTTGTGACCCATGGGTGTTCCAAAGCTAATGAACAGGAAAGGGGGTTATTGCACAAGTTTGTGGGGGTTATGTACACCGTGAATACATTCACGTCCAGAGATTTACTTCAGAATGGTGTCGTCAGAGGCTGAAAGCAAAACAAGAGAAATTTACATTTAGTCATTTAATAGGCACTTTTATTCAAAGTGACTTACTTAGGTGTGGCTGAGAACAAGAAAAGCACACAATCTAAAATGGAGTCGCTACAAAGAGAATCTAAGAGCTACACGACTACGTTTCTAATAAAAGGACAACTGGAGTGTAGACTGGCTATAGAGATAGAAAGACAAGGTTAGTAGAATTGGCAGATATTGGCATAAAACACACAGAATAATAACAAAAATTAAAAATAATAATAATAGGCTACCATTCAGAGCAACACCCTAGCTTTTTGAAACCATCTTATATGGAGAGGTAGTGAGAGGAAGGGAGTGACCTTCTGAAGCCTAGAGAGGAAGAGAGAGAAACAGCAGCCTCCAAACGCTAATTAATATCCGAATTTGAGGCGCAATATGACAGCGGTTGAGAGTATAATACAATTGATTACCCTTGATTACCATGTTATACAACGACTAACCTTAATCAAGGGAGAAACAGCGACAGGAGGAGCCATAGCTTCACAGTGTGCAAAGTAACTAAACAGCTTGAACGACAACAGAGGAGACTTCACTGATGTTGTGGGAGACAGTGACGTATTTATGTATTGGTAAATGTGACGTTCCACATATGGTCCCATAGTGGGCGCTGTTATCCTGTGTCCTGTGTGGGGTTTCTTCTTCTGTTTCCAGATAGACCACCAGGTGTACCCAATGTTGTTAATTGTCCTGGAGACAATAAGATCAGCCCAGGGTCATGGATCTCGCTCTCTTTCTCGTCGACCAGCAGCCATTTTAGTTGTAGTTATCATTTTCTCTAATCATTATTTCAATCCAACCTTTTCTGTAATATACCATCCATTATTTTCTTCATTAAATATACTATTAATGATAACCATGTGTGGTCTCCCTCTTTGTTGCATTGTCAAGTGCCAGGCAAGCGTAACAAATTGGGGGCTGGTCCGGGATTGATTTTGCTAAGAACGATATTCTCCCTTTTTCGTGGTTAAGATTCGGGATTGAATTATTGGATGTGTCCAACTCTATATTGGGGGACTCGCGTGGTTATTGTTTATTGTTATTAGGTTTTGGTTGGATTGGATTTAATGTATTGTTTAGTATATTTGGTATGTTGGTTTGGGTGCTGGTGACGAGGGGGAGCTGGCCGTCCGACTGTACTGACAAGGACGTAAAACTTGGTGTTGGCTGTGATCTTCCGCTGGAGTTTGGTGAGTGCTGTGTTCTGTGCAAAGCAGAGAAGGTTAGGTAGGGCGGGTGGTTTAGATACCATCAGAGCTATACGTGAACCCCCGTGCTAGAACCAGAAGCGCTTAACGCTTGTTTATTGTTTTCGGTTGAACGCGGGGGCGCCACCAGGCATTTGCCGGGTGGAAGAGTTGCATGTGAACGCACTGAAGACTAGCTGAGTGGTTAGTTAGTTATTGCTAGGAGTTAGATACGGGGCAGCTCTTGCGAGGTATGTTAGTTACTTTTCTGTTTTGTATGTGTGCACAGTAACTCGCTTTAAATGGGCTGAAGATTATGGCTGATATGGGAGTAGTTTATAGAAGGTAGATGAGTAGGTGGTGAAGGTAGATGAGTAGCCGGTGAAGATGGTAGATGAGTAGGAGGTGAAGCCGGTGGTGTTGACCACATTGAATGGGGTATCTCCATCCACTCCTGTGGTGGCAGCAGGGTGGGAGGAGGATGTGAGTGGGCCTGGAGACGGTGTTTTGCGTCCTCGGCTCAAGAATTCTGAGATGTTGGCTGATGTATCAGTTCTGTTTGGTCATTTGACAGAGAAACTTTAGAGAGTTAGAGGGGTTGCTTGTTGCATTTCCCTCATTGTTTTTGGATACCCCTTCTTGTACCCACTTAGTGCAGCACGACATAGACGTTGGGGAGGCGAAGCCGATTCGTCAGCGGTTCTA
Source organism: Muraenolepis orangiensis (assembly GCA_027704905.1). Classification (NCBI taxonomy): domain Eukaryota; kingdom Metazoa; phylum Chordata; class Actinopteri; order Gadiformes; family Muraenolepididae; genus Muraenolepis; species Muraenolepis orangiensis. The sequence goes on along the minus strand of JANIIK010000041.1, from coordinate 40,846 downwards.
TCGAGTCCCTCTGGAGAAACGCCGTCCCATGGATACTGAGGTTCAGTATTTAATAGATAACGGGCTGGCTGTTCCTTCAAACTCCAGTTGGGCATCACCGTGTTTGTTGGTAGGAAAACCAGACATGACAGATAGGTTCTGCAGCCGTATAACATCACGATTAGACCCATTCGCGGTGTGGAGAACGTAATCGCGGATGCGTTGTCCCGTGCTCCGGAGGGGCTGGGTGAGTCGATGCTGTCGGTCTGATACCATTGTCGTTAACTAACTCTCTCTTGCTCCTCCCTCCTTAAATAGAGCTTTTCCCCGGTACCAGGAATTGCTGGAGGGTGGGCAGGTTGTGGGGGAGGTTGAGTTGGTCAGACCGTGTGGTGGAGATCCCTAGTTCCTCTGGCCGGATGGTAGTATTCCCACAATCATTATAATTTGTATTTTTGATTATTAGTTGTGCTGAAAAATTGGGGACAGATTTTACAGAGACCTTTTTGGTAGGCCTCTGTTTTAAGGGGGGGATGTGACGTTCCACATATGGTCCCATAGTGGGCGCTGTTATCCTGTGTCCTGTGTGGGGTTTCTTCTTCTCTTTCCAGATAGACCACCAGGTGTACCCAATGTTGTTAATTGTCCTGGAGACAATAAGATCAGCCCAGGGTCATGGATCTCGCTCTTTTTCTCGTCGACCAGCAGCCATTTTAGTTGTAGTTATCATTTTCTCTAATCATTATTTCAATCCAACCTTTTCTGTAATATACCATCCATTATTTTCTTCATTAAATATACTATTAATGATAACCATGTGTGGTCTCCCTCTTTGTTGCATTGTCAAGAGCCAGGCAAGCGTAACAGTAAAGTATATATCATATACATTTAATTTATAATACAAACTAAATTATCTGCTTGGCAGTGAATACATATTATAAATATGCATTACATTAATATACATATATAATACACCCATGGTTCTGCACAACCTATATTCTTCCAGAAGGGGTCAGTAGATTTCCATTAACAACTAAATCCAAAACAAGAAATAAATTGTGTTTGAATTCAATTTGTTTGAATTTATATCCTGTATGATGTGTAAATTAATTAACCATGTTATTGAATTCGAAAAACATTTGTAGCCAATAAACAAACTGACAAATAAGTAATAACAGCTATTTATTTTAAACAGCATCATGAGGGCAAGCACCAACATGTAACATGTGGGGATGATACAAGAGAGGCTGATGCAAGGTTTCTCTTCTTCAGCTAAAGAGCAGCTCATACCATTGTTTTACTGACCCTTAAAAGTGTATTCAGGCAAGCACAATGTTTTGTAAAAAATGTTTTTTGGTCAGATATTCCTTGTTCAGCTGAAAAACCAAGCGCTTAACATTGCAATATGAAATAAACAATTTGGCTTATCTTATACAATATGCATGTTGTCTCTTTTTTAATCAAAGACATTAATCACACAGTATATGAAATTAGACCACATAATTTAGCTATCATTCTGTGAGACCCTTCCCCCACTACAACAAAGATTGATTCTTCTCACGGTCCTTTTGGCGAACCTAACCTTCCCTCGGTTCTTCATGTTGGCTGTGTACTCGTTGGACTTCAGCTTTGAGTAGTAGTCTGAGAACTTGTTGAAGAGGATGGATATAGGCAGGCCGTTCAGGATGATCCCAAAGGAGATGCAGATAAATGCAAAGAGACGGCCCAGGATGGTCTCTGGGTAGATATCTCCATAGCCCACCGTGGATATACTGACCTGAGAGAGAGGGGGGTGGGGGGGGCAGGGGCGTATGAAGTGTTATTTTCACTTGTTGCTATCTAGTCATTTACCAGCTGCTTATATCCAAAGTGAGCGACTTTGAGTAATTTCAGAAGGTCATAATGGAGCAGGTTTGGGGTTAGCCGTCTTGCTGAAGGATGCTGACAGGGCCCTTGGGATTTGAACCCAGAAACGTTTAGCTAAGAGTCAAGCATCCTAATCACAAGCCTATCATGCCCATAACATAATATCACCTTCCGTCCTCTCTACTCTGCCTGGAGAGACCTGGAGCTCCTCTCTCGTTCTCTCTAATCAGTCCTGTACCGCTCGTTCCCTTACTGAAAGTCCTGGCTCACCCATTTCTATGCACATTCACACATGGGCCCAGTTTCACTTGTAATTCGTGTCGCGTGATGTGAGCTGATGAACTTCAGGAGCAACTTTAGCTTCTTGTTGTTTTTGTTTATTCCTTGAGATACAGAGAAATCTCCAGAATCCACAGTGGCACACTTTCCTCTCCTCACCATATTATATGTTGTGGTAAGTCTGAAGATACACAGGGTTGGGATACTATGCTATTAAGGTTAGGAGTCTCGCCGGGATTACTTGACTGTTAATATAAATTCAAAGGTGGACCTGTATTAAGCATCAGCCAACATTTGAGTACTAACTGCTTTCTGAGTTAGGGACAACATTCAGCAGAACACACATACACATACACACACACACTGTCTCTGCCCTCCGTCCTCCTGGTCCACGTGTGTGCCCAGCCCAGAGCTGTGCCAGAGCAGGTCAGCGCAAAATATTGTTAATTTATTCAAACCCCATTATTTGAATTGTCTATATTTTAATGAACTTGATTTTTAAGAACTGTAAGTAATACAGTTCTAGTTCTGGATCTGCCATATAACTCATAGCTGTGAACTCTTTTTCAATGTAACTGGATACCCCCCAACCCCTGTGCTATATATTAAATCTTGTGTTCCTGGGTTTCCCCTCCCTCTAGAAGGGGGGAGGGGCATGGGCCTGGTTAGCACGGGTCCCAAACATCATCCCCGCTTGATCTAGGCATCCCTGATCTAGATGTGCCTCTGCCTGCACATGTGCCTAATGAATATATCTAAATTCCCTGTAAACCACTTGCGTGCAGAGGTGTACAGAAGTGAATGAAGCGTATTTTGTGTTGTCTTGTCCTTACCGCCGCCCACCACCATGCGTGGGGGATGCTGGTGAAGTTCGTCTGGGGCATGTCGTGTTCCACCGTGTAAACCATGGCCGAGAAGCTGAAGATGCCCATGGCGATGAAGAGGAAGAGGCAGCCCACCTGCTGGTAACACTGGCGCAGGGTGAAGCCGAACGCCCGCAGGCCAGTGGAGTGGCGGGCCAGCTTCAGGATGCGGAAGATTCGCATCAGCCTCATGATGCGCAGCACTTGGCCCAGCTTGCCCACCTGGCCCACGGCCTGCATGTCGGCCTCGTGCTTCATGTAGTTCTCCTCGTTGTCGAAGAACTCCAGCACCAGCTGCAGGTACTGCGGCATGATGGCGATCAGGTCCACCGTGTTGAGCATGCTCCTGCTGAAGGCCTCCAGGTCCGGCGTGGACACCAGACGCAGCAGGTACTCCATGGTGAAGAACGCAATGCACATGGACTCCACGTACTCGCAGTAGGTCCTGCCGCTGAGCTGCCCCGTGGGAGTCTTGTACTGCATGTCCTCCACGGTGTTCAGGGTCATGGCCACCAGGGAGACCAGCACAAACAAGCTGGAGGCCACAGCCATGAGCTTGGCCAGCACCGAGGAGAAAGGCTTCTCCATCAGGTTCCAGATGGCCCAGCGCTGCTGGCCCATGAACATGTCCTGGAAGAGCTCCTCGTTCTCCTCGATCTCCACCTCAGCCTCCAGCTCCCGTTGGATCTTCAGCTGCTCGTTCAGGTCATCCTGCCTCTCCTCGAAGGAGATGCGGCAGCAGCGGTGGGTGTTCTTGATCCGCACCCCCCAGTAGTTGATCTCCTCCAGGAAGTTGCGGGGGCACAGCTCGTCCTTGATCCAGAGCACGCCCGTCCGGTAGAAGTTGAAGATGCTGTGGAACACGTCCGGGTCCCTGTCGAAAAAGTACTCGTGGTTGGTGACCGTGTAGTCATCGCACAGGTCCAACTTCATGTTGTGGTCTGTATAAGTGGCGAGTCTCCCTATCCGGGTCTTGGGGTACTTGGCGGCCATCCTGTAGGCGATCTGGTATGGTTTGCCGCCCACATTGAGGTTGATCATGTAGTTCTTCTTCGGAGACTGTCTGGAGAGGCTGTGCAGCATCAGCTTCTCCTCCTCCTCGTCCTCCTCGTACTCGGCGTAGATGTCGTAGATGTCCCGGCTCAGCTCCTGCATGGAGTTCCATGTCTTTACGCAGCTCTCGCTGACGAGCGGCGCCACGCTGTCTTCCGAGGGCCGTCGCTCAGAGTCCGGCCCCGAGACTTTGTAGTTGGGGAAAAGGCTCTGTCTCCTGTTCCAAGCGTTGACCACCTTGGCCGTGCTGCCCATGTCTAACGCCTTGCCCGCGGTCCGTCCCCCTGTCCCCCTCACGGGTTACACTGCAGACCCCAGAGGCATTACCGTGGGTTAATACCCTCCCTCACTTAAGCGCGGCTGGAGAACAGACAGAGGAGCTGGATGTTAATGTTGCTGACTGGGCGGATCGACACGCTTACAGGACGTTCTAAATACCATTATCCTCCGCCGGGTTCCCTCGGGCGTGTGACCTCACTCATGTGCCGCAATTCAACGTATACACCAGCACAACTTTAGAAATGGTACACTTTTGAAGTTGTGGTGTTTTTATATGGGCAATTGGTCAGACTTCTAGTAATTCAATGGAGTTATTATTAGAGCAGCATTCAACAACTGTCAATAGTCTGCTCACGTTTATAAATAAAATATAAAATCTCTAGCACTGCGCTGTCATTAATCTATTTTTAATCCCTGTAGATTAGTTAGAGGAGGTCTTCTTGGAGTGGTATTATGAAGAAAAAAAATACCATTGCATATTTTTTAATGCTGTGGCTCTTTTATTTCAGTGGAAACCCATTTAATGGATATATGGGGCATTTTGCATCACATTTTAAAATGTAAGCCTACATTTATTTTGGGCAATGAAGCTCGGAAAAGCAACGCATTCTGCTTTGGTGAGAGTGAATAGAGAAGACCTCTGTGCTAAAGAAGAACAAAGAGTAGACGCATCCAAGAGAATAAAGGCTTTAGGTATTAGCCTATTTCCTATTGTGGAGGTGGGGGTAAGGGTGAAGGACGGATTCATGGAAGGTCATGGAAGTCAAAGCCACTGACATTTTTGGGGTAAAACTACAGTCCCAACAATGGGACTGTAGTTTTACATATTCAAATTCATGCCCACACATAGAGAGTCATTGGGAGAATTTGTTTATGCATGGCATAATGTTGCGTGAGGCTGGAATCCTCTTATAGGACAGGATTATTGATATGCTGATTAAAGATAATCCAGTATCAGATCGGGGCACGGCTGAAGTGTGTGTGAGACTAACCTTCACTCACCCACTCGTCTGCCAGCCACAACAGATTGTACGATTGTGTGTAGAAATGTACGGTGCTACAGTCTAGTCAGTCTAATGTATCATTGGATGGAGAATTACTAATAATGTTTCATCTATCCTCAATGTTATAAATTAATATGAAAATAACTATTTGGAGGGAACTCTTAGCATGGGTGACCCTAGTGGGAATTGAACCCCGAATCCTGTCAGCCATTCCCCCGAAATTCTATGAATGTCCTAATTAAAGCCCTCGACTACAATTTCAACATAACATAACAATTTCACATAAAAATTTGCTACACAAATGTAGCAAAACAGCTACATTTGTATGAATATTAACCTTTTATCGTTGGACAGCTATATTTCCATTCCCACTAGTTAACAAACAGTTCTTTCTCTTTCTAATGTCAGGGATATTGTCTTGAAAATTATATAATATTTGAATATATTTTATGTTTTCCAAGTTTACTTGGCATTTCGGGATTAAACTCCTCTCCCACCAAAGTCTACTGTTCTGTCAGGAGCAATTGTTTGCAAGATTTGCAGGGTAGATTCCCCTGAAAGCAGCTTAGTAGATCAAGAATGTATAATCACCATGCACATACCATTCTGGATACACTGGGAGTAACAAGAAATAGAGGACATCTGGCCATAATCCTTCTTATGATGCACATATATATCTCATACTATATATAAAAGCGTCATAGGGGAAATGTGTTCTGATTTGCTTGTAGCGTTGAATTTACAGTCTGAATTTAAGTCAATCAGGCAAGATCTGTTGCAAATTGTACTATCACTGTCCACAAGCCAGAGGATGGGGATAGTAGTTCAACAACTAAACATTTCCCAGAACATTTTGGTGACCTTTTATGTCCCATGACCCACCCGAGGATCACGGTGAGAACCACTGATTCAGCAGACTACGCTTTCATCCAAAGTCTTGTAGGTGTCCAGGTGTCAGTGACTCCTCGTCAGGACAGCAGGGGAAGTGTGGGAGGAGCCAGAGGCGCTGGAGACGGGGGGACGGGGGGTAAGCTGGTTTGGTTAGGGGCAGAGAGTCCAGGGTCTGGAAGGGGATACAGAGGGTGACTGAGACGGGGGTGTTGGCTGGGGAACTCTGCAGAGGGGAACATAAATGTGTCCAGCACCAGGGTTGAGGATGGACGACTCCTTGGAAAAGGGGAAACTATTGATGGGAGTCAGGTTTGGTTGAGAGGAGGGAGGTGAAACTAAATTATGGTTTGGGTGAGGGAGAATAGTTTGGGTGAGGGCAGAGGGAGGCTGGTTTGGGTGAGGGCAGGGAGGAGGCTTGTTTTGGTGAGGGCAGGGAGAAGAGGGGTTATGCTGGGTCTGCAAGCCGTAGGCTTAGGAGAGAGGAGGGTAGAGCAGCCATTCTATTCCTTTGGCAATGTTTATCTTTTCAACCTGCACAGCAGAGGAGAACAAAGTAAGGGTTTCACCCAGCAGACATCTACTTGTATCCGATGCCAGTCCAGAATAGTCTGTCAAACTAAACAACCAATCATCCCTTTGAAACCATCTGAATACCATGAACAAAGCAAGTCTCAGATATCACAAGTGGTAGAAGATGTTTTAGTACATTACCAATAAACACACAACAGGTAAGGATGCGGGGATTATTGCACACGAGAAAAGTGTAAAAATGATTTTGCGTTATCTGATCAGCTCTTCTGATCGGCCGTTTTGAGAGCTCTGATCCGAGCTCCAATCGATCGATAATGATCGACGGCTGATCGATTGGAGTGTCCCTACAATAGTAGTCCAAACAATACGGTATTTAATTACTCCGCCAGTCACTACATTGCAGGCACAGACACACAACCATGGCAAATTATTTGCAGTAACTAAAAAATGTTTTTTTTGGACTAATTAAGTGAATTTGGATCATTTCCCGCGGCACACCTGAAGATCTCTCACGGCACACTAGTGGTTGAAAATCACTGCGTTAGAGTACCCTCTCACAAACTGGCTGGTGGAGATATCAAATACATAAAACAGGATTTTACACCTCTGGATTACACCATTATTTTAGTAACGGTCACAAAATAGCATAGCCTACTATGTTGAAGATCATAGAAGACATTCAAAGATATGGATGGGTTCACTGTAGGGCTGGGCGATATGGACCAAAAATCATACCCAAGTATTTTTAGGCTGCATGGCGATATACAATACATCTATCTACATCTTATATATATTATTTAAGTGTTTTTTTTAAAGCCTTCTTGTTCCACGGTTGCAATAGGGACCAAATGTATATCTATATACATTTATATTTGCCATACATTTATATATGCTCACTTGTACATGGTAATGGATGCTTTTATCCAAAGCGCTTTACAAGTCATGCCTCACATGATGTATGTACACTGAAAAACGGTTTTCGAGCTGTACTCTATCCAATTGTCCTTCAATTTAATTTAACATTATTTGTTTTATTTTTTCAAATAATAATTTGTCTTTCAATATATGTATTTAATGTAAATATTTTTCATTAAGAGCTTGTAGTGTATTTTTATACACTAAGTAGTATAAAACTAAAACACTGTCTGTGATTCTGTATGCATTGAAAGAGCCATGTGTGTGTGAGCGGTCAACAGGCGCTGCTAGGAATACGACCCCCTGGAGTTTGTACTGTAAACTCGTGACGTGACAACAGAGGCACCGCGTGATCAACTGGAGTAGTGGATGCTGGTTGTACCTAGAAGACTGATACGATTAGTAGATGTTTGTTTACTTTGACCAATAGGAGTAGTAGATGTTTGTTTACTTTGACCAATAGGAGTAGTAGATGTTTGTTTACTTTGACCAATAGGAGTAGTAGATGTTTGTTTACTTTGACCAATAGGAGTAGTAGATGTTTGTTTACTTTGACCAATAGGAGTAGTAGATGTTTGTTTACTTTGACCAATAGGAGTAGTAGATGTTTGTGATACTACTTCCTATATAATGTTTGGTAAAGGAGCGCGTCGGCAGTCTGAGAATTGGCCACGGCAGGCTCCATCTTGCTGCAGTTGATGAATTTGATCTATATCTATATCTAGATATATCTATATAGATATCTAGATATCTATATATAGATATATCTATATAGATTTTCATATCTAGATAGATATCTAGATAGATATAAATAGATATATCTATTTAGATATCTATCTAGATATCTATATATAGATATATCTATATAGATATCTTTATAGATATATCTAGATATATATGTATAGATATCTCTAGATATAGAGATATCTATATAGATATCTATATCTATATCTATCTATATAGATATGTAGATATCTATATATACATATATATATACTGTATATACATATATCTATCTATATATATATATATAGATAGATATCTATAGATAGATATCTATCGATAGATAGATATCTATATCTATATCTATATCTATCGATAGATATATCTATATCTAGATAGATAGATATCTAGATAGATATCTATCTATCGATAGATATCTATATCGATATCTATCTATCGATATATCTATATCTATATCTATATAGATATCTATCTAGATATCTATCTATCTAGATAGATATATATATATATAGCTATCTAGATAGATATATATCTATTGATTTATCTATCTATAGATATATCTATAGATAGATATAGCCAAATATAGATATACATAGTTATCGATAGATATCTATGTCGATATATCTATCTATCGATATATCTATATCTATATCTATCTAGATAGCTTGATATATATCTATAGATATAGATATATATCTATTGATATATCTATCTATAGATATATATAGTTATATATCTACAGATATATATATATATATGTATCTATAGATAGATATCTATATATATATATGTATCTATAGATAGATATCTATATATATTTCTATATCTGTATAGATATCTATATAGATATATCTATAGATAGATATATATAGATATCTAGATATATATCTATATAGATATCTATCTATATAGATATATAGATATATATATCTATAAATATATAGATATATAGATATATATATCTATAAATATATACAAATATAGATATATATCTATCTATAGATATATCTATAGATAGATATAGACAAATATATATATATATAGTATCTATATAGATATCTATATCTATAGATACATATATATCTATATCTATATAGATATCTATATAGATATCTATCTATATAGATATCTATATCTATAGATATAGATATCTGTCTGGGTGCTCAAATTGTTACCATCCATGCAAAAACAATAAATGCAAAATATTTGTGCGATACATGGTGATGTAGAGGTGATACGTGGTGATGTAGAGGTGATACATGGTGATCTAGAGGTGATACGTGGTGATCTAGAGGTGATACGTGGTGATCTAGAGGTTGAACGGCACATCAGCTTTTATGGCAAAAGGGGGTATATATAGATATATCTATATAGATATCTATCTATCGATAGATATAGATATAGATATATATACCTATATCTAAATAGATATATATCTATATCTAGATAGATAGATATCTATCTAGATATAGATAGATATCTATCTAGATATAGATATCTATATCACTGAGACATGAGAATTGAGATCCTTTGCGCTAACTGTAATGAAAACAGAAGAAGGTCACTTTGCGGAGGCGCGTGCAGAACAGTCCAAACTGTAGCACCAAGTGGGAAATGGAAGGGAAAGTTACAACCATAGGGACTGAGAGTGCGCGCAATATGATTGCTGCGGCTCGTATTCTACCGTACGATCACATGCCCTGTATTGATCACATGCCCTGTATTGCACACATCTTACAGAGAAGCATCACCTGCGTCTCTCTGACAGTGGATTTGTCGGTGCGTTGGCAAAGTGTCGCAAAATTGTGGGCCATTTCAAGCACAGCCCGGCTAACAGCGGAGCTGCAAGTAGAACAAGGGGCACTCGGACAGAAGCAAGAGCCACTGATCCAAGACGTTCCAACACGGTGGAATTCCACGTTGGAAATGGTCAAGCGCTTGATCCGCAACCAAGCTGCAATAAAAGCAACCCTGGATCAACAGCAGCATAAACTTGTGTGATGCCCCTGGGGGTTCATCAGTAGAGAGGGCGTGGCTGTCCTGTCTGTGCTGTGTTGATTGCATTGATTGCAGTAACTCAGGGCACCTGGGTCTGGTGCCCTGCAGCTATTTAAAGCCTCTCTGCTCCTCTCTCTGTTTTTCCCTGCAGGCACTCCCTACAGGCAATAAACGTATTTTGATAACCGTTGACATGGTGTGTCTCCTATTTGTTGGGGCCTTTTGAGCCAGGTCTTAACAAATGGGGGCTCGTCCGACGGGTTATTTGCTAAAGGTTTGTGTAGTGCTTAGAGCACATGGTGTCATTGAGCAGCTGATCAGTTGGGGGACACATCATGTCTTGTGTGTTTCAGGAAGCTTCAGTGTTGGACATGGCGTCAGGTTTTGTGTGCCAATCAGAAGGTAAGATGTTGCTGTTTGAAACGCTGTTGTAAAGGGATTTCCCCGCTAGGCTTAAGTGGCGTTTCCCCTTGGGTTGCGTCTGTTTTTTTTTTTTCATAGTGTTGTGGCGTCGTGGTTAGTGTCAGCTGTTTTCGGACAGCTGTCTCGGGGGCACGTCCGTGTGATTTTGTGGTGTTGCCTGCGTGCAGGTCGCTTCACAACTCCGCTGGGTTCCAGTGTGTAATTACCCGCCGCAAGCCACATGAAAATTAGGTGAGATTATTAAGATCTTGGGTAGGCAGTGAGGGGGAAATTCTCTGTTGGGTTTGTCTTTTGCCCATGCGTTTTTACATTTAGCTTTCTGATTGGTTATAGGTAGGGATGGGACGATCACGTTTTTTTGCCACCGATCACCAATTGATCACCGATCATCGATCTTTTATTTTTTTTGCAGCTATAGCGGTCTACAGTGTATTGCTGCTATAGCAGTCTATTATAGAACAGTTTCATCCATCATGCTATGGAAATAAGTATCTGTGTGTTTCAATATAGGCTATATATTTTTGATCTTTACAAACTCTGGAGTTATTGGACATGTTTGGACATGTGAGTGAGAAACAATCAGCCATGCAGTCAAATGCGCCGATGAGCCGACTGTAAACACACACACACACACACACACAGGGAATAGTGAATTATTACCACATTTATTAACAGGCTGAGAGAAAAAAACAATTAGCAATTTACTTGAGATGGGCTAAAAACGCCAATGGTATTGAATAACATTATATACAGCATTGGGAACATTGGCTGTTAAAGACAGTTTCATCATTTGCAATGCAAACTAAGAAATGTATAAAAAATGTGTTCAAAATCAAATAAAAGACAATATGCCTTGCATATCATATCTGCATTATGCAAACTATAGTATAAAGAAAAACAAATTTACAAATTACAAATGGTGCATTCAAATACTCGGATACTTGGAGCTTGCTTGTTCTGTAGAATTATTGTAAACAGCCTGCCTAACACACAAACATGAACACAGGTGAAATATCCAGACTACAGGCTATCATGCCTACTTTTTCAGCATTGTTGGGAGATTTTTCTTTACAAAGAGCATCTTTTTTATTATTTTATCTTATTTTATAACTGCTGTCTGTCGTCGGGTATTGCACACAAGAATTTCACATCACTGCTTTATACTAAACTGTAAACTGTGAAGTGACAATAAACTTGACTTGACTTGACTTGATCTCGGCATTTTGAGGCAAGAGTCTGTTCCTATGCTCATCCACGATGTTGGATACAGCGCTGAACAAGCGCTCACTCTCCACGCTTGTGCAGGGTGCCGACAGATATGCCCTTGCCACTTTGGTGAGGGCAGGAAAGCGACCCTGCTTGGCCCTCCAATATGCCAGGGGCTGCGCACTCATGGAGATGGCTGGCTCAGAGAGGTACAGGGCGACCTGGGACTGCACCGCCGCCGTGTTATCATCCCCATGGGCTTGAGGCTCTGGGCCCGCTTCTTCCATGATCTCGTCAAGCATTGACGAGATCCAACCGACTCGTGGCACCTTCTCAACCGGCTCGTCTGTGTCGGACGCGGCTGAAGCTCCAGGTGCTTGGTCAGGGGGCTGCTGTTCCACCAGCAGATCCAAAAGCCGTCCCTTGACTTCTGCCTTGACTTCGTTGGAAAACAGTCGGTCCTTGTATCTTTTATTTGAAGCAAAGAAAACATCACATTAAGTATGTTGGTCATTTAGACCACAATAGAAAAGGCAAAGAACACTATTTTATTTATGTAGCCTAATCTTAAATAGGCCTAAACTGAATAGTAATCTATATTTTATTTGAAGCAAAGAAAACAGCACATTAATTTAGTAGACTATGTTGTTCATTTAGACCAGCATAGAATAGGCAAAGAACACTTTTTTATGTAGCCTAATCTTAAATAGGGATAAACATAATAGGAATAGTAATAGCAACCTATCTCTTATTTGAAGCAAAGAAAATCACATTCAATTGTGTAGCCTGCATTCTTCATTTAGACCAGCACAGAATAGGCAAACACTATTATTTGTGTAAAAATAATGTAATTTTTGTAATTAAATGTAATTAATTAAATAGGCCTAAACTGAATAGTAGCCTATAAGCATTTGTTTTGCTGATTAATATATAATATATATATTTGCGGATTATTCTAAGTGTTTTTCTCACCTTGGGTCTATGATAGTTGCCAAACTATAGAGGGGCTCTTTCTCCATCTCGGCAAATCTGCGGCTTACAGCTTCTAGCAGGGTGGCTTTTGAAGTCTTCACACCATGATCTAATGCGACCTCGTTGCCCAGGAATCGTTTGAGAGCCATCACAGAAGGGATGACATCAGCAGCAGATGTGGAGGCTTTGCTGATTTTCTGCGTTAGCTCTTCAAATGGTTCCAGAAGGGACAGCATGTTTTCAATCAGTCCCCACTGGCTGGCACTGAAGGTGTCGGGTAGGTCAAAATCGGCTACATAAGTGGCCAATGCCCGTTTTTGTTCAAGCAGGCTTTTGAGCATGTAGTACGTGCTGTTCCACCTAGTGGCGACATCTTGTTGCAGCTTTTTGGGAGTCTGGAGGAGATCTTTCTGCACATTTTGCAGTCTGGAATATGCCAGGGGAGAGTGCTTGAAGTGGCCCACGATGCGTCTCCCTATAGCTGCGATGTCACTTATGCTGCGCTGTGACAGCACTCCCTCATGCACAGCAAGCTGCAGGGTGTGAGCCATGCATCCCAAACTTTGCCAGCCTGCGTCTTTCATGGCTTTAACCATATTCCGGGCATTGTCTCGGAGTATGACATGCACCTTTTCTTTTGGAATATTCCATGTCTGGAACATGTTCTCAAATGCTGTTACCAGCGCTGCAGCAGTGTGAGAGCCAGGGAACTCCTGTGAATGCAGGATCACATTACGCAGTTGGAAGTCTGCGTCTATCCACTGCGCTGTCAAACTCAGCATTGACACGGGGCTGACATCTGAGCTCCAAATGTCACTCGTAAAGCTGAATGATGACGCGTTTTCCTTCAGAAGGCCATCAATGTGCGAGTGCACTGCCTGGTGGAGCTCGGGGAGGGCAACGTCAACAAGATGCCTGCGAGATGGGAGGGTGTAGCGTGGCTCAATATGTGCGAGCAGTCGTCTGAATCCCACATCTTCAACCACGCTAAATGGCTGATCATCCAGCGCTATGAGTTCCATCAATTGTTTTGTGATCGCCTTGGCTTTCCCACTATCACGGCTATATGCATGTGCTCTCTAAAGTGGGTTGTGTCAGCAGCCGCTGTGGTTTTTTTCTCTCCTTTCGTTTTCTCGTTCTCCACGGTCAGTTTAACAAACTCGCCATGCTGCGCTGGGTGATGGGTTTTCAGGTGTCTTATTAAATTTGTCGTGTTGAAATGTTTTACCTTGCTTCCTCCACGAGATATTTTCTCTTTGCACACATTACAGATGGCAAATGTTACATCTGTATCACACACTTTGAAGAAACTCCACACTGCAGACACCGCTGACATGTTGAGGCAGGGCGAGTATCACTCGGTTTAGAAAAGAGGCGGGGCCCCACGTGTTTTACTCACTCACGTGTTTCTCACGTGCAGGATCGGCTATGAAATCGGCAACATTAAAGCAAGATCGGCATTCTCCGATTGCGCATTTTTCTTCAAAATCGGCCGATAATGATCGGAAGCCGATCGATCGTCCCACCTCTAGTTTTCAGTAAAGTTGTAGTTCGCAGGCTAGCTGGTTAGCTAGGAAGCTAACGTAGTTGCTAGCTGAGAAGATAGACCCGGCGAGACAATGGCAGCCCGCAAAACCGCCGTGTCAATGGACGAAGGAGATACTTATTGTGATGTGAATGAGCTTGGGATGATGTGACTGAAGGTGTGTCTGATTGTGATCGGAGAGATTCTGGGTTAGAGACTCAATGCAGTCGCGTTTGGAGCCCCTAGAAGCCACGGCTCGGCTCTTTGGGAAGTTCGTTCAGCCGCTATTTCAATAAAATATCAAACACACGGGAACAATGGAGGTGTATTGTTCATGTGTGTTTGATATTTTATTAAAATAGCGCAGTGAAATGTATTTCACATGCTTTGATCTCCCTTGTCTGAAGCTTCAGTGATGCTGTTCAATGATTGCTAGTCCATTCTAAATGTTAAAGTTCCCCTCCACTCAAACATAAGGGTTTTATTGTTGTTCCTACAGTTCAATGTGTGTGCTCCCACTGTGCAGAGTGATGTTTGTGTGTGTGTGCGCTCCCACTGTACAGAGTGATGTGTGTGCTCCCACTGTGCAGAGTGATGTGTGTGCTCCCACTGTACAGAGTGATGTGTGTGCTCCCACTGTACAGAGTGATGTGTGTGCTCCCACTGTACAGAGTGATGTGTGTGCTCCCATTGTACAGAGTGATGTGTGTGCTCCCACTGTGCAGAGTGATGTGTGTGCTCCCATTGTACAGAGTGATGTGTGTGCTCCCACTGTACAGAGTGATGTGTGTGCTCCCACTGTACAGAGTGATGTGTGTGCTCCCACTGTACAGAGTGATGTGTGTGTGCTCCCATTGTACAGAGTGATGTGTGTGCTCCCATTGTACAGAGTGATGTGTGTGTGTGCTCCCACTGTGCAGAGTGATGTGTGCTCCCATTGTACAGAGTGATGTGTGTGCTCCCATTGTACAGAGTGATGTGTGTGCTCCCATTGTACAGAGTGATGTGTGTGCTCCCATTGTACAGAGTGATGTGTGTGTGTGCTCCCACTGTGCAGAGTGATGTGTGTGTGTGCTCCCACTGTGCAGAGTGATGTGTGTGCGCCCACTGTACAGAGTGATGTGTGTGTGTGCTCCCACTGTGCAGAGTGATGTGTGTGTGCTCCCACTGTACAGAGTGATGTGTGTGTGTGCTCCCACTGTACAGAGTGATGTGTGTGTGTGCTCCCACTGTACAGAGTGATGTGTGTGCTCCCACTGTACAGAGTGATGTGTGTGTGTGCTCCCACTGTGCAGAGTGATGTGTGTGTGCTCCCACTGTACAGAGTGATGTGTGTGTGTGCTCCCACTGTGCAGAGTGATGTGTGTGTGCTCCCACTGTACAGAGTGATGTGTGTGTGTGCTCCCACTGTGCAGAGTGATGTGTGTGTGCTCCCACTGTACAGAGTGATGTGTGTGTGTGCTCCCACTGTACAGAGTGATGTGTGTGTGTGCTCCCACTGTACAGAGTGATGTGTGTGCTCCCACTGTACAGAGTGATGTGTGTGCTCCCACTGTACAGAGTGATGTGTGTGCTCCCACTGTGCAGAGTGATGTGTGTGTGCTCCCACTGTACAGAGTGATGTGTGTGTGCTCCCACTGTACAGAGTGATGTGTGTGTGCTCCCACTGTACAGAGTGATGTGTGTGTGTGCTCCCACTGTGCAGAGTGATGTGTGTGCTCCCACTGTACAGAGTGATGTGTGTGTGTGCTCCCACTGTGCAGAGTGATGTGTGTGTGTGCTCCCACTGTGCAGAGTGATGTGTGTGTGCTCCCACAATTGATCAGATTTCATAGGATTTGTACTTACCCGGAGGATGTAGAGGAGGCGACACGAACACTGTTCACGGCCCTAGGACCGCGCGGGTACTCCAAAAGATTCCTAAGGGAAACAAAGACAGAAGTCAAACAAATCTTTCAGAATAATGGTCAATATATTAAAAATCAGGATGACCGCCCTATCATACCTGTGGTGACTACCTACTCTCAGACTCTGTTCCGGTTCAGCTCTCACCTAAAAACCCACTTCCAACGGGCCCAAGGAGGGTGCGAAGATTTGATGACCTATAGAGTCATCTCAGCCTTCAGGAGAAACAGAAACTTAGGAGATATAATGGTACATACTAGTCTCACTAAAAAACTGACTAAATCTCCCTTGCAGGATCTTCACAGCACCCGCAACAAGTATTTAGTAAACAAATATTCGGGACTGGGGGTACCCATTTGGCAGAAGGTCCACACAATGTGGTCTATGTAATACGATGCACACTCTGCCATAAACTCTATATTGGAGAAACTAAGAATACACTCCAAAGCAGATTAAAACAGCACATTTACCACATAAATAAGGGGGATAGGACCACGGTCCTATACATGCATTTTAAAGCACATGGACCAGAACAAGTAAAAATAGAAGGTTTAGAAACGAACCCAAACTGGTCCAAGACCCAACGCCAGAAAGCAGAGGGGAAATGGATCAGGTTATTAAATACCATTGACCCCAAAGGGTTGAATGAAACATTTTAACTTAACTGAGTGTATGTCTCCCTCTGGCGGCGTTGATTAGTCTAGGCGACTGATTCCGCCCCCTGTGATTCTAACTGGGTGGATGTCTCCCTCTGGTGGCGTTAATCAGTCTAGGCGACTGGTTCCGCTCCCTGTGATTTATGAATTTATCCAGAAACACAATAGCACCAAACTTAGGAGGTAATGTGGTTTGAATAATGAGCTGTTTTTTTGGTTTGTTTACTAACTTCGATTTGCATGTCCTATTCATTGTTACTTTTCCCATATGAACATAACCCTTTCTAACCCTCTGCTGAGGAGGTAGTATGCTTCTGTTTGTATCTAACCTTACTCCAATTCACGGCTGTATTAAAAGCCTCCAAGTCTAAGCCCTCTAATTGTTCCAAGCCCTCTGCCAACACTGTCATAGTGTTCCTAAGGATCGCCATATTAGCCTCCATCCATTGGGCAGTATTGGCTTTAACTTTATTTGTGGTGGTCTGGTTAGGAGAGGAAGGCTTTATAAATGCCGTCAGTCTACTGACCTGTCTCAGCATTCCTAAAAGGGCAGATTTATTTTTAGCTGAGTTGCTTAAAATCTCTGAATGATGGATGGCCTGTAAAAGTTTAAAATAAGTTTTGCTCAGGATCCTGTCTGGGACCCTGGAAACCTTGGCCGGCGATCTGGAGGGCTGTCCCCCAATTGGCAGATGGTTGGCAAAGGACTCACCCCATTTATGGTTCTGTGACAAGGCCTGGTACCGATTTTGTCGCTGGGAGGCCATGTTGACGGGTTAAAAGTTAGGGTTGGTTAAAAGAGCATATAAACACAGGTAAATCAGAGACTACTTCAAAAAAAGGGGGGGGGGGAGGAAAAGGAAAAAGAAAGAACCAAGGGAATGGTACAACAATAAAAACAGTAAGAAAACTCTAAAAGTTGTTAGTCCTTGGATACCTACAGGAGGCAAGTGGAAATAAAATACAATGCTGGTAGTAGAGGAAAAACAACACTGGAAAATGCTGCTTGCTAAAACATCCAAGCAATTGTTTGTTCTTTGTTCAGAGAGGAGTTTCTGATCCAAGTGGGTAGGAATGATGGTGTTTGTTGGAGCCAGATTCAGTCCTTATTATTTATTTATTTTGTTTGATATATGAAGCAATATTGTTTGGAAAACGGTTGGAAATTAACTTGATTGATAACACCTTTTATTTGTTATGATTTGGATGCGTGTTGCTTCGACAACGTGGAGGCGTGTCTGGTCCAGCCCATTTTGAACCGGTGATTGCAGCACCTGAGCGTGTGAACACACTTATCAATGGGGCCGGTTCCCTAGTAAAACACCACACTGGAAATGCAAGGCACGCAGCCCAGACGGTTTTTGACAGTCGCAAGCGCTACGGATTTTGGAACTTTAGAAATAGGAAACCAGGACACCATGCAACGGGAATAAGCCAGCACACCTCCACGTCGTATGGTAAGAACCCATCCACGCTAAACAAAGCTTCAAGTAAATGACAATAAATACCCTTTTCTATAAACCAAACAAATTCACAATACAGTGACGCCGGGAACCGGCGGCAGGATTAATTGCACTGTCCATCATTATCGCCTCCCGGAGAGGGGCAGATCTATCTCTCATTCAGGCCCCCGGGATACACCGTGTCCAGGTTTTTTTTTTTTTAAACGGTAGGGGTTGTCGCGAAACCTCACGGAAAGTCCGCGTAGGAAAAACACACACACGAGACGGAGAAACGTGGCCGTACACGCAGATGAAATCGCGGTCCACGTTCACGGTGGGGCCCCAAAGCACAAAATAGGGTTAGGGGTCCAAGGTTTAAACCCTGACGCCGGGAACCGGCGGCAGGGTTTAAACCGGGATTAAGGTTTAAACAGGGATTAATTGCACTGTCCATCATTATCGCCTCCCGGAGAGGGGCAGATCTATCTCTCATTCAGGCCCCTGGGATACACCGTGTCCAGTTTTGGTAATCCAGGATTAGGGTTTAAACAGGGATTAATTGCACTGTCCATCATTATCGCCTCCCGGAGAGGGGCAGATCTATCTCTCATTCAGGCCCCTGGGATACACCGTGTCCAGTTTGGTAATCCAGCGTTTCTCACATCTGCGTCTTAGTGT
This sequence comes from Muraenolepis orangiensis, assembly GCA_027704905.1. Lineage (NCBI taxonomy): Eukaryota > Metazoa > Chordata > Actinopteri > Gadiformes > Muraenolepididae > Muraenolepis > Muraenolepis orangiensis. The sequence continues at coordinate 21,637 of JANIIK010000041.1, read as the reverse complement.
GGCTGTCCAGTCTGAGTTGGCCTCCAGGACCCTAGCTCTGACCGACTGCCATCCGTGGAGCAGGAAGTGTGCCACCAAGGGGGTTTGTGTTTCCTTCTTCCTTATTATATTGTATTTGTGTTGGGTAAATCTAATTTTAATTGTGTTTCCCGTCTCTCCCACGTACTGTGTTGCACATTTATCACAGGTGATGAGATAAACACAATTTCTGGATTGTGGACAGCCTCGTTCCTGTGTCTTAAACACATCACCATTCCACCTGTTGCGTACCCAGGCTCGGTGTTGGAAGAAGGTCTCTTGACCTTTGACCTTTGGAGAGGTCATGGGAGGGATCTTGGCCTTCACCAGATATGATTGCAGGTTTTTATTCTTCCTGAATGCTGCAATAATGTTGTGGTCTGGTAAGACTCCATTGTTTGTCAAGATATTTTGAAAGTTGTGTTTGATAACACTAACTAGTTTTACTGTGGAATTGGAGTATGTGGTGACAAATGGTAAAATGGAGGCGACCAGTCTGGGTTTAGTGTGTAGGAAAGTCCTGAAGGATTTCCTTAAGAAGGATCTGGAGTAGCCCTAGTATGAAGTGCTGCGAAGAGCGTCTTTGTGGCCGGTCTAAAGTCCTCTTTCCTACTGCATATCCTATGAAACCTGAGCAATTGTGATTTCACCAACCCTGCATACGTGTGCTTAGGATGGTAGCTTGTTTTGAACAGGAGAGCATGTGTGTCTGTCTTTGAAGAAGACTTTGACATCGAGTGTGTTTGTGTTTTGGAAATGTTGTCCCTTGTAGGTGGTGGTATCCAGGAAGTCCACGGAGTCGTAGCTGGTGACCGATGTCAACGAGATGGACTCGTTATGGCTATTCAAGGTAAGTAGAAATGAATCAAAGTCCTCCATGGAGTGAGGCCATACTCCCCAGACGTCATCCAGGAATCTAAAGTAATGTGTGGGTTTCTTGTGGCATGAAGCCAGGGCTGTTGTTTCCCATTCTGCCATAAAGATGTTGGCGTATGCCGGGGCAAACTTCTTGCCCATAGCCGTTCCCTTAATTTGTAAAAAGAATTCCCCATTGAATTCAAAATCATTTCTAGTCAAATTGATTTCCAGTAACTGTAACAGTTCTTTCTCTGGCCTCTTTTTATCCGGGTATCTACGGAAGAGGTTTTTTACGGCCTGTATGCCTTCTGCGGTGTCAATGTTGGTGTACAGGCTGTTGACATCCATTGTGAATAGGATGGAGCCCTGGGATATGTGTAGCGTTCTGATTCTGGTGACAAAATCATACGTGTCCTTTATGCAACTGGCATGTTTGACGGAGAGAGGATTTAGGTGGTGATCAATGAACTCTGCCGTGTGATAGGTTTCACTGCTGCAGTCAGACACAATAGGTCCCTGGAGGGATCTCGTGTGGTTTGCTCCATTTACTGGGGACCTTGTGTATCTTTGGCAACATATAAAAGAGCCTCGCCCTGGGTTCCAAGGTGCCCCTTATGTAGTGTTGTTGTTTGGCATTGATGAATTTTTTGTCAAACATGGATTGTGTGATTTTGTCTACCAGTGTGATTGTATCCGGGTAAATGGGTTTATCTAATCTAGAGTAATATTTAATGTCCCCTAGCTGTCTGTACCCCTCCCACAGGTACTGGTCCCTGTCCATTATAACCACCGCAGAGCCCTTGTCTGCCGGCTTGATGACAATCTGTTTGTTGTCGGTGAGTTGCTTCAGTGCCACGACCTCCTCCGAAGTGAGGTTAGGAGTGGAGGGACTCATATAAAAGTTTTTGTCAAAATAGGTGGTGTCCGCCTCGAAGAGGGTCGAGAGTTCCCGTGGCAGCGTGCCAGCCGGAGGGACCCAGGTCGACTTGGAAGTGAAAGGAGGTGGGTCTGAGTCCTTTTTATGTTGAAAATACACCGCCAGTTTGAGTCTCCTGTGGTATTGTTGAATATCCCACCGGCTTTGTTCTACTATATTTCTGTTGCTCCCCTCGGTGGGGATGAAATTTAGTCCTTTACACAGAAGGGTGTTCTGTGGGGGGGTCAAGATGAATTTAGTTGCTAGAACAACATTTTAGTCCTCACTCCCCTCCTGAATGGGTAGGCTTTTGGGGAGATCTAGTTTAATTGATTGCACCAATGCTGAAGCATCAGTTTAGCCGTGGCCCTGGTCCAGTGGACATTGTCCTATTCTGTCCTAAATGAACCGCTAGGCAGCTTAGCTATACAGTCGTGGTTCTTTTGGATATAGTCGTTCAGTTCACACCAGTGGTATCCAGATGGATGCCCCAGGAAAGGTCAGCCTGGCTGCCCTCAAGGTTTTTTGTACTTCCTTCACGGTGGTCTGTTGCACCTTTTGTCTCCTGTTATTCAGTCCAAAGGACAGGATGACCTTGTCCACCACCGTGGAGGAAGTGGCCTTGTGGATGATGGCCTCCGCGTGTCTGAACGTGGCCCCCGGGTAACTGTCGACTTGTAAGCCCTCAATTGTGAATGGTGGGAAACGATCTACATTAGAGTCTCCCATGATGAGACACTTTTTACCCACACTGAGGCCCCAGGCCTGCATTTTTCTGTCAGTGTTGAGATGTCTGGTGGTTCTGCGTGTGGGCGTCCGCGGCGTCTGTGAGATGGACCGTCCCAGCCGCAACTGGCTCTGGACAGCCGCATTCAGACTACGCGTGCCGACCGGGGAGCGGAAGGAGTCCGGGGTCCGTAGGGGACACTCGGTGGTCGAGAGGGACTCCTCCAGCTCCTCCGAGGTCAACTCCAGAATGGGGTCCTCCTCCGTGATGACGCACGGGTTGGTGAGTGCAGGAGGTGGATGGGGAGAGAGAAGATGAGGTGTAGGGGTGTGTGCACCTCTGACCCTCTGTTCCTTAGGGGTCAGTGGCCCAAGAGGAAAGTGGATGTGAGTTTCCTTAGGGGTCAGTGGCACAAGAGGAAAGTGGACGTGAGTTTTCTCCGTCTCCGGAGGAGACTTAAGGCCTGTCGTGTGGGACACGGGGGTCTGGACTGTAGGTGACCAGTCCCCCCTGGGGTCTATCCCCGTGCCCCCCACGGTGGCAGCCACTGTGTTTGTGTGTGGCGTGTGGGGTGTAGGGGCTCGTTCAAGGGTCTGTGTCTGCACCGGATTGGTGTGAACTTGTGCCTCTGTGGTGTCTGTGGCCGGAGTCGCGACCGTGGGCGTGAGCCCCCGTACTGTTGGGGCCGGCATGTCCCCCGTGAGGTGAATGATTCTGGCCCTTAAAAGTGCCCTTGTTTTCTCCAGCGTCTCCGTTTGTAGACGACGGCCCAGGTTCCTCCTGGCCCAGGAGAAGGCCACATCAAGCGGGGCCTGCCAGTGATGTACTGACATCATAAGGATTTTGTCAATTTCCGCTTCCATTACCTTGATGTAATGGTCTCGTAAGATTATCATTGTTGTGAAGGCCCAGTTCTTGGCATTCCCTTCTATGAGGGCCTGTGTGTCATCACAGGGGGAAGCCGGCTTGATGATAGTAGAGAGCTGAGCGGTCATCTTGGCTATAGTGGGTGGGGGGTCAGTGTTGGAAACATTTCGGAGATGATGGAGTGTCTTAATTATAGTGTAAATACACCGAATTTTGGGAAGAAAGTCTGGGTCGTCAGACTGTCTGTGCATCTCGTGCAATGTCATTATCTTTGGCTGGGGCGTTGTTTTTGAGATTGATTGTTATATCTCTTGTTTTGTTTGCGTGTGTTTTGTTTTGTCCACGGCCCCTGGTGGTGTCCTGGAGGACCATTGTCTCTGTACATGGGACGTGTGGCCCTCGTGAGAGGCGCTTGGAACCACTGGTGTCCCTCGAAGCGCTGTCTCTCCGTACGTGGATAGTCGACGTTGTACCGGTCCCCCCTAGGAGGCCGGGTTTGCAGAAATTGTGGCTCAAGGCCCGACTCTATATAGCGTCGTGGTGGACTGAAATCCCTGTAGGGTCCACCCGCGGTCCGGGCGACCGACGCATAAGACCGTTTATGGTTTTTATAACCCTGACCTTCCGGCCATTGACTGTGGTGCGGGGGTCCAAGAGGATCCCGCTGTTCAAAAAATTGTGGCTTATAGCCTGGGCGGTCAACGTATTGTGAGGGATGGTTATCCCTATTGTGGTGATGGGAGTCGCGTGTCCGTGACGCCGCGCGACGTCCGTCGTATTGTGGTGATGGGAATCGCGTGTCCGTGACGCCGCACGACCGCGACGTCCGTCGTATTGTTTTGGTGATGGGAGTCGCGTGTCCGTGCCGCCGCGCGACCGCGACGTCCGTCGTATTGTGGTGATGGGAGTCGCGTGTCCGTGCCGCCACGCGCCCGCGACGGACAACAGTCCACCCTCCTCCGTCGTCATACAGTCCCCTCATGGTGGGTAAATGGTATGGCTCGACGATGCCCAGATAAGCCTCAAAGGCAGGTGAAATCAAAGTATTTTTTTGTATTTTTTGTATTTTTTGAAAAATAAAAAATTGTAAAAAGTGAATAAAAAAAATAGAAAAAAATTAATACATTTTCTTACTGTGGTGACAAGCTTCGCGCGACGTTTCGGTTCAAATTAGAACCTTCCTCAGGCTGCTTGTCGTCAAAATTAATATTGTGTGTTTTTTTGTGTGGTCAAGGACTGGGCATGGATTTGCTTTCGGTCACTCACCAAATGGGTTGAAGAGGTCCCGGTGATTCTACGAGCCCTGCTATATAGAGTGGCCCGGCAAATCACCCCTATTGGTATTCCTCCTCCTTTAAATTCCTAAAAAGTAGGGCGGTAAGTAGGTGGATTACTCCGCCCTCTCCTCGTGTATTGCTTCTGCAAAGTAGGGCGGTGAGTGGGGTAAGGGCGCCCACTATAGGAATTTGGATATATTACAACAACAGAAAGGTTTAATGTAATATTCTCTGCAAAGTAGGGTGGTGAGTGGGGTAAGGGCGCCCACTATAGGAATTTGGATATATTACAACAGAAAGGTTTAATGTCATTTTCTCCTATTTTGTAAATTATTATGTCAAAACTTTAATAAAAAATTGTCCCCATTTTTTCACTACACCCTCTCGGTTAGGTGTGGTAAGGGTATGTGGTTAGGGTAAGGGTCAAGGTTAGGGTTAGGTTTGTGACCTCTGACGGTTAAGGTTAGGCGTGGGGAGGGAGTGGTTAAGGTTAGGATAAGGGTCAAGGTTAGGGTTAGGTTTGTGACCTCTGACGGTTAAGGTTAGGCGTGTAGTTGGGTCTGGGGTTAGGGTTCGGGTATAACCTGTTATTTTGTAAGTTATGTTGAGGGGATAGGGGAGAAGGAAAAGGGGGTTGGGGTAGGGTTAGGGTTAGGTTTTTGTGGTGTTTCAGTTTTGGTGGGTTTGTACCCTGTGTGCACTGGCTCACCATCTCCTATCCTTTCTGTGTTTTTGTGTTTTTTTTCTTTTTTTCTTTCCCCTAGATGTAAGGGGGAAAGGCAGCGGCGGTTGAGGGAAGGAGCCGAACACAGGTGGGTGTTATCTTCTATATTTGTATGAATGTGTATATGTATATTTATATACACACACACATATACCTATACCCATTTGCGTTAGAGTCCCTGCAGGGCCACAAGGGGAAATAAACAAAAAGGGGGGGGGGGGATAAATCATAAATAATAGCCCAGGTATGGACACACACACACACACCAACACATATATAGATATCCCCATATATATATACATATATATATTTTTTGATTGAAATGTTGGTCTGTAGAAGGGGTTAGTGGGGGAAGAAGATAAAGGTACACAAGATAAGAACACCAAGTCAAAATGTAAGTGCAAGGTAGGAAGTGCTGGAATAAATATACAAGATCAAACTAGTGTCTGATAGATCAAACAAACGGGGGTGGATACAATTTAAAATTCACACAATACACAAGGTCAAAAATATAAGTGCAAAATGGAAAGTGCTATAGTGAATAAAATGAGGGCAAGATATACATAACAATAATAACAACAAAATCAGAGAAACTGAAGGTAAAGGAATAATGTTAGTGGGATAGAAAAAACCTGGTAATAAAGAGGTAATAAATAGGTATTAGTAAAATCAAAAATACATTGGATCCAAATATAAGTGCAAGATAAAAGTGCTACATATAAATTGAATATGGTAAGTGCATAAGAGATGTAAAAGGCATGCATAAGAGTAAAAATCCACACAATAAAACATGCAAGATCAAAACTGAGGTGCAAGATATCAAGTGCTATAGTAAAAGGTATAAAGTGCTATAGTAAAAGGTTTTTAATGCTGTAATAAAAGGGAAAAGCATTTTTTAATGTATAGGAGAACACAATGGTAATAATAACAACAAAGGGATTAGTAGTAAATGGGGTAAAAGGAAGTAAATTGAGGGGAGCCCCCTGTATTTTACTGTGGCCCCACATCCTGTTCCAGCAAGGACCCTATTCCTTCATATTGAGGCCCATGGGGGTTAGTGTGTTCAATTTTTTGATCCATCTGTGTTCCGCCGCCTTCCTCTGTCCATCTGACCAGCGTGATTCCATCTCCAGTCCTGTGATGCTGAGTGCTGTGACCGGGTGTTGTTGGAAGTGTTGTACAAGTAAAGTGTTGAGTGTGGCTTTATGTATGGTGTATAGGTGTTGTTTGAGGCGGGTCTCCATGGGATGTTTTGTTTCGCCAACATATAAAATGTGACAGTGTGAGCAGGTTAAGGCATAAACTATATTGCTGTCATGTAGTGTGAGGTGTTGAGGGATGGGACTGGAGGTGAAGGCACGTCGGTTCAGGATGACCGCCAGCTGCCTGAAGTGATGTTGGTGCGGAGAGGGGGCACTTCCGATCCGGGTGGAGAGGCGGGCCCGCACCAGAAGGTCCCGCAGGTTGGGGTTCTTCCGGTAGGCCGAGATGATGTTGTGGTTTTGTAGGGTGTTGTTGTGGTGTTGTGCGTGTGTGAAGGCGTGTTTCAGTTTGGAGTGTATGTGTATGATGTTATGGGTGAATGTGCTGATGAGTGGTATGATGTGTTGCGGTGGTTGGGGGTCCTGAATACTCCCCCGTCCAGAGTAAGGGTTTTCCTTGGGGGATCTGTTGGGGAAGATCACCTGGCTCAGGGAGCTGGGTCCCCCCAGGGGGAGGCGCAAGCCCGTCGGTTCGTTGATGGAGGAGATGGGCCGGTTGAGGTGAGGCGTGGGGGAAGGAGGATGGTTAAGGTGAGGTGGGGTAAGGGGTGGATGATTGAGGTGTGACATGCAGAGGGGTGGTTGGTTGAGGTTAGGGCAGGGGGATGGGGGGTTAAGGTTAGGATTAGGGTTGGGGTTGGGGTAGGGAGAAGGGGGGTTAGGATTGAGGTTGAGGTTAGGGTAGGGAGAGGAAGGGTTAGGGTCGGGAAGGGGGGTTGGGGTTAGGGTTGGGGTTAGGGGGGTGGGAAGGGGGATTTGAGTAAGGGTCCATGGGGGTATGGGGTCTCAACTCCGCCAATGTGTTGGATTTAATGTGGCGGAGGAATCGTTTGGTGTACCAGTTCTAACCCCTTAGAACCCGGAAGAGGGTGGTGATTGCCCTCTGCATGTCAGTTCCGGTTGTGCACAGTCTGTGGAAGCGGATGATCTGTGATTTGATGATGCCTGGGAATGTGTGTTTGGGGTGAAAGCTGGTTTTGTGTAGAAGTGCATGAGTGTCCGTGGGTTTAAAAAATACTTTTGTGTGTAGGTATGTGTATGGTGTGTCTGTGTGTGGAAAGAAAACTGTTGTATCTAAAAAATCGGTGTTGTGCATGACGTGTATATTTAATTTTAATGGTTGGATGGTGTGTTGAGTGTGTGTATGAATATTAAAAAGTCTTCAAGACTGTGTGGCCAGACCCCGAAGATGTCGTCAAGGAACCGACAGTACACCTGTGGCAGCAATGGGCATTTTTGCAGAGCTGTAGTTTCAAAATCTGCCATGTAGATGTTTGCGTAGCTGGGTGCAATTTTTTTGCCCATTGCTGTGCCGTATATTTGTAGGTAGTGTTGGTGATTGAAGGTGAAGTCGTTATTGCGGAGGTTGATGGTGAGGAGTTCCAGCAGGTGACTGTCGGGCCTTTCGGGGTCTGGGTAGCGGAGAAGTGCGGATTGAACGGCCCGCAGGCCAGCATCTATGTCTATGTTGGTGTAAAGTGAATCTATATCAATGGTAAATAAAAATGCATGTGATGAAACCTGTGTGTCTAAGTGTATGAATGAAGTGATAGGTGTCCTTAATGTAGCTGGGGTGTTGACAGGAGAGTGGTTGCAGGTAGTGTTCAATGAACTCAGCTGATGGAGAGGATTCGCTGCCACAGTCTGATATGATGGGTCGTCCCGGCGGCACTAGAAAAGGGACCGTCCAGGTCTCGGGCGCCTTGTGGATTTTTGGCAGAAGGTAAAATAATCTATCGCGTGGCGTGTCTGGTCCATCTAAATATATTCTCTGTCTATGTGTAATGTATTTAAGTTTGTGTAAATCAGTAAATATGTGGCGGATTCGGTGTTGTGTGGCCAATTGTAGGGATTGCTGTATGGGTCTGTAATGGAGTGTGTTTGAGAGTTGTCTGTTGGCCTCTAAGAGGTATTGTTGTGTATCCAAGATTACTATTGTAGAGCCTTTGTCGGCGGGTTTAATGACTATGTGTTTGTACTTACGAAGATGTCTGAGGGCTGCATGTTCTATGTGATTAATGTTGGATGTAGTTGAAATGTTGGGTGAGTGGTTGTGTGTGGCTATGTGTATGTTATGTCGGATGAGAGTGGTGAGGTTGTCCGATAAGGCGCCCGCAGGTGGTTCCCAGTTGGACGGTCCCTGAAAAGGTGGGATAGGTCCGCCGGGGTGGTGGTGGAAGAACTCGATGAGTTTGAGTGAGTGGTTGTATTTATGAATGTCTCTCAGGAATTGAGGTTTGTCTGAGAGGTTAGGGGTGGGGATAAAGTTGAGGCCCCTCTCCAGCAGCTGAGTCTCGGTGTGGGAGAGGTGGAAGATGGTGGATAGGTTAAGGATGTAGGATGCTTGGTTGGGGGGGTGTCCCTGTTGGGACTTCGCCCCCTCCCCTATTTTAACTGTTCCACCCAGTGCTGTAAAATGTGTGTGGCGGTCTGTGGTGTCCAGTGTATGTTGTCCTGAGTTGTGTGAAATTGGGAGTTGTGAATTTCAAATAGTGGGTTGTAGTGTGTGGATATGTATGCATTAATATATTGTAATGTGGACTGGTGGGATGTATTTAAATTGTGTGAAAAGTTGATGATGGGGACATAGATGGTGGCCTGCGGGTACTTCTCCGACGCCTTCCGGTGTAGTGAACGGAGTTGGCCCACCGCCGTCTCCCGTTCCTGCTCCCTGTTCTTGAGGCCCAGAGACAGCACAACTATTTTGATGTTGGGGTTGATTGGGCTTTTATTGAGGACGTGGGTGATGTGAAGGAAGTTGGCGCCAGGGTAACTGTCTATTTGTATATTGGAATGTGTGTGAGGAGGGATCTGACTCAGGTTGGAGTCACCAATGATCACTACGGGTTGGGTGGAGTCAATGGTCCAATCCCTGGTCTTATACCACATAGGATCATGTTTATGGATTTGTTTTTTTGTGTTAGGTGTCGGGTCGGTTGGTGTTTCGCTCGGCCGGTTGCTCTTGGGAGTTGGTAGAAGAGGGCTTAAACGGGCCGAGCTTAAAACATGTTGGAGACGGATCTGGGCTGAAAGGTGGGGGGCTATTTGGCCGGACTGGTTGGATGGTGGAGTAGGTCTGATGTTTGGGGTGGCCTCAGATTGGAGTTGCATTATGGGAAGTGTCCCTTTTTGTGCGTCCATCATTTTATTAGCCAGTTTAGGTCTTGATGCTTTATATGGACCAGTCCGGGTCTGTGGTGGGAGTCGTTGTTTGATTTTGGAAGGATCTGTGGGGTGAGAGACAGGGTGAGTGGGAGGTGGACTGGGGTCGTCCGCAGATTCTATGGAAGGTGACATGAGGGTGGCTATGTGGCTGAGTTGATGTTGAAATGTGGGGGTGTGTGTGGGTGTCGGTTGTGCCGTCTCTGGGCTGGAGATGGGTGAGCGCTGGGAGGACAGTGGGCCACGGAGTGTCTGGGTGGTTGTGTGGAGGACCTGGGCCTCCACCTGGATCGTCCTGCCAGTCGGGGGGTCCAAGCCTGGTGTGGGAGGAGGTACCTGGGGGATGGGAGTGGGGATCAGGGGTGGGAAATCCTCTGGGCTGGGTCTATGGGTGACTGGATCCGTTCGGGTGGATGGGGTGTCGGTTGGCAGGGTTCTGGTTGGGACGTTGTGGTAGGTGATGGGTCGAGCTGTGGAAGGGAGGGTCAAGGTGTTGCGGTATGGATGTCTCCTCTCCCGAGGTGCTCTGGGGGGTAGTCCAGTGACGGAGTGGTTCTGGAGGTGTTTTAACGGGTTGGGTAGGGTGGGTGGGTTGGGGTCAAGGGGTGGGGGAGAGTGAGGGCTGAGGTTTCTGGAGGAAGCCTGGAGGTAGTTGGGGGGTCCGAGGAGGGGGGAGGGAGGGGAGGTATGAGAGGGAGGGGAGGTATGAGAAGGGGGGTAGGGGGTCTAGGGGGTGGTAGGGAGGGTTCAGGGCCCGGGGTGGTCAGTAGTGTGTGTGCCTCTGTGAGTGTGGCAGGCCGGAATCGGTGCTGGTAACTGGTGCGTGCCCACCTCGCAGCCACCTCAAAAGCGCCACCCTCAAAAGCAAACCCTGTGGGGAGGAGGTCTTGCAGGAGGGAGTCGTAGTGTTCTTTTAGGATGGCCATATTCTGTTTTAACCAGTTGTCCGTGTTCTGCTTCACTTTCTGATGTGTGGAGAGGTTTGGTGAAGCAGGTTTGATGAAGTCCGTCAATGTATTCACTTGTCTCATCATTCCCATCGGAGGGGTTTGAGTGGTAATGGCATGGGATATGATGTAATGATGGTGTATGGCTTGAATGATTTTGAAATATATTTTGGTGATGTGAGTGAGTGGGGGTGGGTTGTGTGTGATGGATGCTTTGGGATTGTGCTGGGATGCCTGTGTGTATGTGTGGCCATATGTATGTTTGTGTGTGTGTCTGTGTTGAGGTGGGTTAGAGGTGCAAATCTGGAGCCTGGATAAGTCATGATAACACACTAGACCAATGAAATCCGGAACCGAGCTAGATACGTGTAGAAATAAGAATAAGAGGGTCTGAAACAGAACAGGACCTTGGGAAAAATGGAAGTGGGGGCTAAGAAAGGAAGAAAAATAAATAGGATTGAAAAGACAAGAAATATAGTGTATATGGTAAAAGTTCTGGAATAAGAAAAGCAGGGGGTTGGGTGAGTCTTTCTTACCCCAGAGTCAGCAGGGCCAGGGATTGACCAGATTCAAGTTGCGTTTTGTGAGGCCTGGTTTGAGGCTTGGGTTGCGGCCTAGGAGGCCTTTGTTGGTGAGGTCCTTTTAGGTGGGTCCGGTGTTCATTCGGGTGTAATCCAGAAAAAAGGACCCCAGGTAAGCGCTTGCCCTCCCCAGTTTAAAACAAATGGTAAAAGAGAAAGGGGTAAAAAGAGAAGAGAGGGATCAAGGTAAAAGCAGTAAAGTAAAAGCAGAGAAAAAATATCACATAAAAAACTTAGTTCCCTGGAAGTCCGGTCTAGAAGTTAAAAGAGTAAAAAAGACCTTTTAAAGGTTTTAAAAGTGGGATAAAAAAGGGGGGGGAGAGAGGCCGTTATTCTTCTGGTATCTGTAGTTCTAAACGTTATTCTTCTGGTATCTGTAGTTCTAAACGTTATTCTTCTGCTATTTATAGTTCTAAACGTTATTCTTCTGGTATGTGTAGTTCTAAACGTTATTCTTCTGCTATTTGTAGTTCTAAACGTTATTCTTCTGGTATCTGTAGTTCTAAACGTTATTCTTCTGGTATTTGTAGTTCTAAACGTTATTCTTCTGGTATTTGTAGTTCTAAACGTTATTCTTCTGCTATTTGTAGTTCTAAACGTTATTCTTCTGGTATCTGTAGTTCTAAACGTTATTCTTCTGCTATTTGTAGTTCTAAACGTTATTCTTCTGGTATCTGTAGTTCTAAACGTTATTCTTCTGGTATTTGTTGTTCTAAATGTATTTTACTGGTATAATCCGTTATGGTATTCATTGTTTTAAAGACACCTAAAATGTACATTAACAAATACACCGTAGTATTAGTTTGTGTCGGAGTGGCTCGGAGGAACTATCTGGTACTACAGCAACTACAGCACTTCTAAATCTCGTAAAACAGCGAACTCTAGGGGATACCTCTGGTACTACAGCAACTTCTAAATCTCGTAAAACAGCGACCTCTGGTGGATACTTCTGGTACTACAGCAACCTCTAAATCTCGTACAACAGCGAACTCTGGTGGATACCTCTGGTACTACAGCAACTTCTAAATCTCGTAAAACAGCGAACTCTAGGGGATACCTCTGGTACTACAGCAACCTCTAAATCTCGCACAACAGCGAACTCTGGTGGATACCTCTGGTACTACAGCAACTTCTAAATCTCGTAAAACAGTGAACTCTAGGGGATACCTCTGGTACTACAGCAACTTCTAAATCTCGTAAAACAGCGAACTCTGGGGGACATCTCTGGTACTAAAAGAGTTAAACACCCTTTGAACAACCGGCCCCTGGTATCTGTAGTTCTAAACGTTATTCTTCTGGTATTTGTAGTTCTAAACGTTATTCCTATTTGTAGTTCTGAACGTTATTATTCTGGTATCTGTAGTTCTAAACGTTATTGTTACGGACGCGGTCCATTTATGTTGGGGATTTATGTTATGTATGTAGGCAGGTGGTGGTTGTCTTGTCTTTTGTCTCCCTCCTGTGGCTACATGTATCTTTTCCCCCAAGATGTTCCCCTGGTTCCAGTCCCCCAGCACCACCTGATCCCACTCTGCAATCAACCTACACAGCCCCTTTATATGTCCCAGTTTGTGTTCAGTTCTGGCTCTCTGTCGTTTGGTATAGAGCTGTTGCTCTTAGGGTACGTTTTGGGGTGAGAGCTGTATCTTTTGTGTTCCTGCCTGTTGCACAGTTCTGTTTAATCCTAACCTTTGTATATTTGTTTATCCTTGTTCACCCAGCCTATGGTGATTCCTTTTTCTGTATAATACCATTTTGTTTTTGCACACAGACAATTGAGGACAGGAAGATACCCTGGGGTCTACACTTTGCATCACGTAGGTGACCTGCTGTTAGAGACACCAGCTTAGAGTGAGCACCACCCGCTGTACTTTTGGGCGCTTGGCGCCTGTAAATGGGGGTGGGTTTTCTTTGCCTTTTTGTGTTTGATTTGGTGCCACTGGTAGTCCTCCTTTCTCTCTGTGTTGCTGTGCTTATAAATAAATATTATTATTTTTGCAAACTGTTTCCTGACTTTGTGCCGCTGCACCCTCACCTATTATGTCTGTTGCCTTGTGTTGTGCCCCTCCACTGGGGTGCGTAACATATAATGGGGGCTCGTAAATAGACAACAGACATTTGAGTGTTGGTGTGCTGTGGGCACGTTAAGTAGGCTGGTAATTATGGTAATTTGGTTAGGTTGGTTGTGCTGTGTTTAACCTCTTAATAATTATGGCTACTTTCAGTGTAGAGGATTTTTTGTGTGATCCTTCGGTTGAGCATCTTGAGCGTTGTAGAAAAGAGGATCTGTGTGCTATTGCCTCACATTTTTCGGTTAGCCTTTCAAAAAGCCTGGCAAAGTCTGAGCTGAGAGAAGAGGTAGTACGTTTGTTGGTATATAAGAAGGTGCTCGGTACGGGTGACGGTACGTCTGCTATTTCTTCCCCTCGTTCTGACTCGGAGGAGGAGCAGGCAGAGGAAGTTGAGATGGTAGAGCCGGTTACAGAAGGGGTCGCCGAGGTAGAGGATAAGCCTCCTCTTACGGGTGTCCCATCTCCAATGCCCCGACGTGCTTCACCCTTCCCTGGTGGAAGTACTGAGGATGCCAGTCTTAGGTTAAGTTTAGCACGGTTACAGTTCGAGGCACAGAAGGAGGAGAATAATCATCGGTTGGCTATTAGGAAAATGGAGCTGGAGGCCCACCGGATGGAAACGGAGGTTAAAATAAAGCAACTAGAACTGGAAGCTGCTAAAGCCAAGAGTCCTGCTCAACGTTCTTCCACGGCTGTGGGAGGTTTCGATGTGAGTAGAAATATATCTCTAGTACCTCAGTTTCGTGAGGCAGAGGTATACTCTTATTTCAGTGCTTTTGAGCGAGTTGCTACCTCTCTGAAATGGCCTAAAGAGGTCTGGGCTCTATTGCTCCAATGTAAATTGACTGGGAAAGCCCAGGAGATTTTGTCAGCCCTCCCTCTGGATGACAGCTTGTCTTATGACGCTATCAAGACGGCTGTGCTTCGAGCCTATGAACTAGTGCCGGAGGCATATAGACAGAAATTTCGAGCTCACAAAAAATTGCCTGGCAGGACTTTTGTGGAGTTCGCTCGGGAGAAAGAGTCTCTGTTTAATCGTTGGTGTAAGGCAAGTAACGTGGCTGATTTAAATTCTCTGTCTGAGTTGATGTTACTTGAAGAATTTAAGAATAGCCTGACTGACCGTTTAGTAACGTATCTCAGTGAACAAAGAGTTGGGACGTTGGCACAGGCTGCGGTGCTCGCTGACGAGTTTGTGCTGACCCATAGACAAACGTTTGGTACTCTACGACATGAGGGTAGGATGTTTCATCCCTCTGCTCAAACTCCAGCTGAAACGCGCGCTAGCCCACCCCGCTTATTATCTCCCCGCTACAAGGAGGACCGAGAGTGTTATTATTGTCATCAGGTGGGACACATTAAGGATGACTGTTTTATGTTTTATGTTTGTCTCCGCCAAATAGGCGACCAAAAGAGGTTGGTTTAGTCCAGACAGTGATAGCTCCAATGTCAGTGGTCCCGAAAAAAATGTGTGACGAACTGGAGCCCAGTTACAAACCGTTTATGTTGGACGGAATGGTTTCTCTCAGTGGTAGTGAGTTGGACCAGCGTCCAGTGCGCATACTGAGGGATACTGGGGCAGCACAGTCTTTTATATTGTCAGACGTGCTACCGTTTTGTGATGAGTCATCAAATTGCTCTAGTGTGTTGGTGCAGGGCATCGAAATGGGTTATGTGTCGGTGCCTCTCCATCGAATACATTTAAACTGTGGTTTAGCACAGGGAGTGTTCAAAGTGGGCGTGCGCCCATCGTTACCAATGAGGGGTGTCACTTTTCTGTTGGGAAATGACATCGCTGGTGGCAGAGTTATGCCAGTTTTGGAGCGCCCTGAGATTTTGCGACCTGATGTATTGGCTCAAACGTTCCCTGAAGTGTTCACAATTTGTGCAGTCACCCGTGCTCAAGCACGTCATTTGGGTGAAGTAGTTGACCTGTCAGAGACCGTGTTTGCCACTAATTTGTCTGACACGCATGCTTCCCCACTTGTGTCTGTTCAGCCTACTGTTGAGACGAGTGACCAAATGACCCTTCAGCGGGATACGCTCACCTCTGAGACAACCCAGTTATTGCTCTTGCTCCAGAGATAGCTAGAAACAAGGAAGTGGCGTATTTTGTTGAAAATGATGTGCTGATGCGGAGGTGGAAATCACGGATGGATTTTGAGAATGAGTGGAGTTATGTTGTTCAGATTGTTGTGCCTACACCGTATCGACAGTCTGTTTTGTCTTTAGCTCATGATCATCCTTGGTCAGGACATCTAGGCATTACAAAGACCTATGACAGAGTGTTAAAGCACTTCTTTTGGCCCGGGTTAAAGAAGGATGTAACCAGGTTCTGTAAAACTTGTCATGTATGTCAAGTCGCAGGGAAGCCTAATCAGGTTATTAAACCTGCCCCGCTTCGCCCGATCCCAGCTATGGGGGAGCCGTTTGAACATGTACTGGTAGATTGTGTTGGTCCCCTGCCGAAAACGAAGTCTGGTAACCAGTTCCTTTTGACGATTATGTGTGTAGCAACACGGTACCCTGAGGCTATTCCTCTTAGAAAAATAACATCTCAGTCGGTAGTAAAAGCCCTGATCAAGTTTTTTTTTCTACGTTTGGGCTGCCAAAAATAGTACAAACCGATCAAGGTACTAATTTTCTTTCAGGGATATTTGAACAGGTGTTAACGTCGTTGTCTATATCTCACAGAGTCTCAAGTGCGTATCACCCTGAGTCGCAAGGTGCCCTGGAGAGGTGGCATCAGACCTTCAAGTCGGTCTTACGCAAGTATTGCATGGAGAGCGGTAGAGACTGGGATGAAGGTGTTCCCCAAGCTCTATTTGCAGTTCGAGAAACAGTTCAGGAGTCACTAGGTTTTAGCCCAGCTGAACTTGTGTTTGGTCATTCAGTAAGAGGCCCTTTGAGGGTGTTAAAGGATCAGCTTATGGGAGAGACTCTACACAACAAACCTCCGAAGAGAGGGGTATTGTCCTATGTGTGTAGGTTTAAGGAGCGGCTGCATGAGGCTTGTAGTGTCGCTAAGGAGAGTCTCTCTGCTGCTCAGAGTTCTATGAAACGGCAGTTTGATAGAAAGGCGCTCCAACGTTCTTTCCAGTCCGATGACCGGGTTTTAGTTTTGTTGCCCATCCCTGGTTCTTCTGTGTGCTCGTTTTTTTGGCCCTTATTCCATTGAGAGAAAATTAAGTGATACTGACTATGTTGTCAGGACGCCTGATAGGCGAAGGAAAACCCGTGTGTGTGTGTCACATAAACATGTTGAAACGTTACCATCCCAGAGGCGACCTGCAGCCTGAGAGACACAGTACGCCCCCTGGGGCCGCTGTGGGCGCTGCAGTACCAGTGAGTGAGGAGGATGGTTTAAATGGTTGTGAGGTCCAGCAACAAACTCCTCGCTTAAGCAACTCTGAGATGTTGTTGAACCTTCCCTCCCTGATGCCACACTTAAGTAAGGAGCAGGAAGCTGACATGGTGGCGTTCATTCACAATTTTCCTGTTTTGTTTGGAGATGTTCCAACCCGCACTACCGTTCTGCAACACGACATAGATGTCGGTGATGCAAGGCCAGTTAAGCAGCATCCTTATAGAGCAAATGCAGTGAAGAGAGCAGTGATGAAGCAGGAGGTGGCATATTTATTGGAGCATCATTTGGCACATCACAGTTCGAGTCCATGGAGCTCCCCATGCCTGTTGGTTCCGAAACCAGACACCACTCACCGTTTTTGCACAGATTATCGTAAAGTGAATGCAATAACTATTCCTGATTCTTTTCCTATGCCACGCATTGATGATTGCGTGGATACCATTGGGTCAGCCCGGTATGTCACAAAACTGGATCTTCTGAAAGGTTATTGGCAGGTGCCACTCTCGCCTAGGGCCTCAGAAATATCTGCTTTTGTCACACCTGATACTTTCCTACAGTATTCCGTTATGGCGTTCGGAATGCGAAACGCACCAGCAACATTCCAAAGGCTGATCAACATAGTGTTGGGAGATGTGCCCAACTGTACAGCGTACCTGGACGATGTGGTGGTGCATTCGTTAGATTGGGCTGCTCACGTGGGCTCGCTGAGAACAGTGTTCCAGCGGTTGGCAGACGCTTCTCTGACATTGAACTTAGCAAAATGTGACAATGTGCACAGACAATGTGTTTGCCGATGCCCTTTCTCGTGGTTAGCTCGTGGGAATGTGTTTTGTTTTAGGGAACGATTGTAAAATTTGGTAATGGTGATGTTAGGTTATCGTCAGCCATGGGCTGACTCTTTATGGGGGGGAGTGTTACGGACGCGGTCCATTTATGTTGGGGATTTATGTTATGTATGTAGGCAGGTGGTGGTTGTCTTGTCTTTTGTCTCCCTCCTGTGGCTACATGTATCTTTTCCCCCAAGATGTTCCCCTGGTTCCAGTCCCCCAGCACCACCTGATCCCACTCTGCAATCAACCTACACAGCCCCTTTATATGTCCCAGTTTGTGTTCAGTTCTGGCTCTCTGTCGTTTGGTATAGAGCTGTTGCTCTTAGGGTACGTTTTGGGGTGAGAGCTGTATCTTTTGTGTTCCTGCCTGTTGCACAGTTCTGTTTAATCCTAACCTTTGTATATTTGTTTATCCTTGTTCACCCAGCCTATGGTGATTCCTTTTTCTGTATAATACCATTTTGTTTTTGCACACAGAGACAATTGAGGACAGGAAGATACCCTGGGGTCTACACTTTGCATCACGTAGGTGACCTGCTGTTAGAGACACCAGCTTAGAGTGAGCACCACCGCTGTACTTTTGGGCGCTTGGCGCCTGTAAATGGGGGTGGGTTTTCTTTGCCTTTTTGTGTTTGATTTGGTGCCACTGGTAGTCCTCCTTGCTCTCTGTGTTGCTGTGCTTATAAATAAATATTATTATTTTTGCAAACTGTTTCCTGACTTTGTGCCGCTGCACCCTCACCTATTATGTCTGTTGCCTTGTGTTGTGCCCCTCCACTGGGGTGCGTAACAGTTATTCTTCTGCTATTTGTAGTTCTAAACGTTATTCTTCTGGTATCTGTAGTTCTAAACGTTATTCTTCTGGTATTTGTTGTTCTAAATGTATTTTACTGGTATAATCCGTTATGGTATTCATTGTTTTAAAGACACCTAAAATGTACATTAACAAATACACCGTAGTATTAGTTTGTGTCGGAGTGGCTCGGAGGAAATATCTGGTACTACAGCAACTACAGCACTTCTAAATCTCGTAAAACAGCGAACTCTAGGGGATACCTCTGGTACTACAGCAACTTCTAAATCTCGTAAAACAGCGAACTCTGGTGGATACTTCTGGTACTACAGCAACCTCTAAATCTCGTACAACAGCG
This sequence comes from Muraenolepis orangiensis, assembly GCA_027704905.1. Lineage (NCBI taxonomy): Eukaryota > Metazoa > Chordata > Actinopteri > Gadiformes > Muraenolepididae > Muraenolepis > Muraenolepis orangiensis. The sequence continues at coordinate 2,878 of JANIIK010000041.1, read as the reverse complement.
AACTCTAATGGATACCTCTGGTACTACAGCGAACTCTAAATCTCGTACAACAGCGAACTCTAACGGATACCTCTGGTACTACAGCAACTTCTAAATCTCGTAAAACAGCGAACTCTAGGGGATACCTCTGGTACTACAGCAACCTCTAAATCTCGAACAACAGCGAACTCTAGTGGATACTTCTGGTACTACAACAACTTCTAAATCTCGTAAAACAGCGAACTCTAGGGGATACCTCTGGTACTACAGCAACTTCTAAATCTCGTAAAACAGCGAACTCTGGTGGATACTTCTGGTACTACAGCAACCTCTAAATCTCGTACAACAGCGAACTCTGGTGGATACCTCTGGTACTACAGCAACTTCTAAATCTCGTAAAACAGCGAACTCTAGGGGATACCTCTGGTACTACAGCAACTTCTAAATCTCGTAAAACAGCGAACTCTGGGGGACATCTCTGGTACTAAAAGAGTTAAACACCCTTTGAACAACCGGCCCCTGGTATCTGTAGTTCTAAACGTTATTCTTCTGGTATTTGTAGTTCTAAACGTTATTCCTATTTGTAGTTCTGAACGTTATTCTTCTGGTATCTGTAGTTCTAAACGTTATTCTTCTGGTATCTGTAGTTCTAAACGTTATTCTTCTGGTATTTGTTGTTCTAAATGTATTTTACTGGTATAATCCGTTATGGTATTCATTGTTTTAAAGACACCTAAAATGTACATTAACAAATCCACCGTAGTATTAGTTTGTGTCGGAGTGGCTCGGAGGAAATATCTGGTACTCCAGCAACTACAGCACTTCTAAACTCGTAAAACAGCGAACTCTAGGGGATACCTCTGGTACTACAGCAACTTCTAAATCTCGTAAAACAGCGAACTCTGGTGGATACTTCTGGTACTACAGCAACCTCTAAATCTCGTACAACAGCGGACTCTGGTGGATATTTCTGGTACTACAACAACTTCTAAATCTCGTAAAACAGCGAACTCTAGGGGATACCTCTGGTACTACAGCAACTTCTAAATCTCGTACAACAGCGAACTCTGGTGGATACCTCTGGTACTACAGCAACTTCTAAATCTGGTTAGGGTTAGGTTTTGGGGACTGTAGGCTCAGCACCGTAAGGTGCTGGGCAGGCACGGGCTCAGGTCCCATCCTAGAACTCCCTTAGTGGTAGGAAAAAAAGGGTTAGGGTTAGGTGTTGGGGTTTGAAACCCATCCCCAAATGAATAGGGATAGGGAGGTGCACTGTCCATCCCCCATCCGCGTACGTAACCCCGTCCACGAGGGACCGGATTTGGTGGTCCCCTAAATGCCGGCTGTGGTCTGGGTGGACCACGTCTCCTTCCGTAACTGACCAGGGTCCACCCAGAGGGGGGAGGATTGGCGCGACGCATTGTTGTGTGTTATTTTTAAATATATCTATATGTTTATAGATATATTTGTGTTGATTTGTTTATTTATTTATTTTATTCGTTTGGGGGGGTAGGGTCAGGGCCAGGGAATGTGCCAACAGTACGTAACACTTGGTGTTTCTTCTAATAGAAACCTCACGGGGCGTCAACGGGGGAGCAACGCACACACGCGACGGTCATGCGCCGTGTGTGCGCCGAGAAAGTAGAGCGCACACGCAGACTAAATCACGGTTACGTTCACTGTGGGGTTATAACGGACAAAATAAAGGTAGTACTAACACTATTGAATGAATACAATTTAAATGCCAAGTGGTGATTGTCTTTTTGAACTGTTGTTGTTAATGGAAACCTCACGGGAAGTCCGCGAAGGGACAATGCACACACGAGAGAAATGGCCGTACACGCAGACTAAATCGCGGTTTGCGTTCACGGTGGGGTTATGGGTTAGGGTTAGGTTTTTGTGGTGTTTCAGTTTTGGTGGGTTTGTACCCTGTGTGCACTGGCTCACCATCTCCTATCCTTTCTGTGTTTTTGTGTCTTTTTTTCCTAGATGTAAGGGGGAAAGGCAGCGGCGGTTGAGGGAAGGAGCCGAACACAGGTGGGTGTTATCTTCTATATTTGTATGAATGTGTATATGTATATTTATATACACACACACATATACCTATACCCATTTGCGTTAGAGTCCCTGCAGGGCCACAAGGGGAAATAAACAAAAAGGGGGGGGGGGAAATAAATCATAATAATAAATAATAGCCCAGGTATGGACACACACACACACACCAACATACGCACACATATATAGATATCCCCATATATATATACATATATATATTTTTTGATTGAAATGTTGGTCTGTAGAAGGGGTTAGTGGGGGAAGAAGATAAAGGTACACAAGATAAGAACACCAAGTCAAAATGTAAGTGCAAGGTAGGAAGTGCTGGAATAAATATACAAGATCAAACTAGTGTCTGATAGATAAACAAACGGGGGTGGATACAATTTAAAATTCACACAATACACAAGGTCAAAAATATAAGTGCAAAATGGAAAGTGCTATAGTGAATAAAATGAGGGCAAGATATACATAACAATAATAACAACAAAATCAGAGAAACTGAAGGTAAAGGAATAATGTTAGTGGGATAGAAAAAACCTGGTAATAAAGAGGTAATAAATAGGTATTAGTAAAATCAAAAATACATTGGATCCAAATATAAGTGCAAGATAAAAGTGCTACATATAAATAAAATATGGTAAGTGCATAAGAGATGTAAAAGGCATGCATAAGAGAGTAAAAATCCACACAATAAAACATGCAAGATCAAAACTGAGGTGCAAGATATCAAGTGCTAGTAAAAGGTATAAAGTGCTATAGTAAAACGTTTTTAATGCTGTAATACAAGGGAAAAGCATTTTTTAATGTATATATGCATGCAAATAAAAAGTAAACACAATGG
>JANIIK010000033.1:0-50560 GCA_027704905.1 Muraenolepis orangiensis | reverse complement strand
AAAAAACAGCGGGTTTTTGAGGGTTAAACAAAAAATGTCCTTTTATTTCTTTAAATTTCAGGGGTTTAAGGGAGGGAATGAAAAACAACTAAGGCTTGTCTTCGGCGTCTCACGCCGGGTCCGCGGTCCTCTCACCCTCTGGCGGCTCCCCAAGCTCCCGGGTGCGACGGCTTCTCCTTTCTTCCGTGTCAAAACTGGAAACAGAACAGCAGAACAGCATAGCAGTATAGCAGCATATGGCGGGACCTCTCGGCAGCACGGTCTCGGTCCTCTCGCCCCCCTTCTCTCTCTTTTAGCAACCCTCTACCTGTGTGCTTTTAAGCACCTGATTTAATCAGGTGTTTATTGTGGTCAGCTGTGCGTTTCACTCCGGGATCTCGTTCGCCTTCCCCCGGGTCCTAAAGCCCTCCAAGTATCTCCCTTGGGAGATATACGCCTCCCACAACGCAACCAAAGGTAAGTCTCCTCCTCTTTGCCCTGGTGGGACCCCAAGCTACCCTTGGGGTACCACATATCCTTCCCCTCAACTTCAGAGCACCCTTGGCAGGCCCAGACCACAGGCATTCTGATCTTCGGGACAGGGCATCTGCATTCCCATGTAGCTTCCCTGCTCTGTGTTCCACCTTAAATCTGAAGTTCTGTAGCTCCAAGAACCACCGGGTTACTCGGGAATTTTTCTCCTTATTAAGTGACATCCACTTCAGCGGTGCATGGTCTGTTACCAGTGTGAATTCCCTACCAATTAAGTAGTACTTCAGTTTGTCTATCGCCCATTTAATTGCTAGGCATTCCTTCTCCACTGTTGCATAGTTTCTTTCATGCTGTAGCAATTTCCGGCTGATGTATGTGATAGGCTGCTCTACATCATCCTTTACCTGAGACAGCACCGCGCCCAGTCCCACCTCTGAGGCATCCGTCTGTAAGACAAAGGGAAGTGAGAAGTTTACTGTAGCCAGGACCGGCTCCCTGCAGAGGTTGTCCCTCAGCCTCTGGAAGGCCTCTTCCGCTTCTCCAGTCCATTTTAGACTGCACTTCCCTTCTTTCTTGGTCAATTCGAACAGTGGAGCTGCTAGGGATGCAAAGTTGGGTACGAACTGTCGGTAATATCCCACCAGACCCAAGAAAGTTCTAAGCTGTCGCTTTGTGCCTGGCCGTGGCCATGTGGCGATGGCCTCCACCTTGGATGACTGCGGTCGCACACAGCCTCTTCCTACCGTGTAGCCCAGATAGTCCGTCTCCTCCAGGCCCAGATGACACTTTGCTGCTTTGGCTGTCAGCCCCGCCTCTCGTAATGCTCCCAAGACGGCCTCCAGGCGATGTAGATGGGTCTGCCAATCCGTGCTCTGGACCACAATATCGTCGATATAGGCTGCTGCATATTCCCTGTGGGGTCTAAGAACTTTATCCATTAGCCTTTGGAAAGTAGCTGGGGCCCCATGGACCCCAAATGGTAAGACTTTGTAGTGGAAGAGACCATCCGGTGTTGCAAAGGCAGTTTTCTCTTTAGCCCTGTCTGTGAGTGGCACTTGCCAATAACCACGTGTAAGGTCGAGGGTGCTAATGAATCTGGCAGGCCCCAATCTCTCTAGCAGCTCATCTACTCTGGGCATTGGATAAGCATCAAACTTGGAGATTGCATTGAGCTGTCTGAAGTCATTGCAAAACCTTAATGTCCCATCTGGCTTTGGTACAATTACGATTGGGCTGCACCAGGAGCTTTGTGACTCCTCGATTACTCCCATTTCTAGCATGGTTTTTACCTCTTCACGGATGGCTTCTCTCCTGGCCTCTGGTATTCTGTATGGTTTGAGCCGCACCTTCTTTCCTGGTTCCGTGACGACGTCGTGGGCCACTACGGTTGTCCTCCCAGGTTTGTCTGAGAAGACATCACGGTTCCGGCTCAGCAGCTCGGTCAGGTCTTGAACCTGGTGTGGCGACAGTTGCTCTCCCATGGGGACTTTAGGAGGTTCCTGTGAGGGTTGGTAAGTAGACAGTGCATGTACCTGTATCTGCATGGGTTCATGCCATCTTTTTAACAGGTTAACATGGTATATTTGGCTGGACTGTCTCCTCCCAAGCTGTCTGACTTTATAATTGACTTGACCAACCCTTTCCACCACCTCATATGGACCATGCCATCTGGCCAGAAATTTGCATTCTTGCGTGGGGACGAGGACCAATACTTTGTCCCCTGGACTGAACTCCCTCACTTGGGCCCCCCTGTTATAAAGCCTTGCCTGTGTCTCCTGGGCTTGTTGCATGTTTTCTCTTACCATGGGCCAAACCTCACTCATCCTGCGGTGCATTTTCTCCACATGTTCTATCACCGTGGTGTGGCGGGTGGGCTGTTGTTCCCAAGCCTCCTTAGCTAGGTCCAGCAGGCCCCTTGGTCTTCTGCCATAGAGCAACTCAAACGGTGAAAAACCTGTGGATGCCTGGGGTACCTCCCGGATGGCAAACAGGAGGTATGGTAGTAGTAGGTCCCAGTCTTTTCCGTCTGTGTCTATCATTTTCCTTAGCATTTGCTTTAGTGTTTTGTTGAACCGCTCAACCAACCCATCGGTCTGAGGGTGATAGACGGATGTCCGAACTTGAGTCACTTTCAGAAGACGGCATAGGGCCTTCATTACATTTGACATGAAGCAGGACCCCTGATCTGTCAATATCTCTTCTGGTATGCCCACCCTACTACATAGGAGAAGGAGCTCTCTGGCAATGGTCTTACCCGTAGCGGCTCTTAAGGGGACCGCCTCTGGGTATCTGGTGGCGTAATCCAGGATAACCAGAATGTAACGGTGCCCTCTACTTGACTTTGGAAGCGGCCCCACAATATCCATCCCAATCCGTGTAAAGGGAACGTCGATTATGGGAAGAGGCACCAATGGATTGTGGAAAGTCACCTTGGGACTATGGAGTTGGCACTCTGAGCAGTGTCGACAGTAGTCCTCAATCGCCCTCTTAACCCCTGGCCAGTAGAATCGGGAAGTCACTCTGTCACAGGTTTTCTCAGCCCCTAGGTGGGCTCCCAGGACATGGGAGTGTGCTAGATAAAGTACCCTAGGGACATAGGATCTTGGCACCAGTAGCTGATTAATCACTTCTTCCCCTTTTTTAAACCTTCTGTACACAAGTCCATTTTTTACAGCAAAATATGGAAACCTGTGCTGACTCACCTCGTCTTGTTCCCCATTGTCGAGCACCGCCCTCCTCCAGGCCTGGGCCAAATTTGGATCCTGCTGCTGCTCACGGCTGAATTCTGTGGCGCCCCCTGGAGTCTCCGGTTGGAACTGGAGGAACTCTGAGAAATGCTCCCCGGTGCCCCTCTCTCCGCTTCCGGACGGTTGCCCTGGTTCCTGTGGTTGGGGTGCAGGGGTTTGCCTCGTTCTAGGTCGGCCTACCGGGGGATTTGGCTCTTCCTCTTCTGGACTGACCGGTGATTCGTTATCGGAGGGGGCCGCCCAGGCTTGGTACACTTTCTGTGGCTTCCGTCACTTAGAACTCTTCTTTGGCCCCTTTCTTCTGTCCGGTTGGGGGTCTTCCCAATATCTCGCGAACAGGGGGCAATCTCTGCCTATTAGCACTGGTACCGGTAACCCTGGGACCACTCCCACTCTTATTGTTACCGTTCCTTTTGGGGACTGGATTCTTACCATGCTTGTGGGATAAGTTTTTGTGTCCCCATGTATGCATGCTACTGCCACTGGCTCGCCTTGTTGCTCGCTCACGAAGTCAGGGCGGACCAGTGTGATGACACTCCCCGAGTCCAGCAGGGCCTCCGTATCCTTGCCCATGATCCTCACTGGGAAACGGGGGGCCGACTCACAGGCCTCCATCCAACCGCTGCTGAGATATCCACATGGGAAGAACGCCATGGAACACTCGGCTGTTGGCATGGACTCGTCTCTTTCCGGGCACTCTCTCACAAAATGCCCCTCCTTACCACACCCGTAACAGCGTCTCTCTTCCAGGGAACTTCTTGGTAGGGGCCGCCCCCATCTGCTCCCTGAGGGCTCCGTCATTCTCCGGTTGAAGTTTCCACCCAGCCTAGGATGGCCTGTTCTCTCGGGTTTCACCGGGCTGTTTCGTCCCGTCGGCTTCATTAGCTCCTGGGTGACCCGGTGGTTTTCCAGCAGCGCAATCAGTTGATCCAGATCCGGAGCTCCTTGCTGGGATACGTATTTCTTCGCCTCACTGGGCAGCGACCTCACACATCTGTCTAGTACTACCCGTTCCACCGGTAGTGGTCCGTCTCCCTCTGTGAGCCACGTCCTGACCAGACGGTGTAGTGCTTTGACCTGGGGCCGAGCTGGAGCCGTGGGATCGTAGGCCCATTGGTGGACCCTTAGGGCTTTTGTCGGTAGGCTGTAGCCATACTGTGCTAGGATGCTCCCTTTCAGCTCTGTATAATCGGCTGCCTCTCGGGCTGACAGGTCCCTGCATGCCAGTTGGGCCTCCCCCGTTAAAAAAGGAGTCAATAAGTGGGCCCATTCCTCTCTTGGCCACTGCTCTCTGATGGCAACACGTTCAAAGAGTTCCAGGTACGATTCAATGTCATCTTCTACCGTTAATTTTGTCAGCGCCTTTTCCGGGGTTCTTTGCATTGTGCGCTCACAAAGCTCTGTGATGGCCCTCTGCAAAGTTTGCTGTGACTGTAACACTGTTGTCAGCACCTCCCTTAACGCCGGATCCATGTCTTCGGGTTGTGAGCTGGGTCAGAAAGCCCGCATCCATCCACCATATGTGAGCGCCCAGGCTCAAGGAGGCAAAAAACAGCGGGTTTTTGAGGGTTAAACAAAAAATGTCCTTTTATTTCTTTAAATTTCAGGGGTTTAAGGGAGGGAATGAAAAACAACTAAGGCTTGTCTTCGGCGTCTCACGCCGGGTCCGCGGTCCTCTCACCCTCTGGCGGCTCCCCAAGCTCCCGGGTGCGACGGCTTCTCCTTTCTTCCGTGTCAAAACTGGAAACAGAACAGCAGAACAGCATAGCAGTATAGCAGCATATGGCGGGACCTCTCGGCAGCACGGTCTCGGTCCTCTCGCCCCCCTTCTCTCTCTTTTAGCAACCCTCTACCTGTGTGCTTTTAAGCACCTGATTTAATCAGGTGTTTATTGTGGTCAGCTGTGCGTTTCACTCCGGGATCTCGTTCGCCTTCCCCCGGGTCCTAAAGCCCTCCAAGTATCTCCCTTGGGAGATATACGCCTCCCACAACGCAACCAAAGGTAAGTCTCCTCCTCTTTGCCCTGGTGGGACCCCAAGCTACCCTTGGGGTACCACAATATATATATATATACGTGTATATATATATATATATATATATATGTATGTGTTTATATATACATATACATATATAGATTTGTATATATATATATATATAATATCTAAATATGTCTAAATAGGTCTAAATAAGTACTGTTTACTTTGTCAGGGAAGAGAAATGTCACTGGATATCTTGGATCGAGGAGAGGACAAAGTAAAAATAGTGTGTGGATGGGGAGGATGGGGAGGTAAGGGGGGAGGGGGGGGGGGAAATGGTAGTGCCGATGGAAATGTGCAATTGTAAATAGCACAGTGTGCGTGGAGGGATAGGGGTGGTGTCAGGGTGTGCTTAGCCTCTGGCTGTGCTCACAGAGTCCCTGGCAGCCTTGTGTCTTTGGACACTTGGCTGCTATATAGGTCTTCTCTATCTGCCTCTTTCTGAGTGAATGTGTGTGTGTGTGTGTGTGTGTTTCTCTCTCTGTCTCTCTGCCTCTCTCTCGCTTTACCCTCTGTGTTTCTTTGTGTATGTGTGTGTGTCTCTCTCTCTCTCTGTCTGTGCAAATGTATGTCTCCCCCCCCCCCCTCTCTCTCTCTCTCTCTCTCTCTCTCTCTCTCTCTCTCTCTCTCTCTCTCTCTCTCTCTCCCTCCCTCCCTCCCTCTATCCCTACCTCCTCCGCCCGAGGTGCAACAGCACGGGTGATTGTGTCCTGGACCTGACGGCTTCCTCCCAGATTTTGCATGCTGATATGAATTGATTGCATGCAAATGATGGTTGAGCGTAGGGGAGAAGAGAACTAAAGACCGCGTTTAGCTGCTGTCAGTTTCACAAACTGAGATCCAGACTGGACATTTATATTCTCTGTCCTATTATATATTTTTCTTTTTTTCTTCTTTTGTTTGCTGCTCTGGCCGGACATGGCACACAGGTCTGGTCTGACAAGCGAATGAATGGAATCGCATTGAAAAGCCAACAGCAGCAGCATGTTTAGTGGCGTGGGAATGAGGGTTAATTTTAATTGCATTACATTACATTACAGTCATTTAGCAGACGCTTTTATCCAAAGCAACTTACAGTAGTGTGTTTCAACAAAGGATGGTAAGAGAACGACTCGTCACCAGAAGTCAAAAGTGCATTTCATTTCTAACAAGTCTCCAATAACTGAACCAGTGCTCAGGTAGAAGTACAATAATTCAAGCAAATGTTTAAGGGAAAATGTACAATAAGTTGGCTAACAATATGCAACAATATCTAGAACAATATATACCTATCTATAATATCTAATCTACTTTTGACTGACTTAATTGACGCTACGAGGAAGGATCCGGGAAGTGTGTCCTGAAGAGATTGGTTTTCAGCCTGCGGTGGAAGATGGGGAGTGACTTCCGTGGGGAGTTTGTTCCACCAAATTGGGGCCAGAACGGAGAAGAGCCATGACCGCGTAGATCGGCCACACGGGCCCCTAAGTGAGGGGGCAAGCGGATGGCCCGAAGAAGCCGAGCGAAGTGGACGGGTTGGGATGTAGGCCTTGACCATTGCCTGGAGGTAGGATGGAACAGTACCTTTTGCTGCCTTGAAGGCTAGCACCAAGGTCTTGAACTGGATGCGAGCAGCTCCAAGTAGCCAGTGTAGAGTCCGAAAGAGGGTAGATGTGTGGGAGTACTTGAGGCAGTTGAACACCAGGCGAGCTGCAGCTTTCTGAATGAGCTCCAGGGGCCTGATGGCAATTGCCAGGGCGCCAGGAGGGAGGGAGTTGCAGTAGTCCAGCCGGGAGATGACAAGAGCCTGGATGAGCACCTGCGCAGCCTTTTCAGTGAGAAAAAGGCCGAATCCTCCTGATGTTGTCGAGGTGGAATCTGCAGGAGCGTATCACCGCTGCAATATTTGCCGAGAACGAGTTGGTCGTCCAGGGTCACACCCAGATTCCTTGCGATCCGTGTAGGTGTCACCACAGCATCATCAATGGTGACAGCCAGGTCTCGGTGCGGACAGCCCTTTGCCGGGAAGAACACTAGCTCAGTCTTGTCCAGGTTGAGCTTTAGGTGGTGGAGAATGAGACAAGGAGAAGTTTGACAGGAGCCCTTGAAGATGGAGAAATTCCTCTGGGTTTTTTCCTTTCTTCCACCTGCGCTCCGTCTCTGAGGCTCTGCCTCTGCGTACGCACTGATCCAACAAACAGGGGGCATGTGGAGTTGGACGTGCAGATCTGGAGGTGAGGGGACAGAGAGTGTCCAGAGAGGAGGACAGGGTAGAGAGAAGAAGGTCAGTGGCAATATCAGGGGGTAGAACAGAGAACAAATCAGGAGGAAGGAGGGCAGAGAGAACAGAAGAGGAGAGATTGGCAGGGGTGAGTGTACGGAGATTGCGACGGGACGTCACCATCTTGGTAGGGGGAGAGTGGGAGGGGGGGGAAAGGGAGGAAGAGGGAGAAGGACATGAAGAAGTGATCGGATAGATGGAGAGGAGTAACTGAAAGGTTTACTGTATCGCAGTGTCTGGTGAAGATGAGGTCCAGCTGGTTGCCGGCCTTGTGGGTCGGAGGAGAGGAGCGGCGGGAAAGGTCAAAGGAGGCGAGGAAGGAGAGAAGAGGGTCCAACTTCTCAGTCAAGATGTTGAAGTCGCCAAGAAGGATGAGGCCAGAACCATCATCAGGGAAGTGGGAGATCAGCATGTCAAGCTCCTCCAAGAAGTCACCAGCTGGGCCGGGTGGACGATAAACAACTGCAGTAATGATTATAAATGGAAAACAAACAGTTACAATGAAGTTCAAATGAAGAGGGGGAGAACTGTGGAATGGAAATCGGGGAGTAATTCCAGTCACACAAAATCAACAGACCAGTACCACTGCCTCGTCTTGCGACTCTGGGGGTGTGAGAAAAAGAGTACACATCTGACAAAGCAGCAGGCGAGGCAGTGTTTTCAGGGCTGATCCTAGTCTCAGTAAGAGCAAGGAAATTCAGGGCAAGCAAGGATGCATAGCCGGAGATGAACTCAGTTTTCTGCACTGCCGACAGGCAATTCCAAAGCCCCCCACCACTAACTCAACATGGGTAGACAGAGTAGGGTAAATGAGGTTTGTGGGATCACGGCGGTGCCTGGATGTGACCCAGTGTCTGTGTGACCTCCGCGAAGAAGTGTCCTCCGCAATGCCACACATGGTAGATGACTACCTCTGCCTCTGCCTGTGTCGGGCCCTGTATTGATGGGCTTTCAAGGTGAGCAGATCTCTCTGCATATATGTTGACCTTGTCTGTGCATCTTGATAGCTCGTTAAAAATGTTAGTCTCTGAACCTGTCACGTTCAGATCAGTCACAGTCTTTTGTAGAACCTTCACACTGCAGACTTTCAACGAGTGAGTTTGTCTTCAGAAGCTCTGTCACTCTCTATTTTTTCTCTCTCTCTCTCTCTCCCTCTCTCGTCTTTCTCTCTCTCTCTCTCTCTGTCACATTCTCTTTTTCTCACTCTCTCTTTTTCTCTCTATCTCGCTCTTTCGCATTCTCTCCATCTCGCTCTTTTGCATTCTCTCTCTCTCTCTCTCTCTCTCTCTCTCTCTCTCTCTCTCTCTCTCTCTCTCTCTCTCTCTCTCTCTCTCTCTCTCTCTCTCTCTCTCTCTCTCTCTCTCTCTCTCTCTCTCTCTCTCTGATTCAATCCCTGGATCCGTTGGAACCACAGAGTCCTGACCTTTTCCCAGCAGTGTTTTCTGAAGGCTCCCTCTGGTTGGTCTTCTGCAGGTGGCCAGCGGAGGGGAGGGAGCCCAGGGCGGCCAGCTGGAGATCTTGTCCCTCAACAGGTTCACCCCGCGGGCCGTAAAGAGCCTGCAGCTGGGCCACCGGCCCCTATGCCTGCAGTACGTGCCGGCGCCCGTCCACACGGAGGACCCAGATGAACGGCCACCCCCCACCTCTCCCCCGGGGGTCATCAACACTGTATGCGTGGGGCTGGACGAAGGTGAGACCGGCCAGAACCGACTACTGGAACTAGAACTGCCACCATTGAATTGTTTGGGACACTCTCCCTTGTCTTCCAGTGAAGGAGATTAACGCAATCTAACGTGAGACTGACTCGATGTTTCAATGAGCCGACTCAGATTACTCTTTCATAGTTAACAATCCGATATAGTTCCTGAGCAACGGAGGATGCATTTAATGCAGTTCTTCGTCATCGGAGTCATAGAGATTGAATTATTTCTGCCACAAAGCCTGAAAGCATGAAAACGAGCCCCTCTTTAATTTCAAATGACACTCATTCATCACCCCCACTGTGCATCACTCTCACTCGCTGCTCTCTCTTTCTCTCTCTTTCTCTCTCTCTCTATGTCTGTCTGTCTGTCTGTCTGTCTGTCTGTCTGTCTGTCTGTCTGTCTGTCTGTCTGTCTGTCTGTCTGTCTGTCTGTCTGTCTGTCTGTCTGTCTGTCTCTCTCGCTCTCTCTCTTGCTCTACCTCTCTCTCTTGCAATGTCTCTCTCTCTTGCTCTGTCTCTCTCTTGCTGTCTGTCTCTTTCTGTCTCTCTCTCTCTGTCTCACTCTCTTGCTCCGTCTCTGTCTGTCTGTCTGTCTGTCTGTCTGTCTCTCTCTCTCTCTCTCTCTATATGTCTCTCCCTCTCTCTCTGTCTCTCCGTCTCAGAATTATGGTGTACGGCAGCGTGGACACCGCTGCTCAGTGTCTGCTAACCCTGAGAGCTGCCCTGACCTCTGCATCAAGCACTCAAGCACCTGTTTTATGTGTGCCTGTGTGTGTGTGTGTCTGGGTGTGTGTCAGCAAACCATTTGTGTGTGTTTATTGATGACAGTGCTAGGGTTTAACAGGGCCCCATTCATCATCATCTTCATGTGTAAAATGCTGAGAGATGATGGAAGCCTTTGTCAAAATGTGTCAGAATATGCTTTATATCTATGTAAAAGACTTGCGTTTGAATTATTTTTGATGAAGGGGTGGGTGATAGTTTGGGAATTCATTTAAAAAATTGTTTTGCCATTAGTTTATTTATGGCCTGGATTTTAAAGACCACGTTTATGGACGCCACTGTGACGCCACTTCCCAGTATAGAATGAGATGGAGGAGCGCCATCACATTCTCTTCCAGAAAGCATTTCAAATGCCCTCACTTATTTAGCCCCCACTTATTTACCAGCAATTGATTGGTGGAATTATTCCATTATCAACATCATTGACTTGACATATTGACTTGATTTGTACATTTTACAAATTAGACTGGATTTGTTCTGATTATTATTTCTCTCAAATTAACTGTTAGTTCCCTCCATGTGTTATTCATTTGTACATGCATTTGCATCATGTGAAAGCCTGTCCCACCTTTTGCTTTGAAAAGCCTGTTTCTTTGTCGTTCCCATCGCAGAAAGCAACGGCTCGACCAGTTTGTTGTCGTGTTAGACGAGCACCGTGCGTGGCTGGTTTAGCGCCATGTTCAGTGTTTCTCGTCAGTGGGCGATACAATGGCTCCGTCGCCAGGGGTCTCTCATCTGGATGATGATGTGTCAACATTCCTTTCTCCTCCTCCTCCTCCTCCTCCTCCTCCTCCTCCTCCTCCTCCTCATCCTCCTCCCCTCCTCCTTGCAGCAAGCTGCGGCATGCAGATTAATTATTTACCATTCTATTCTTACTATATGTCTTTACCCAAAAAATACCAAATCAAGTTTCCATTCCTCTGGATAAATGGAAGTGTTTGCTCATCCTGCAGCGGCTTTTACAGATTAATCACACACACACACACACACACACACACACACACACACACACACACACACACACACACACACACACACACACACACACACACAAAGCCTTGAAATCCCGCGGTTGGGTCAAGGAATCGGAAGGCGTGACACACGCAGGGGTCTGCACCGCCTTGGAGTTATGTGTGTAGGAGCCAATTTAGGAATTGGTTCCTACATTATGTCCTATATTCATGTTTTGATATTTCAATTTGATAATAGTTTAATAGTCTATAGTTTAAAAAGATTTGTCATGATTCATGATTTGATAAGACTTTGTTGTTAAAATGAGACAATGAGACAATATGTGATAAAAACATTTCTTTATTTTGATAGACCGGAACTGTCATGTGACCACTTATATCAGCTGGGTAGAAGGCAGCGGGAGCTTTTTGAATGGAACCAGCGTAGATAGTAGCGTCATAGTTTTTGACCGTGCGACGAGCGATTTGACATGTTATGTTTTTCTTTTATTAATTAAATGGTAAACTATACACGTGGTCCTGTCGTTCGCGTTCAAGACTCCCGTTATTCACCTACTCTGGCTTCAAGGGTGTTCAAAAACTCACAGACGTTTGGATATTACACCTACAATGTGCTTCGACAACGCTTTTCACAGTGTTGAATGTTGGCCCGTCGGAGGACCGGGAAAAGCCACCAAATCCAGTGCTGGTTCACGTGTTCATGGCACAAGGCTGTGGTTAGCCGGGAGCAGTGGAGCAGTGCCACAAGCCCGGCTGTTTCTTGGCTCGGCCCTTATAGGCCTTTTATTCATCTTCATTCGTCTTTTTTTTCTCTCACATTTATAAAAGATTTTGGAAATCGCAAAAAATGGAACAATTAAGTCAAAGGTAAGATGCCATTGAACACGTCGGGGGAATGATGAAAGACAGAAATAAAGAACTCAAAATGTTAATTAAATGGCTGAGTGAACTTCCTCTCCACCCAGTCTTGGATGTGTGATTAAAACTCTAAAGAGAAAGATCTTCAAATTTGAACCATTCTTTGTTGTACCATACTTTTTAACACTTTTTAACACTTTGACTTTAATAGCTGCCCAATCGGATTCTGGTATAGTTTCCAAGTAAACACTGGCGCAGCCTAAGTGGACAGAATTGAATATAATTGCCTTGATCTAAATTATCTTTGTGAATAAAATACAAAAATACACTTTAAGAGCCTAATTCAAAAAGCATTTTTTAACAATCCTTTCTGTAACATGAATTAGCTATAGTAATAATAATAATAATTAACAGTGAACCACCTCCCCCACCATGATCCACTCTTTATTCCGCAACAATCTTCATAATCCATCAGGTGACCTGTGGAAGCCAGAGAGCCGCAGGTCCGTGAGCCGGGGTACAGAGCCGGTCCGGACCCTGCTGGTCCTGGAGCATCTGGTCTGGGCCAGCTGTGGGAACTACGTGACTGTCATTGACGGTGCCAGCCTCTCCACACAGGTAGCACACGGTTGTTGTTGTTGTTGTTGTTGTTGTTGCTGTGTGCATTTTTAACAGTTTCTGCTAATAACAATTATAACCTCCCTGCTAACCCCATCAAAACACACAAGACAGGGTTCCCAAATGTAATTGGCAATTCCTTTTTCAATGCAATGGCAATTAAATAGCAACAAATATTTAAAATTGAAATTGAGTTTGTAACCGGGCAGATTTGGGACAAGGTTTTACCTAATTTATAAATGTGCTCATACATGACCAGACAAACCAACAAATAATGTGTCCCTGAAAAGCAGCCAGGTCAAAATGATCTCCAAGTGAATTCAATTTAACATTGTTTTTATTAATCTCAAAATATAGACTGTCGACATGTTTTTTGGGTATTTTTGTTCGCAAAATTTGAACAACATCCTTCCCTTTTAATGGGCTGTGAGGTGCACATGGCTCTGGAGAACGACTGAATGGTTTTGAATGGCATTTTGCTGTCAGCATGTTGTAAGGCTACAAGAAAAAAAACCACCGTTCTTTTCAGAATATACAATGTGAGGAGGCGCTGTTATTGTTTGCTTCTCTTTGTGTCCGAATCCAGACCCATGGTAGCTTGAATTCAGGCCCATGGTGGTTTGAATTCAGGCCCATGGTGGTGGTGTGCCTTCTTCAGCATGACCTCCGTGTTGCGTGTCCACGCCAGGTCATCGAATATCTGTATTCCCAGGAAACAGAAGCAGCTGACGACTTCCACCGGTGTCCCACCCATGCTGATGGTGGAGTGGGTGCCCTGGTGGCTCCTGAAGTCCACGATGAGCTCCTTGGTCTTGCTGACATTCAGTGCGAGGCTGTTGTCCTCACACCATCACGTCAGCTGGACCACCTCATCTCTGTACTCCGTCTAATCGCCCTCGCTTATCAAGCCGATGTCGTCTGCAAACTTGATAATCCGATTATTGCTGTGCGTGGCAGTACAGTCATGTGTGTACAGCGAGTACAGCCGGGGACTGAGGCAGCAGCCTTGGGGTGCTCCGGTGTTGAGGACAAGAGTGTATGAGATGTTGTTCCCAATCTTCATCACTTGAGGCCTGCCCGTCAGGAAGTCCATAATCCAGTTACAGATGGGGGCGCCCAGACCTAGGTCCCTCAGTTTCAGGACAAACTTGGAGGGAACGATGGTGTTGAACCCCGAGCTGTAGTCAATGAACAGCAGTCTGACGTAAGTGTCCCTCCTGTCTAGGTTCTGCAGGGCCGTGTGTAGTGCCAGGGAAATGGCGTCATGTGGGTCTAGGGACTCAGCGACAGACAAGTTTATTGGCAAAATTACAAGTTACTTCATGCCTATGGGTGTTAAAGCCACTGGACGATAATCATTGAGGCATGTTACCTTGGTATTTTTGGGTGACGGCACAATGGTTGTCGCTTTGAAGCACGCTGGGATGACAGACTGTTGCATTGTAGATGTCGGTGAAAACAGGAGCCAGCTGGTCAGCACAGGTCTTGAAGACGCCGGATGGAACTCCGTCTGGGCCGGCTGCCTTCCCTGCCTTTACCCTCCTGAAGATTCTGCGGACCTCGGACAGTTGTAGAACGTAGTCCTCTGGGCTGATCAAGTTGTTGGTCGGCTCATGGTCCCTTTCAAAGCAAGCAAAAAACTTGTTTAGCTCATCTGGTAGGGTAGGGTCGTTGTTGGTGACTGCCCCTGAGCTCCCCTTGTAGTTGGAGAGGACCCTCAGACCTTGCCACATACATCTGGTGTCAGAGACCCCGAACTGTAATTCCAATTTGTTTTTGTAATCCAACTTACCCTTCTTGATGGCTTTTCTGAGTTCGTACTTGGCCTTCTTGTAGAGATCGGAGTCGTCTGTTGTGAAAGCAGTACTCCAATCCTTAAGTTTGTTCCGTATGTCAGAATTCATCCATGGTTTGCGGTTCGGAAATGAGCGAACAGACCTGGTCGGAATGTATTCTTCCACTAGCCTGTTATATATGCAGTCTATAGCCTGGTCTATCTAGCCTATATGCAGTATGTAGCCTGGTCTATAACCTAGTCTATCTAGCCTATATACAGTCTATAGCCTGGTCTATAACCTGGCCTATCTAGCCTATATACAGACTATAGCCTGGTCTATAGCCTGGCCTATCTAGCCTATATACAGACTATAGCCTGGACTATAACCTGGCCTTTCTAGCCTATATGCAGTCTATTGCCTGGTTTACAGTATGTAGCCTAGCCTATCTAGTCTTATTAGAGTACTTAGATTAGATTCAAATGTATTGTCATTGCACAGCACAAGTACAGTACAGCAAAAAATGTTTAGCATCTAACCAGAGTGCAAATATAGCTGTAAAGTGCATGGTAATATAATTGACAGTTTACAGTTGCTAAAATACAGTCTACTAGGTATGGGGGGGTGAAGTCTGTTTTCATGCTGCAGATTTCAGGGAGATGACAGAAGAAGCTGTTCCTAAGCCTGCTTGACTTGGAACAGAGGTTTCAAGATTCAAGAAACTTTATTAATCCCGAGGGAAATTAAGGTGCAACAGTTGACACAGGGGGAATAAATGCACACACAATATTGTAATACCTAAGCTAAAAACTAAATAACAACAACTAACTAAATAAAACTAGTATAAACAAAATATAACTAAAATAACTCTGAATGAAGTGTATTGATAGAATCTATAGTTTCTATACCGTCTTCAGGTGGGGAGGAGGGCAAACAGTCCATGGTTGGGGTGAGATTATTTTTTGTGCCTTCCTCAGACACTGTTTGTGGTAGGAAGTGTTTATTGCAGGGAGGGGTAATCCAACGATGCGTTCAGTAGTTTTCACCACCCTCTGCAGCGCATTCCGGTCGGAAACAGTGCAGTTGCCGTATCACACTGTGATGCAGTTGGTGAGGATGCTTTCAATAGCACAGAAATCCAATAACATTTACATTTAGATTTACATTTAGGACATTTGGCAGACGCTTTTATCCAAAGTGACTAAGGAGTACATTTGTTGAAGTAGACAATAGCATAACGCTGAGGTACGCAAACATAAAAATAGAGCAGTTCACAAGTATTCATATTAACAAGATGAATAACACAATTTCGTACTGCCAGGTCACCTGCTTAAGTAGCTGTGATAAGATTATAACAACAAATTATATAAATACAAAACAATAGTCATGGATTGGCCATAACAAACACCATGTTCAAACATAAGGATGCTCATAAGAGGAACTTCTTAACCCAACTACACCCTCAACGGTAGAGACAGAGCTGGAGGAATAAAGGACACAAAAAAAACATCAATCTCCCTAAACAAACCAAAGTAACATGCCTGAATGACTACAGACCTGTGGCCCTCACCTCGATCGTTAGCAAATGCTTCGAGAGGTTGGTCAAGGACTTTATTTGCTTCGTGTTACCTACCACGCTGGACCCATGTCAATTTGCATATCGTCAAAATAGATCCACGGACGACGCAATTGCCATGGCCCTCCACACTGCCCTTTCCCACCTGGAGGGAAAGAACTGTTATGTGCGAATGCTGTTTGTGGACTACAGCTCAGCATTCAACACAATAGTTCCTGCCAAGCTCGACACCAAGCTGAGAGGTCTAGGCGTACCCCCATCCATGTGCAGCTGGATACTGAACCTCCTGTCGGACCGCCGCCAGGTGGTGAGGATGGGCAGCACCACATCAGAGCCACTGACCCTCAACACGGGAGCCCCCCAGGGATGCGTGCTGAGCCCTCTCCTCTACTCCCTCTACACCCACGACTGCATGGCTATGCACAGCTCCAACGTCATCCTCAAGTTTGCTGACGACACGACAGTGATGGGCCTGATCGCCGGCGACGACGAGACAGCCTACAGGGAGGAGGTCGGATCGCTGGAGCAGTGGTGCCAGGAGAACAGCCTCGCCCTCAACGTCAAGAAGACCAAGGAGCTGATCGTGGACTTCAGGAGGCAGAGGGGAGAGCACAGCCCTATCTCCATCGACGGCGTTGCAGTAGAGAGGGTCAGCAGCTTCAAGTTCCTCGGCGTGCACATCTCCGAGGACCTCACATGGTCCACGCACACCACACACGTGGTGAAAAGGGCCCAACAACGCCTGTATTTTCTCAGGCGTCTGAAGAAATTCAGCATGGGCCCCCGCATCCTGAGAACATTCTACAACGGCACCATCGAGAGTGTTCTTACAGGGTGTATCACCGCCTGGTACGGGAACTGCACGGCACTCGAGCGCAGAGCGCTTCAAAGGGTGGTGCGGACGGCCCAGTATATCGTTGGAGGTGAGCTCCCCTCCCTCCTGGACATTTACAACCAGCGGTGCGTGGCCAAGGCCAAACAAATTATAAAAGACATTGCCCACCCCAGCCACGAACTGTACTCACTATTACCGTCAGGCAGGCGATACCGCAGTATCAAGTGTCGTACAAATAGGCTTAGAGATAGCTTCCACAGTCAGGCCATCAGGCTGCTGAACAAGGGCGTATAACATATAACAATGTATATTTTATTACATTGATTTATATATACATATTGCTCTTTTCTGTGCTGATTTTTGCATTTTATAAATTGCATTTTTTATTTTTATTTTATATTCTTTATTCTATTTTTATTCTATTTTTATTTTATCTTATTTTATAACTGCTGTCTGTCGTCGGGTATTGCACACAAGATTTTCACATCACTGCTTTAAACTAAACTGTAAACTGTGAAGTGACAATAAACTTGACTTGACTTGACTTGACTTGGAAGTCACTGCGGTAGTCAAACATCTCCACAGTGGCAAAGCCCCAGGGGTTGATGAGATCTGTCCAGAAATGCTAAAGGCTCTGGGTGTTGAGGGGCTGTCATGGATGACACGTCTTTTCAACATTGCGTGGAAGTCTGGGACAGTGCCTGAGGAGTGAAAAACGGGGGTGGTGGTACCCCTGTTCAAAAAGGGTGACCAGAGGGTGTGTGCCAATTACAGGCAGTGTTGGGCAAGTTACATCCAAAATATAATACATTATATATTACTAGTTACTGTCATTTGAAAGTAATTAGTTACATTACAATATTACTATCTCTGAATTGTAATGCGTTACACTACTTGTGTATTACTTTTGAGTTACTTTCAACAAAATAGCCACAGAAATATATGACTAAGCATTTAAAAATGCTAAACTGCAGATTGTTATAGCTGATTATTTACATTCAGTGGAGGATGATGTAACATAATGACTGTGTAGGCCCCTAAAGCTACTAATAACTTAATATAATAGGCACAGTAAAGGCTCATGGCACAATACAATGAGTAACAATGACAGTTAGAATCATATAAGCAGACAAATGATCAAAGTCTGTAAGTTATGATGGAGATGCTGCAAATATTTAAAGTCCTGGCCTATTCATATGAAACAAAATAGAGTTAGAGCCCACTATAACATAGCCTATAGCCTTATAATATGACAAACACACAATCTCTTTTTCTTTTAGTTTCTATTGTTTTATTCTCTTTTAATTCAAGCTTACAGCACAAAGATGCCATGCACTGAATGGACACAACTTCTGTTTTATGAGTCCAACAAACATTAACATGTAATCTAAACATAGCCTACAACGGCTAATCAATAAAACACAGGCCAGAGAAGCCAGGAAATTTGCCAAAAAAATGGCTACAACGTAGGCTACCACAGAAAGGCTGGTAAAATTGCAATCACTTATAGCTAGAACTCTAGCTAAAGCACATACGGTACTTCAAGAATACTGAAAATAAAATAAAGTGCATGGGCCTATTTGGCAAATATGAAATACAAATCAGTCATTTCACTCCCAACTTCACAAAAAATGTAAGACTGGATAAATAAATAAACATAAAATTGAAAATAAAAAATGAATTCTTCACAGAAACCTGTTCCTGTCAAATGGCCTATATAACAGAGGTAGCATGCAGCCTAGAAGGCTGGTAAAGTAAACAGAACTATAAAGGCAGTTATGGCCTGGACATAGCCTACTTCTGGTTCTAGGGTGTAGTGGGGGGGACTAGCCTATTCCACCACCCTCTTGACTGAAATATCTGTTGAAGCGCATCAGGAGAAGGCGCTGAAAGCGTCCATCACCAAGACGGTTGCGTTTTGGGGTGAGCACAAGATTCCCAAGACTGAAAAGTCTTTCTACTGGTGCACTGGATGGTGTTGGGGTGTTATAGCGGAGTGCAATTTGTTTAATCCTTGGAAACATGTGCAGGCTTTCCATCACAGGGGCAGAACTGAGATAAGACATTACCTCTGTTTCCACTGACATGGGCGCATCAGCTGTGGCACTGGGCTGTCATCATAGGGAGTGCATGTCTTCCACAATAAATTCTGCCACCAGTCTCCTCACTTCTCTGGCTTCAAGAACCATGGCAGACCGAGAGAAACTTAACTTTTGTTGCTTTGTCTGTCCCGTATGTTCGTCCTCTTTTTTCTTTCTCTTCTCCGCAGGTGCATCCCTCTCTTTCAGCTTAGTGTTAGCGTGGCACCGGTCCAGGTGTTTCTTTAAGTTACTGGTGCTATTTTTTGACGTCGAGAGTTCCCTCGGTGTCGCACACAGGTTGCATTTTACAATGATGTTCTTCTCCTTCTCTTTGAGGAACTGAAAATAATGGGCGAATGTCCATCGCGCAAACGTAGAGTCCGGCTGCGCCGTGTCTGTTGTCATCATCAGCCTCAACAGGAGAGAAAAAAAAAACAACAGGAAATCGCGCTTGCTCCCGAGTCCCGGCTTTTTTCTGTTGTCGGGATGTCTCGCGGTGTTGGTGAATTCTTTAAAAAACAACAGCTAAACGGGTTAAAATGCGTTGTAACGCGCGTTACTTAGATTGTAACGAGTAAAATATTACCGAAAATGTATTAGTAATGCGTTATATTACTGCGTTACAGCAAATAGTAATACATTACTGTAATTGCGTTACTTTTGTAACGCGTTACCCCCAACACTGATTACAGGGGTATCACATTACTCAGCCTCCCTGGGAAAGTCTACTCCAAGGTGCTGGAAAGGAGGGTTCGGCCAATAGTCAAACCTCAGATTGAAGAGGAACAATGCGGATTCCGCCCTGGTCGTGGAACAACGGACCAGCTTTTCACTCTTGCAAGGATCCTGGAGGAGACTTGGGA
Organism: Muraenolepis orangiensis; assembly: GCA_027704905.1. NCBI lineage: Eukaryota > Metazoa > Chordata > Actinopteri > Gadiformes > Muraenolepididae > Muraenolepis > Muraenolepis orangiensis. The sequence continues at coordinate 30,984 of JANIIK010000033.1, read as the reverse complement.
GTATGCCCATCCAGTCTACATGTGTTTTGTGGATTTGGAGAAGGCATATGATCGGGTCCCTCGGGAAATACCGTGGGGGGTGCTGCGGGAGTATGGGGTGCAGGGGTCACTATTGAGGGCCATCTAATCTCTGTACTCCCAAAGCAAGAGCTGTGTCTGGATTCTCGGTAGTAAGTCGGGCCTGTTCTCAGTGGGTGTTGGCCTCCACCAGGGCTGCGCTTTGTCACCCATCCTGTTTGTGATTTTCATGGACAGGATTTCAAGGCGTAGTCATGGAGGGGAGGGGTTTCAGTATGGTGGGCTCAGGATTGAATCGCTGCTGTTTGCAGATGATGTGGTCCTGTTTGCGTCATCAGTATGTGACCTTCAGCACTCACTGGATCGGTTTGCAGCGGAGTGTGAGGCAGCTGGGATGAGGATCAGTACCTCCAAATCTGAGGCCATGGTTCTTAGAAGGAAAATAAAAAATTTGTGAAAAGCTGGATTAAAGCAGGACATCGTCTCTCTTCTTCTTGGAAACCAGGACGGCAACGAGAAGAAGTCGAGCCAAGGCATCTTTGGTCTATTCTCACTTAAGGTAAAATAATTTTTTTGATCTTTGCTGTGCATAAGATGAGCGTGTGCGTATGTCCTGTGTGGATTCCGGGGTTAAGAAGAATAGCATAATTAGCCTTGGCGTTCAAGTTGGTGTGTGTGTGTGTGTGTTTGTGTGTGGGTGTGTGCAGGCCTGCCCCTCCCTAGACGCAGATCACGCAGACTGTGTGTGTGTGTGGGTGTGTGGGTGTGTGCAGGCCCGCCCCTCCCTACACGCAGATCACGCAGACTGTGTGTGTGTGTGTGTGTGTGTGTGTGTGTGTGTGTGTCTGAGACCAGCTCTGCTCCCATTTCCTCGCATAGAATCGAAAACAGATGGCTCTTTAACGGTCGCGTATTCATTCATATGAACGTTAGAATATATAATTATTTGACAGCGCCCCGGTTGAGAAACGCTGCTACTACTGATTGTCTTGGATTGCATCCATGAAATATTGTATAGGCCTACTGCATATTGACAAATCTTCGACCGGTATATTGCGCAATAAACGGGAGATGGGGACCCCCCCGATTATTGACGGGTATTTCGCACACTGATGGGCAGCACCACCTCAGAGCCACTGACCCTCAACACGGGAGCCCCCCAGGGATGCGTGCTGAGCCGTCTCCTCCACTCCCTCTACACCCACGACTGCATGGCTATGCACAGCTCCAACGTCATCATCACGTTTGCTGACGACATGACAGTGATGGGCCTGATCGCCGACGAGACAGCCTAAAGGGAGGACGTTAGATCACTGGAGCAGTGGTGCCAGGAGAACAGCCTCGCCCTCAACGTCAAGAAGACCAAGGAGCTGATTGTGTCACGGTTACGGTGGTTGGCAGGGGGCGTGGCCAAGCCACGTGCGCTGGCGGCGCACACACACACCTGTCAGCAATTGCCGTGGCTGATTGCTAATCAGCTCACCTGGGGTATATATACCCTGGCTTCCCGTTACCCCAGTGTTAGGTCGTACGTCGTACTTCATGGTTGCTACTTTGTCCATTAGTACATTCTGGACGGAATCGCCATGCTGATGTCCCGGAAATCCAGATTCTTTGCCTATCCCGCGTCACCCGCCTGTCTCGTGTTACTCCGGTCTATACAAGCTCCCCGGTAATTATAATTACCTGTCCAGTACCTGTCGCTACTCCGACCTCCCGGTATCTAGACTTCTCGCTAGTCCCTGACCATCCGTCTGTCTGGTGCCTGTCCCGGACTACTCGCCGGTCTACTACCTGCCGGTACTCCGCGGATCGACCTCCCGGTATCCAGACCCCTGGCCTGTCCCTGATCACTCTTGTGTTTGTGTGTGCTTTAAATAAAGCTTTATGTTACAGCTCCACTGTGTCTTGGTCTGCGTTCTGGGTCCCACCGAACTATCCACACGTGACAGATTGTGGACTACAGGAAGCAGAGCGGAGAGCACACCCCTATCTCCATCGACGGTGTTGCAGTAGAGAGGGTCAGAAGCTTCTAGTTCCTCAGCGTGCACATCTTGAGGACCTCACATGGTCCACGCACACCACACACATGGTTAAAAGGGCCCAACAATGCCTGAATTTCCTCATGCGGAAATTCAGCATTGGCCCCCGCATCCTGAGAACATTCTACACTGGCACAATCGAGAGTGTTCTTACAGGGTGTATCACCGCCTGGTACGGGAACTGTACCGCACTCGAGCGCAGAGCGCTTCAAAGGGTGGTGTGGACGGCCCAGTATATCGTTGGAGGTGAGCTACCCTCCCTCCTGGATACATACAACAAGCGGTGCGTGGCCATGGCCAAACGCATCATAGACAATGCCCCAGCCACAAACTGTACTCACTTTTACGTCAGGCAGGCGATACCGCAGTCTCAAGTGCCGCACAAATAGACTTAGAGATAGCTTCCACAGTCAGGCCGTCAGGCTGCTGAACAAGGGTGTATAGCATATACACATATGTTACGCATATGCATACATACAAACACATGTATATGTTTATATTATTTCATTGATTTATATATATATATATATTGCTCTTTTTCTAACATATTGCATTTTTATATATTTAACTAATACAGTTTTGTACGTTTTTACTTCTTTTTATCATATTCAGTTTTTTATAACTGCTGTCTGTCTTTAGGTATTGCACATACGATTTTCACTCATTGCTTATACTTGTGTAAACTGTGAAGTGACAATAAACTTGACTTGACTTGACTTGACTTGAACAGCAATAGCAATTTCTCTCCATATTCTGCATGTATACGATAAGGTTTGTACCTTAGTCATTCACTCTCATCTTACCTGCTTTTTACAGTCGTAGAGTCAGAAGGAAACCCGCCAGCATTTTATACCGTATATATATACCTAATATCGAATTCAACGTATGCTAAAGCTCATTCATTCATTATACCTTCCTCCAACACACAACAAAATATGGACGATTGAATCCTCTTTATTGGTCACATACATGTACACACAGTGAAATTTGTTTCTCTGCATTTAACCCAACCTAGGATTAGTAGTAGTTGGCAGCTATTTTATATACAGCTGCCCCGGGGAGGAGTGTAGGGGTCTGGTGCCTTGCTCAAGGGAACCTCGGCCGTGCCCAGGTGTTTCGGGGACTTGAACCAAGTACCAACCGACTGAGCTATCCTGCCGCCCCAACAAGCATCCAGCGTGTTGCGTACGTCTGAGAGTTTTCCAACCATAATCGTACTGTACATAGAATCGGATTGGAATCGTTCACAGACAGCAGCTGTTGCATTGTCTGTTTTAAACTAGCACGCTTGTGGTCACAGCGCTAGCTGCCATATCAGTGTCATCACTATCACAGAATCATGCCTCGTGCCTCGATGACGTCCCCGCAGATTGGCTGAGGCCAGATCAAGCTTCTCTAGCCTCAAATGACAGCAGCAGAAAGTAAGAACGACCGCAGGTCAGTGGCAGTTAGAGAAATCAGATATTTTGAGACTCTGCTGATATGGACACGTCATCCTTTGATACAGCCGTGATGTATGCTTGTTTCGTGAAATCCCCTCTCCCTACTCACTGATGCCAAATAATACGTTCCTGTAGGCATCCTTGACGCCCCTTCTTCGCTCCTCAAAGGCCACTATATGCTTTGGATAAATACAAACTTTTCCTTAAAGGTAAAGCACATCCGAGCACTTTTTTGTAAAACTCTTGATATAGCAGGTCATGATATAAACTCTTGACATTGCACGGTGTTGAGCACGGCACAATCGACTTGGCCGCACCCAGCCGATCCTGTGGACCTCGTTATTCAAACCCCTTCATATCTCATAGAAACAGGTGACAACGGTGTCGCCATTCCTCTTCAGTTAAGTAGTCCTCATTTTACACGCCGTTTAAATTCAGCTCATATAATTAGCGTCACCAACACATACTCCTCTGCTCCTCTTTCCGTAATTCCTTCAGCTCACTGTTAGAGATTTGAGTCTCTCACCGGAACTTTTCACTTTGCCTTTGAGTTAGACCTCCGTCTACCTCGGAGCTGTCGAAACAGTTTAAAGTTTAAAATGTACGCAAGATGGCCGCCGACATTTCCTCAGCGAGTGATAACCAGGACAATGCAAATAATTCCTGAAGTTCTAGAGATTTAAATGAAAAAAAAAAATGTATTTAAATTTTTTAAATACCAATACATCTAACGTGCTAACAGGTGGTTATCCCTCTTCACTGGAGTCTGAGGAAGAACTCTCACGCTCGCTCTCTCTCTCTCTCTCAGCGCTGTGCTGTTCCCTAGCCAAGCCGTGTCACGAACTTGGGACTCTCTCTGCTACTTACTAAGACAGTTTGATCCAACGCTGTGATCCCTTTACTTTGGGGTGCTTTGGGCACCCCCCGGGGAATATGACACACACACTGACGCACACACAAACGGAAACAAAGTGTCGGTTAGGAGAGCTGTTCATGGTACTTTTTAGACGCATCCCAGGTTTTGGAGTATTACCGACCTTTCTGACTTAGAGGATTGAAGGTACTGAGGAAGAAGATTAGAGAACCGCAATGCAGAGGGTGGTGAAAACTGCCCGACCCACCACCGGCTCCTCAGTCTCCCCCCAGCAACAGGCTGTTGGCCCTCCTCCTGGCACTACAGGTGTGTTCTTAGACCAGCAGGTTCAGGAACAGCTCCTTCCCACCCTTTCCCCTTAGCTGTGATATAATAACTCAAATAAGTAGTATAGTTTACTTTACTGCTTTTTAGTACTTCTGGTTAGATGCTGACTTATGGTAAGATGCTAACTTCTGATTTATTGCTGACTTCTGATTAGGTGTTGACTTCTGTTCAGATGCTGACTTCTGGTTAGATGGTGACTTCTGATTAGTTGCTGACTTCTGGTTAGATGCTCACTTTTGATTAGGTGCTGACTTCTGGTTAGATGCTGACTTCTGATTAGTTGCTGACTTCTGGTTAGATGCTCACTTCTGATTAAGTGCTGACTTCTGGTTAGATGCTCACTTCTGGTAAGATGCTCACTTCTGGTTAGATGGTGACTTCTGATTAGTTGCTGACTTCTGGTTATATGCTCACGTTTGATTAGGTGCTGACTTCTGGTTAGATGCTGACTTCTGATTAGTTGCTGACTTCTGGTTAGATGCTCACTTCTGATTAAGTGCTGACTTCTGGTTAGATGCTCACTTCTGGTTAGATGGTGACTTCTGATTAGTTGCTGACTTCTGGTTAGATACTCACTTTTGATTAGGTGCTTACTTCTGGTTAGATGATGACTTCTGATTAGTTGCTGACTTCTGGTTAGATGCTCACTTCTGATTAAGTGCTGACTTCTGGTTAGATGCTGACTTATGGTAAGAGGCTCACCTCTGGTTAGATGGTGACTTCTGATTAGTTGCTGACTTCTGGTTAGATGCTCACTTCTGGTTAGGTACTGACTTCTGGTTAGATGCTGACTTCTGGTTAGATTCTCACTTCTGGTTAGATGCTAACTTCTGGTTTGGTACTCACTTCTGGTTAGATGCTCACTTCTGGTAAGTTGATCTCTTTTGGTTGGATGCTGACTTCTGGTTAGATGCTGACTTCTGGTTAGGTGCTGACTTCTGGTTAGGTGCTGACTTTTGGTTAGCTGCTCACTTCTGGTTAGGTGCTTACTTCTGGTTAGGTGCAGACTTCTGGTTAGATGCTATTTTCTGGTTAGCTACTGACTACTGGTTAGGTGCTGACTTCTTGTTGGGTGCTGACTTCTGGTAACATGCTTACTTCTGATCAGGTGCTCTCTTCTGGTTAGGTGCACACTTCTGCTAAGGTAATGACTTCTGGTTAGGTGCTGTCTTCTGGTTCGATGCTGACTTCTGGTTAGGTGCTGACTTCTGGTTAGATGATAACTTCTAGTTAGATGCAGACTTCTGGTTAGGTGCTGACTTTTGATTAGCTGCTCACTTCTGGTTAGGTGCGTACTTCTGGTTAGGTGCAGACTTTTCGTTAGCTGCTCACTCGTAGTTAGGTTCTTACTTCTGGTTAGGTGCACACTTCTGGTTAGATGCTCTCTTCTGGTTAGTTACTGACTTCTGGTTAAGTGCTGACTTCTGGTTAGATGCTCATTTCGGGTTAGGTGCTGACTACTGTTTAGATGCTGACTTCTGGTTAGGTGCTGACTTCTGATTAGTTGCTGACTTCTGGTTAGATGCTCTCTTCTGATTAGGTGCTGACTTCTGATTAGATGCTGACTTCTGGTTAAATGCTGACTTCTGGTTAGGTGCTGACTTCTGGTTAGAAGCCCACTATTGGTTAAATGCTGACTTCTGGTTAGATTCTCACTTCTGGTTAGGTGCAGACTTCAGGTTAGATGCTGACTTATGGTTTGGTGCTCACTTCTGGTTAGAGGCTAACTTCTGGTAAGGTGCTCTCTTCTGGTTGGAGGCAGATTTCTGGTTTGGAGCTCACTTCTGGTTAGAGGCTCACTTCTGGTAAGGTGCTCTTTTCTGGTTGGATGATGACTTCTGGTTAGATGCTGACTTTTGATTAGGTGCTCATTTCTGGTTAGGTGCTGACTTCTGATTAGTTGCTGACTTCTGGTTAGATGCTCACTTCTTATTAGGTGCTGACTTCTGGTTAAATGCTGACTTCTGGTTAGGTGCGGACTTCTGGTTAGATGCGGTTTTCTGGTTAGATGATGACTTCTGGTTAGGTGCTGACTTCAGGATAGATGCAGACTTTTGGTTCGGTGCTCTCTTATGGTTGGATGCTGACTTCTAGTTTGGTGCTCACTTGTAGTTAGAGGCTAACTTCTGGTAAGGTGCTCTTTTCTGGTTTGATGATGACTTTTGGTTAGATGCTGACTTCTGGTTAAGTGCTCACTTCTGGTAAGGTGCTCACTAATGGTTAGAGTCTGACTTCTGGTTAGATTCCCACTTCTGTTTAGATACTAACTTCTGGTTAGGTGCTGACTTCTGGTTATGTGCTGACATCTGGTTAGTTGCTGACTTCTGGTTAGATAATGACTTCTGGTTAGATTCTCACTTCTGGTAAGGTGTTCTCTTCTGGTTAGATGCTGACTTCTGGTTTGGTGCTCACTTCTGGTTAGGTGCAGACTTCTGGTTAGGTGCTCACTTTTGGTTAGGTGCTCATTTCTGGTTAAGTGCTGACTTCTGTTTAGATGCTGACTTCTGGTTAAATGCTCACTTCTGTTTATTTTCTGGTTAGCTACTGACTACTGGTTAGGTGCTCATTTCCAGAAGTCAGCACCCGGCTGACTTCTGGTTACATGCTGACTTCTGGTCAGGTGCTCACTTCTGGTTAGGCGCAAACTTCTGGTTAAGTGCTGACTTCTGTTTAGATGCTGACTTCTGGTTAAATGCTCACTTCTGGTTAGGTGCTCACTTCTGGTTAGAGTCTGACTTCTGGTTAGATTCTAACTTCTGGTTAGATGCTGACTTCTGGTAAGGTGCTCTTTTCTGAATGAATGATGACTTCTGGTAAGGTGCTCTTTTCTGGTTGGATGATGACTTCTGGTTAGATGCTGACTTCTGGTTAAGGGCTCACTTCTGGTTAGATGTTCACTTCTGGTTATATGTTGACTTCTGGTTATATGCTGACTTTTGGTTAGCTGCTCACTTCTGGTTAGGTGCTCACTTCTCGTTAGGTGCAAACCTTTGGTTAGATGCTCTCTTCTGGTTAGTTACTGACTTCTGGTTAGGTGATGACTTCTGGTTAGTTGCTCATTTCTGGTTAGCTGCTGACTTCTGTTTAGATGCTGACTTATGGTTAGGTGCTGACTTCTGATTAGTTGCTGACTTCTGGTTAGATGCTCACTTCTGATTAGGTGCTGACTTCTGGTTAAATGCCCACTATTGGTTAGATGCTCATTTCTGGTTAGGTGCTGACTTCTGTTTAGATGCTGACTTCTGGTTAGGTGCTGACTTCTGATTAGTTGCTGACTTCTGGTTAGATGCTCACTTCTGGTTTGGTGCTCACTTCTGGTTAGAGGATCACTTCTGGTTAGGTGCTCTCTTCTGGTTGGATGCTGACTTCTGGTTTGGTGATGACTTCTGTTTAGAGACTCACTTCTGGTAAGGTGCTCACTTCTGGATAGAGGATCACTTCTAGTTAGGTGCTCTCTTCTGGTTGGATGATGACTTCTGGTTAGATGCTGACTTCTGATTAGTTTCTGACTTCTGGTTAGATGCTTACTTCTGGTTAGGTGCAGACTTTTTGTTAGGTGCTGACTTCTGGTTTGATGCCCACTATTGGTTAAATGCTGACTTCCGGTTAGATGCTGAGTTCTGGTTTGGTGCTCACTTCTCGTTAGAGGATCACTTCTGGTTAGGTGCTTACTTCTGGTTAGGTGCAGACTTTTTGTTAGGTGCTTATTTCTGGTTTGGTGCTGACTTCTGTTTAGATGCTGACTTCTGGTTAAATGCTCACTTCTGGTTAGGTGCTCACTTCTGGTTAGAGTCTGACTTCTGGTTAGATTCCCACTTCTGGTTAGATGCTGACTTCTGGTTAGGTACTGAGTTCTGGTGAGTTGCTGACTTCTGGTTAGATGCTGACTTCTGGTTAAATGCTCACTTCTGGTTAGGTGCTCGCTTCTGGTTAGATGCCCACTTCTGGTTAAATGCTGACTTTCGGTTAGATTCTCACTTCTGGTTAGATGCATACTTCTGGTTAGATGCTGACTACTGGTTTGGTGCTCACTTCTGGTTAGAGGATCACTTCTGGTAAGGTGATCTCTTCTGGTTGGATGCTGACTTCTGGTTTGGTGCTCACTTCTGTTCAGAGATTCATTTCTGTTAAGGTGCTCTTTTCTGGTTGGATGATGACTTCTGGTTAGATGCTGACTTCTGGTTAGTTACTGACTTTTGGTTAGGTGCTCATTTCTGGTTAGGTGCTAACTTATTTTTAGATGCTGACTTCTGGTTAAATGCTCACTTCTTGTTAGCTGCTCACTTCTGGTTAGAGTCTGACTTCTGGTTAGATTCCCACTTCTGGTTAGATGCTGACTTCTGGTTAAATGCTCACTTCTGGTTAGGTGCTCACTTCTGAGTAGATGCCCACTTCTGGTTAAACGCTGACTTCTGGTTAGATGCTGACTTCTGGTTAGATGCTCACTTCTGGTTAGGTGCTTACTTCTGATCAGTTGCTGACTTCTGGTTAGATGCTCACTTCTGATAAGGTGCTGACTTATGGTTAGATGCTCAATTCTGGTTAAATGCTGACTTCTGGTTAGGTGCTGACTTCTGGTTAAAAAATGCCCACTATTGGTTAAATGATTACTTCTGGTTAGACTCTCACTTCTGGTTAGGTGCAGACTTCTGGTTAGATGCTGACTTCTGGTTTGGTGTTCACTTCTGGTTAAAGGATAACTTCTGGTAAGGTGCTCTTTTCTGGTTGGATGATGACTTCTGGTTAGATGCTGACTTCTGGTTAGGTGCTGACTTTTGGTTAGGTGCTCATTTCTGGTTAGGTGCTGACTTCTGTTTAGATGCTGACTTCTGGTTAAATGCTCACTTCTGGTTAGGTGCTCACTTCTGGTTAGAGTCTGACTTCTGGTTAGATTCCCACTTCTGGTTAGATGCTGACTTCTGGTTAGGTGCTTACTTCTGGTTAGGTGCTGACTTCTGGTTAGTTACTGACTTCTGGTTAGGTGCTGACTTCTGGTTTGATGCTCATTTCTGGTTAGATGCTGACTTCTGTTTAGATGCTGACATCTGGTTAGGTGCTGACTTCTGGTTAGGTGCTTACTTCTGGTTGGATGATGACTTCTGGTTAGATGCTGACTTCTGGTTTGGTGTTCACTTCTGGTTAAAGGATAACTTCTGGTAAGGTGCTCTTTTCTGGTTGGATGATGACTTCTGGTTAGATGCTGACTTCTGGTTAGGTGCTGACTTTTGGTTAGGTGCTCATTTCTGGTTAGGTGCTGACTTCTGTTTAGATGCTGACTTCTGGTTAAATGCTCACTTCTGGTTAGGTGCTCACTTCTGGTTAGAGTCTGACTTCTGGTTAGATTCCCACTTCTGGTTAGATGCTGACTTCTGGTTAGGTGCTTACTTCTGGTTAGGTGCTGACTTCTGGTTAGTTACTGACTTCTGGTTAGGTGCTGACTTCTGGTTTGATGCTCATTTCTGGTTAGATGCTGACTTCTGTTTAGATGCTGACATCTGGTTAGGTGCTGACTTCTGGTTAGGTGCTTACTTCTGGTTGGATGATGACTTCTGGTTAGATGCTGACTTCTGGTTATGTGCTGATTTTTTGTTAGGCCCTCATTTCTGGTTAGGTGCTCTTTTCTGGTTGGATGATGACTTCTGGTTAGATGATGACTTCTGGTTAGGTGCTGACTTTTGGTTAGGTGCTCATTTCTGGTTAGGTGCTGACTTCTGTTTAGATGAGGACTTCTGGTTAAATGCTCACTTCTGGTTAGGTGCTCACTTCTGGTTAGAGTCTAACTTCTGGTTAGATTCTCACTCCTGGTTAGATGCTGACTTCTCTTTAGGTGCTGACTTCTGGTTAGATGCTGACTTCTGGTTCGATTCTGACTTCTAGTTAGATGCTGACTTCTGGTTAGTTGCTGACTTCTGGTTAGATGCTGACTTCTGGTTAAATGCTCACTTCTGGTTAGGTGCTCACTTCTGGTTAGATGCCCACTTCTGGTTAGGTGCTTACTTCTGGTTAGATGCTGACTTCTGGTTAAATGCTGACTTCTGGTTAGGTGCTGACTTCTGGTTAGCTGCTCACTTCTGGTTAGGTGCTTACTTCTGGTTAGGTGCAGACTTCTGGTTAGGTGCGGTTTTCTGGTTAGATGATGACTTCTGGTTAGGTGCTGACTTCAGGATAGATGCAGACTTTTGGTTAGGTGCTCTCTTATGGTTGGATGCTGACTTCTAGTTTGGTGCTCACTTGTAGTTAGAGGCTAACTTCTGGTAAGGTGCTCTTTTCTGGTTTGATGATGACTTTTGGTTAGATGCTGACTTCTGGTTAAGTGCTCACTTCTGGTAAGGTGCTCACTAATGGTTAGAGTCTGACTTCTGGTTAGATTCCCACTTCTGTTTAGATACTAACTTCTGGTTAGGTGCTGACTTCTGGTTATGTGCTGACATCTGGTTAGTTGCTGACTTCTGGTTAGATAATGACTTCTGGTTAGATTCTCACTTCTGGTAAGGTGTTCTCTTCTGGTTAGATGCTGACTTCTGGTTTGGTGCTCACTTCTGTTTCGAGGCTGACTTCTGTTAAGGTGCTCTTTTCTGGTTGGATGATGACTTCTGATTGGATGCTGACTTCTGGTTAGGTGCTGACATCTGGTTAAATGCTCACTTCTGGTTTGGTGCTGACTTCTGGTCAGGTGCTCACTTCTGTTTAGGTGCAGACTTCTGGTTAGGTGCTCACTTTTGGTTAGGTGCTCATTTCTGGTTAAGTGCTGACTTCTGTTTAGATGCTGACTTCTGGTTAAATGCTCACTTCTGTTTCTTTTCTGGTTAGCTACTGAATACTGGTTAGGTGCTCATTTCTTGTCGGGTGCTGACTTCTGGTTACATGCTGACTTCTGGTCAGGTGCTCACTTCTGGTTAGGTGCTCACTTCTGGTTAGAGTCTGACTTCTGGTTAGATTCTAACTTCTGGTTAGATGCTGACTTCTGGTAAGGTGCTCTTTTCTGAATGAATGATGACTTCTGGTAAGGTGCTCTTTTCTGGTTGGATGATGACTTCTGGTTAGATGCTGACTTCTGGTTAAGGGCTCACTTCTGGTTAGATGTTCACTTCTGGTTATATGTTGACTTCTGGTTATATGCTGACTTTTGGTTAGCTGCTCACTTCTGGTTAGGTGCTCACTTCTCGTTAGGTGCAAACCTTTGGTTAGATGCTCTCTTCTGGTTAGTTACTGACTTCTGGTTAGGTGATGACTTCTGGTTAGTTGCTAATTTCTGGTTAGCTGCTGACTTCTGTTTAGATGCTGACTTATGGTTAGGTGCTGACTTCTGATTAGTTGCTGACTTCTGGTTAGATGCTCACTTCTGATTAGGTGCTGACTTCTGGTTAAATGCCCACTATTGGTTAGATGCTCATTTCTGGTTAGGTGCTCACTTCTGGTTAGAGCAGGGGTTCCCAACCTTTTTCACCCAGAGCCCCCCCAAATGACTCCTGTTGGAATTTGCGCCCCCCCCCCCCCCCCCCCCCGGAATTTGTGCACCCCCCCCAAACTTTGAACAGCGTTAATTTGAGTTTCAATGTCTCAAAAATGCTACAACTACTGTCACAAACTGGATGAATGTAAAGTATTTCGTTAAAGGAGGATGAAAGCGTAATTAAGGAGCACTATTGGAGTCACTTTGATGGGTATTGGACTCGGGATTATTTCATTTGGATGCCCGCTGTATGAATAAATTAAAGGATGGCGCAAGTGGAAACAATTCGCAAAGAGATTAAACTGTTTAAAACACATACTCAAAGTAAGCCGGATTTTGCCGATGTGGATTCAAAAGTCGTAAATAATCTACAAAATGGAGGATACCGATTTGATCGGAGCAACTGTGACAAATAATCCAACTGAAACCGACACCTTACGCGCAGAAGAAACATTTCTATTAAAGAAAAAATTATACATTTCTGTCTTTTTATGCCTTTATTAGCTACTAACTTGCAATTGTATGCATCATATTTATTTAAAATTTTCGAAGAACAGGACAATTCAAAATAATAGACTATGCCTAATAAAAAGAATCCACTGCAGTAAAAATGTCCTCACCCCGGGTGGTAGTGGTAAGGTTGACTGACATAAGAATGTCCTGCTTCAAATCTTCCCCATCGATATATTGCACATAAACGATGAGCACAGCCTCGTCTGCTACAGTTGTAGTTTCATCAAGTTGTATGGCAAATGGCCCCTTTCCAAGCTTTTCGAGCAGCTGCAGCTCGCAGTTACTTGCCATCTTGTCAATTCTGTCTTTCACCGTATTGTTTGACAGTGGTACAGTTTTTAGCTTCTCCGCCATCTGCGGGCCGCACAGTTTCTCAACCATTTTAATGCAAGCTGGCTTAATGAGCTGCTCGCCAATGTTGTACGGTTTCTTTGCCTTTGCTATTAAAAGTGCACATTCAAAAGAGGCCTCGGTGGCCTTCTGTACATCGCTGCCAGCCCTAACAAACTGTTGTTTCTTTATGAAAAAGTCCCGATCACGCCCGACCGTTTCTGGGTGCATGGTCTGTTGGTGTCTCTTCATTTTGCAGGGTTTCATGCTGTCGTTGGCTAGCTTCTCTCTGCATATCACACACTCTGGGCGGGTTTTGTCGGTTCCCTCCATGAAACCTAAGTTAAGATAGCTCTCTAGGTAGGTCCTCATTTTCTTTTTGATTGCAGATGAGCTGTCATCTCCTTTACGTTTTTCAGACATTTTTAGACAAAATATTCACCTTATGAAGTTGGTCGCTAGCTAGCAAGCACAGCAAACTGTTACTACTACAGAAGCTGACACAGTAACGTCAATGTTGGCGCGAATCGGAGGAGTATCAGATTAATTTGTAGAATTTTTATTAAAATTAATTAATCAATAAATTTCTATATTTTATTGTAATGTAGAGACAAGGCTTTTAGCGACACATGTATTGCGTTACAATTATATGTAAAAAACTTTAAAAAATAAAAATAAAAATAAAAGAATATTAAATATGATATTAGGCCTCAAATCATCTGAGGCCTGGCGCCCCCCCTGCGATCTTTGGCGCCCCCCCAAGGGGGGCGCGCCCCCCAGGTTGGGAACCACTGGGTTAGAGGATCACTTCTGGTTAGGTGCTCTCTTCTGGTTGGATGCTGACTTCTGGTTTGGTGATGACTTCTGTTTAGAGACTCACTTCTGGTAAGGTGCTCACTTCTGGTTAGAGGATCACTTCTAGTTAGGTGCTCTCTTCTGGTTGGATGATGACTTCTGGTTAGATGCTGACTTCTGATTAGTTTCTGACTTCTGGTTAGATGCTTACTTCTGGTTAGGTGCAGACTTTTTGTTAGGTGCTGACTTCTGGTTTGATGCCCACTATTGGTTAAATGCTGACTTCCGGTTAGATGCTGAGTTCTGGTTTGGTGCTCACTTCTCGTTAGAGGATCACTTCTGGTTAGGTGCTTACTTCTGGTTAGGTGCAGACTTTTTGTTAGGTGCTTATTTCTGGTTTGGTGCTGACTTCTGTTTAGATGCTGACTTCTGGTTAAATGCTCACTTCTGGTTAGGTGCTCACTTCTGGTTAGAGTCTGACTTCTGGTTAGATTCCCACTTCTGGTTAGATGCTGACTTCTGGTTAGGTACTGAGTTCTGGTGAGTTGCTGACTTCTGGTTAGATGCTGACTTCTGGTTAAATGCTCACTTCTGGTTAGGTGCTCGCTTCTGGTTAGATGCCCACTTCTGGTTAAATGCTGACTTTCGGTTAGATTCTCACTTCTGGTTAGATGCATACTTCTGGTTAGATGCTGACTACTGGTTTGGTGCTCACTTCTGGTTAGAGGATCACTTCTGGTAAGGTGATCTCTTCTGGTTGGATGCTGACTTCTGGTTTGGTGCTCACTTCTGTTCAGAGATTCATTTCTGTTAAGGTGCTCTTTTCTGGTTGGATGATGACTTCTGGTTAGATGCTGACTTCTGGTTAGTTACTGACTTTTGGTTAGGTGCTCATTTCTGGTTAGGTGATAACTTATTTTTAGATGCTGACTTCTGGTTAAATGCTCACTTCTTGTTAGCTGCTCACTTCTGGTTAGAGTCTGACTTCTGGTTAGATTCCCACTTCTGGTTAGATGCTGACTTCTGGTTAAATGCTCACTTCTGGTTAGGTGCTCACTTCTGAGTAGATGCCCACTTCTGGTTAAACGCTGACTTCTGGTTAGATGCTGACTTCTGGTTAGATGCTCACTTCTGGTTAGGTGCTTACTTCTGATCAGTTGCTGACTTATGGTTAGATGCTCAATTCTGGTTAAATGCTGACTTCTGGTTAGGTGCTGACTTCTGGTTAAAAAATGCCCACTATTGGTTAAATGATTACTTCTGGTTAGACTCTCACTTCTGGTTAGGTGCAGACTTCTGGTTAGATGCTGACTTCTGGTTTGGTGTTCACTTCTGGTTAAAGGATAACTTCTGCTAAGGTGCTCTTTTCTGGTTGGATGAGGACTTCTGGTTAGATGCTAACTTCTGGTTAGGTGCTCATTTCTGGTTAGGTGCTGACTTCTGTTTAGATGCTGACTTCTGGTTAAATGCTCACTTCTGGTTAGGTGCTCACTTCTGGTTAGAGTCTGACTTCTGGTTAGATTCCCACTTCTGGTTAGATGCTGACTTCTGGTTAGGTGCTTACTTCTGTGTAGGTGCTGACTTCTGGTTAGTTACTGACTTCTGGTTAGGTGCTGACTTCTGGTTTGATGCTCATTTCTGGTTTGATGCTGACTTCTGTTTAGATGCTGACATCTGGTTAGGTGCTGACTTCTGATTAGTTGCTGACTTCTGGTTAGATGCTGACTTCTGGTTAGGTGCTGACTTCTGGTTAGGTGCTTACTTCTGGTTGGATGATGACTTCTGGTTAGATGCTGACTTCTGGTTATGTGCTGATTTTTTGTTAGGCCCTCATTTCTGGTTAGGTGCTCTTTTCTGGTTGGATGATGACTTCTGGTTAGATGATGACTTCTGGTTAGGTGCTGACTTTTGGTTAGGTGCTCATTTCTGGTTAGGTGCTGACTTCTGTTTAGATGAGGACTTCTGGTTAAATGCTCACTTCTGGTTAGGTGCTCACTTCTGGTTAGAGTCTAACTTCTGGTTAGATTCTCACTCCTGGTTAGATGCTGACTTCTCTTTAGGTGCTGACTTCTGGTTAGATGCTGACTTCTGGTTCGATTCTGACTTATAGTTAGATGCTGACTTCTGGTTAGTTGCTTACTTCTGGTTAGATGCTGACTTCTGGTTAAATGCTGACTTCTGGTTAGGTGCTGACTTCTGGTTAGCTGCTCACTTCTGGTTAGGTGCTTACTTCTGGTTAGGTGCAGACTTCTGGTTAGATGCTCTTTTCTGGTAAGCTACTGACTACTGGTTAGGTGCTCGCTTCTTGTTGGGTGCTGACTTCTGGTTACATGCTGACTTCTGGTCAGGTGCTCACTTCAGGTTAGGTGGTGAATTCTGGTTAGGTGAAGACTTCTGGTTAGACTTTTCTGGTTAGCTACTGACTTCTGCTTAGGTGCTCACCTCTGGTTAGGTGCTTACTTCTGGTTAGGTGCAGACTTCTGGTTAGATGCTCTTTTCAGGTTAGCTACTGACTGGTTAGGTGCTGTTTAGAGGTTCACTTCTGGTAGGGTGCCCTTTTCTGGTTGGATGATGACTTCTGGTTAGATGCTGACTTCTGGTTATGTGCTGATTTTTTGTTAGGCCCTCATTTCTGGTTAGGTGCTCTTTTCTGGTTGGATGATGACTTCTGGTTAGATGATGACTTCTGGTTAGGTGCTGACTTTTGGTTAGGTGCTCATTTCTGGTTAGGTGCTGACTTCTGGTTAAAAAATGCCCACTATTGGTTAAATGATTACTTCTGGTTAGACTCTCACTTCTGGTTAGGTGCAGACTTCTGGTTAGATGCTGACTTCTGGTTTGGTGTTCACTTCTGGTTAAAGGATAACTTCTGCTAAGGTGCTCTTTTCTGGTTGGATGAGGACTTCTGGTTAGATGCTAACTTCTGGTTAGGTGCTCATTTCTGGTTAGGTGCTGACTTCTGTTTAGATGCTGACTTCTGGTTAAATGCTCACTTCTGGTTAGGTGCTCACTTCTGGTTAGAGTCTGACTTCTGGTTAGATTCCCACTTCTGGTTAGATGCTGACTTCTGGTTAGGTGCTTACTTCTGTGTAGGTGCTGACTTCTGGTTAGTTACTGACTTCTGGTTAGGTGCTGACTTCTGGTTTGATGCTCATTTCTGGTTTGATGCTGACTTCTGTTTAGATGCTGACATCTGGTTAGGTGCTGACTTCTGATTAGTTGCTGACTTCTGGTTAGATGCTGACTTCTGGTTAGGTGCTGACTTCTGGTTAGGTGCTTACTTCTGGTTGGATGATGACTTCTGGTTAGATGCTGACTTCTGGTTATGTGCTGATTTTTTGTTAGGCCCTCATTTCTGGTTAGGTGCTCTTTTCTGGTTGGATGATGACTTCTGGTTAGATGATGACTTCTGGTTAGGTGCTGACTTTTGGTTAGGTGCTCATTTCTGGTTAGGTGCTGACTTCTGTTTAGATGAGGACTTCTGGTTAAATGCTCACTTCTGGTTAGGTGCTCACTTCTGGTTAGAGTCTAACTTCTGGTTAGATTCTCACTCCTGGTTAGATGCTGACTTCTCTTTAGGTGCTGACTTCTGGTTAGATGCTGACTTCTGGTTCGATTCTGACTTATAGTTAGATGCTGACTTCTGGTTAGTTGCTTACTTCTGGTTAGATGCTGACTTCTGGTTAAATGCTGACTTCTGGTTAGGTGCTGACTTCTGGTTAGCTG
Organism: Muraenolepis orangiensis; assembly: GCA_027704905.1. Classification (NCBI taxonomy): domain Eukaryota; kingdom Metazoa; phylum Chordata; class Actinopteri; order Gadiformes; family Muraenolepididae; genus Muraenolepis; species Muraenolepis orangiensis. Next base: position 13,464 of record JANIIK010000033.1, on the reverse strand, counting down.
CTCACTTCTGGTTAGGTGCTTACTTCTGGTTAGGTGCAGACTTCTGGTTAGATGCTCTTTTCTGGTAAGCTACTGACTACTGGTTAGGTGCTCGCTTCTTGTTGGGTGCTGACTTCTGGTTACATGCTGACTTCTGGTCAGGTGCTCACTTCAGGTTAGGTGGTGAATTCTGGTTAAGTGAAGACTTCTGGTTAGACTTTTCTGGTTAGCTACTGACTTCTGCTTAGGTGCTCACCTCTGGTTAGGTGCTTACTTCTGGTTAGGTGCAGACTTCTGGTTAGATGCTCTTTTCAGGTTAGCTACTGACTGGTTAGGTGCTGTTTAGAGGTTCACTTCTGGTAGGGTGCCCTTTTCTGGTTGGATGATGACTTCTGGTTAGATGCTGACTTCTGGTTATGTGCTGATTTTTTGTTAGGCCCTCATTTCTGGTTAGGTGCTCTTTTCTGGTTGGATGATGACTTCTGGTTAGATGATGACTTCTGGTTAGGTGCTGACTTTTGGTTAGGTGCTCATTTCTGGTTAGGTGCTGACTTCTGTTTAGATGAGGACTTCTGGTTAAATGCTCACTTCTGGTTAGGTGCTCACTTCTGGTTAGAGTCTAACTTCTGGTTAGATTCTCACTCCTGGTTAGATGCTGACTTCTCTTTAGGTGCTGACTTCTGGTTAGATGCTGACTTCTGGTTTGATTCTGACTTCTAGTTAGATGCTGACTTCTGGTTAGTTGCTGACTTCTGGTTAGATGCTGACTTCTGGTTAAATGCTCACTTTTGGTTAGGTGCTCACTTCTGGTTAGATGCCCACTTCTGGTTAGGTGCTTACTTCTGGTTAGATGCTGACTTCTGGTTAAATGCTGACTTCTGGTTAGGTGCTGACTTCTGTTTAGATGAGGACTTCTGGTTAGTTGCTGACTTCTGGTTAGATGCTGACTTCTGGTTAAATGCTCACTTCTGGTTAGGTGCTCACTTCTGGTTAGATGCCCACTTCTGGTTAGGTGCTTACTTCTGGTTAGATGCTGACTTCTGGTTAAATGCTGACTTCTGGTTAGGTGCTGACTTCTGGTTAGCTGCTCACTTCTGGTTAGGTGCTTACTTCTGGTTAGGTGCAGACTTCTGGTTAGGTGCGGTTTTCTGGTTAGATGATGACTTCTGGTTAGGTGCTGACTTCAGGATAGATGCAGACTTTTGGTTAGGTGCTCTCTTATGGTTGGATGCTGACTTCTAGTTTGGTGCTCACTTGTAGTTAGAGGCTAACTTCTGGTAAGGTGCTCTTTTCTGGTTTGATGATGACTTTTGGTTAGATGCTGACTTCTGGTTAAGTGCTCACTTCTGGTAAGGTGCTCACTAATGGTTAGAGTCTGACTTCTGGTTAGATTCCCACTTCTGTTTAGATACTAACTTCTGGTTAGGTGCTGACTTCTGGTTAAATGCTGACTTCTGGTTAGGTGCTGACTTCTGGTTAGCTGCTCACTTCTGGTTAGGTGCTTACTTCTGGTTAGGTGCAGACTTCTGGTTAGATGCTCTTTTCTGGTAAGCTACTGACTACTGGTTAGGTGCTCGCTTCTTGTTGGGTGCTGACTTCTGGTTACATGCTGACTTCTGGTCAGGTGCTCACTTCAGGTTAGGTGGTGAATTCTGGTTAGGTGAAGACTTCTGGTTAGACTTTTCTGGTTAGCTACTGACTTCTGCTTAGGTGCTCACCTCTGGTTAGGTGCTTACTTCTGGTTAGGTGCAGACTTCTGGTTAGATGCTCTTTTCAGGTTAGCTACTGACTGGTTAGGTGCTGTTTAGAGGTTCACTTCTGGTAGGGTGCCCTTTTCTGGTTGGATGATGACTTCTGGTTAGATGCTGACTTCTGGTTATGTGCTGATTTTTTGTTAGGCCCTCATTTCTGGTTAGGTGCTCTTTTCTGGTTGGATGATGACTTCTGGTTAGATGATGACTTCTGGTTAGGTGCTGACTTTTGGTTAGGTGCTCATTTCTGGTTAGGTGCTGACTTCTGTTTAGATGAGGACTTCTGGTTAAATGCTCACTTCTGGTTAGGTGCTCACTTCTGGTTAGAGTCTAACTTCTGGTTAGATTCTCACTCCTGGTTAGATGCTGACTTCTCTTTAGGTGCTGACTTCTGGTTAGATGCTGACTTCTGGTTTGATTCTGACTTCTAGTTAGATGCTGACTTCTGGTTAGTTGCTGACTTCTGGTTAGATGCTGACTTCTGGTTAAATGCTCACTTTTGGTTAGGTGCTCACTTCTGGTTAGATGCCCACTTCTGGTTAGGTGCTTACTTCTGGTTAGATGCTGACTTCTGGTTAAATGCTGACTTCTGGTTAGGTGCTGACTTCTGTTTAGATGAGGACTTCTGGTTAGTTGCTGACTTCTGGTTAGATGCTGACTTCTGGTTAAATGCTCACTTCTGGTTAGGTGCTCACTTCTGGTTAGATGCCCACTTCTGGTTAGGTGCTTACTTCTGGTTAGATGCTGACTTCTGGTTAAATGCTGACTTCTGGTTAGGTGCTGACTTCTGGTTAGCTGCTCACTTCTGGTTAGGTGCTTACTTCTGGTTAGGTGCAGACTTCTGGTTAGGTGCGGTTTTCTGGTTAGATGATGACTTCTGGTTAGGTGCTGACTTCAGGATAGATGCAGACTTTTGGTTAGGTGCTCTCTTATGGTTGGATGCTGACTTCTAGTTTGGTGCTCACTTGTAGTTAGAGGCTAACTTCTGGTAAGGTGCTCTTTTCTGGTTTGATGATGACTTTTGGTTAGATGCTGACTTCTGGTTAAGTGCTCACTTCTGGTAAGGTGCTCACTAATGGTTAGAGTCTGACTTCTGGTTAGATTCCCACTTCTGTTTAGATACTAACTTCTGGTTAGGTGCTGACTTCTGGTTATGTGCTGACATCTGGTTAGTTGCTGACTTCTGGTTAGATAATGACTTCTGGTTAGATTCTCACTTCTGGTAAGGTGTTCTCTTCTGGTTAGATGCTGACTTCTGGTTTGGTGCTCACTTCTGTTTCGAGGCTGACTTCTGTTAAGGTGCTCTTTTCTGGTTGGATGATGACTTCTGATTGGATGCTGACTTCTGGTTAGGTGCTGACATCTGGTTAAATGCTCACTTCTGGTTTGGTGCTGACTTCTGGTCAGGTGCTCACTTCTGTTTAGGTGCAGACTTCTGGTTAGGTGCTCACTTTTGGTTAGGTGCTCATTTCTGGTTAAGTGCTGACTTCTGTTTAGATGCTGACTTCTGGTTAAATGCTCACTTCTGTTTCTTTTCTGGTTAGCTACTGAATACTGGTTAGGTGCTCATTTCTTGTCGGGTGCTGACTTCTGGTTACATGCTGACTTCTGGTCAGGTGCTCACTTCTGGTTAGGTGCTCACTTCTGGTTAGAGTCTGACTTCTGGTTAGATTCTAACTTCTGGTTAGATGCTGACTTCTGGTAAGGTGCTCTTTTCTGAATGAATGATGACTTCTGGTAAGGTGCTCTTTTCTGGTTGGATGATGACTTCTGGTTAGATGCTGACTTCTGGTTAAGGGCTCACTTCTGGTTAGATGTTCACTTCTGGTTATATGTTGACTTCTGGTTATATGCTGACTTTTGGTTAGCTGCTCACTTCTGGTTAGGTGCTCACTTCTCGTTAGGTGCAAACCTTTGGTTAGATGCTCTCTTCTGGTTAGTTACTGACTTCTGGTTAGGTGATGACTTCTGGTTAGTTGCTAATTTCTGGTTAGCTGCTGACTTCTGTTTAGATGCTGACTTATGGTTAGGTGCTGACTTCTGATAAGTTGCTGACTTCTGGTTAGATGCTCACTTCTGATTAGGTGCTGACTTCTGGTTAAATGCCCACTATTGGTTAGATGCTCATTTCTGGTTAGGTGCTCACTTCTGGTTAGAGCAGGGGTTCCCAACCTTTTTCACCCAGAGCCCCCCCAAATGACTCCTGTTGGAATTTGCGCCCCCCCCCCCCCCCCCCCGGAATTTGTGCACCCCCCCCAAACTTTGAACAGCGTTAATTTGAGTTTCAATGTCTCAAAAATGCTACAACTACTGTCACAAACTGGATGAATGTAAAGTATTTCGTTAAAGGAGGATGAAAGCGTAATTAAGGAGCACTATTGGAGTCACTTTGATGGGTATTGGACTCGGGATTATTTCATTTGGATGCCCGCTGTATGAATAAATTAAAGGATGGCGCAAGTGGAAACAATTCGCAAAGAGATTAAACTGTTTAAAACACATACTCAAAGTAAGCCGGATTTTGCCGATGTGGATTCAAAAGTCGTAAATAATCTACAAAATGGAGGATACCGATTTGATCGGAGCAACTGTGACAAATAATCCAACTGAAACCGACACCTTACGCGCAGAAGAAACATTTCTATTAAAGAAAAAATTATACATTTCTGTCTTTTTATGCCTTTATTAGCTACTAACTTGCAATTGTATGCATCATATTTATTTAAAATTTTCGAAGAACAGGACAATTCAAAATAATAGACTATGCCTAATAAAAATAATCCACTGCAGTAAAAATGTCCTCACCCCGGGTGGTAGTGGTAAGGTTGACTGACATAAGAATGTCCTGCTTCAAATCTTCCCCATCGATATATTGCACATAAACGATGAGCACAGCCTCGTCTGCTACAGTTGTAGTTTCATCAAGTTGTATGGCAAATGGCCCCTTTCCAAGCTTTTCGAGCAGCTGCAGCTCGCAGTTACTTGCCATCTTGTCAATTCTGTCTTTCACCGTATTGTTTGACAGTGGTACAGTTTTTAGCTTCTCCGCCATCTGCGGGCCGCACAGTTTCTCAACCATTTTAATGCAAGCTGGCTTAATGAGCTGCTCGCCAATGTTGTACGGTTTCTTTGCCTTTGCTATTAAAAGTGCACATTCAAAAGAGGCCTCGGTGGCCTTCTGTACATCGCTGCCAGCCCTAACAAACTGTTGTTTCTTTATGAAAAAGTCCCGATCACGCCCGACCGTTTCTGGGTGCATGGTCTGTTGGTGTCTCTTCATTTTGCAGGGTTTCATGCTGTCGTTGGCTAGCTTCTCTCTGCATATCACACACTCTGGGCGGGTTTTGTCGGTTCCCTCCATGAAACCTAAGTTAAGATAGCTCTCTAGGTAGGTCCTCATTTTCTTTTTGATTGCAGATGAGCTGTCATCTCCTTTACGTTTTTCAGACATTTTTAGACAAAATATTCACCTTATGAAGTTGGTCGCTAGCTAGCAAGCACAGCAAACTGTTACTACTACAGAAGCTGACACAGTAACGTCAATGTTGGCGCGAATCGGAGGAGTATCAGATTAATTTGTAGAATTTTTATTAAAAATAATTAATCAATAAATTTCTATATTTTATTGTAATGTAGAGACAAGGCTTTTAGCGACACATGTATTGCGTTACAATTATATGTAAAAAACTTTAAAAAGAAAAATAAAAATAAAAGAATATTAAATATGATATTAGGCCTCAAATCATCTGAGGCCTGGCGCCCCCCCTGCGATCTTTGGCGCCCCCCCAAGGGGGGCGCGCCCCCCAGGTTGGGAACCACTGGGTTAGAGGATCACTTCTGGTTAGGTGCTCTCTTCTGGTTGGATGCTGACTTCTGGTTTGGTGATGACTTCTGTTTAGAGACTCACTTCTGGTAAGGTGCTCACTTCTGGTTAGAGGATCACTTCTAGTTAGGTGCTCTCTTCTGGTTGGATGATGACTTCTGGTTAGATGCTGACTTCTGATTAGTTTCTGACTTCTGGTTAGATGCTTACTTCTGGTTAGGTGCAGACTTTTTGTTAGGTGCTGACTTCTGGTTTGATGCCCACTATTGGTTAAATGCTGACTTCCGGTTAGATGCTGAGTTCTGGTTTGGTGCTCACTTCTCGTTAGAGGATCACTTCTGGTTAGGTGCTTACTTCTGGTTAGGTGCAGACTTTTTGTTAGGTGCTTATTTCTGGTTTGGTGCTGACTTCTGTTTAGATGCTGACTTCTGGTTAAATGCTCACTTCTGGTTAGGTGCTCACTTCTGGTTAGAGTCTGACTTCTGGTTAGATTCCCACTTCTGGTTAGATGCTGACTTCTGGTTAGGTACTGAGTTCTGGTGAGTTGCTGACTTCTGGTTAGATGCTGACTTCTGGTTAAATGCTCACTTCTGGTTAGGTGCTCGCTTCTGGTTAGATGCCCACTTCTGGTTAAATGCTGACTTTCGGTTAGATTCTCACTTCTGGTTAGATGCATACTTCTGGTTAGATGCTGACTACTGGTTTGGTGCTCACTTCTGGTTAGAGGATCACTTCTGGTAAGGTGATCTCTTCTGGTTGGATGCTGACTTCTGGTTTGGTGCTCACTTCTGTTCAGAGATTCATTTCTGTTAAGGTGCTCTTTTCTGGTTGGATGATGACTTCTGGTTAGATGCTGACTTCTGGTTAGTTACTGACTTTTGGTTAGGTGCTCATTTCTGGTTAGGTGATAACTTATTTTTAGATGCTGACTTCTGGTTAAATGCTCACTTCTTGTTAGCTGCTCACTTCTGGTTAGAGTCTGACTTCTGGTTAGATTCCCACTTCTGGTTAGATGCTGACTTCTGGTTAAATGCTCACTTCTGGTTAGGTGCTCACTTCTGAGTAGATGCCCACTTCTGGTTAAACGCTGACTTCTGGTTAGATGCTGACTTCTGGTTAGATGCTCACTTCTGGTTAGGTGCTTACTTCTGATCAGTTGCTGACTTATGGTTAGATGCTCAATTCTGGTTAAATGCTGACTTCTGGTTAGGTGCTGACTTCTGGTTAAAAAATGCCCACTATTGGTTAAATGATTACTTCTGGTTAGACTCTCACTTCTGGTTAGGTGCAGACTTCTGGTTAGATGCTGACTTCTGGTTTGGTGTTCACTTCTGGTTAAAGGATAACTTCTGCTAAGGTGCTCTTTTCTGGTTGGATGAGGACTTCTGGTTAGATGCTGACTTCTGGTTAGGTGCTCATTTCTGGTTAGGTGCTGACTTCTGTTTAGATGCTGACTTCTGGTTAAATGCTCACTTCTGGTTAGGTGCTCACTTCTGGTTAGAGTCTGACTTCTGGTTAGATTCCCACTTCTGGTTAGATGCTGACTTCTGGTTAGGTGCTTACTTCTGTGTAGGTGCTGACTTCTGGTTAGTTACTGACTTCTGGTTAGGTGCTGACTTCTGGTTTGATGCTCATTTCTGGTTTGATGCTGACTTCTGTTTAGATGCTGACATCTGGTTAGGTGCTGACTTCTGATTAGTTGCTGACTTCTGGTTAGATGCTGACTTCTGGTTAGGTGCTGACTTCTGGTTAGGTGCTTACTTCTGGTTGGATGATGACTTCTGGTTAGATGCTGACTTCTGGTTATGTGCTGATTTTTTGTTAGGCCCTCATTTCTGGTTAGGTGCTCTTTTCTGGTTGGATGATGACTTCTGGTTAGATGATGACTTCTGGTTAGGTGCTGACTTTTGGTTAGGTGCTCATTTCTGGTTAGGTGCTGACTTCTGTTTAGATGAGGACTTCTGGTTAAATGCTCACTTCTGGTTAGGTGCTCACTTCTGGTTAGAGTCTAACTTCTGGTTAGATTCTCACTCCTGGTTAGATGCTGACTTCTCTTTAGGTGCTGACTTCTGGTTAGATGCTGACTTCTGGTTCGATTCTGACTTATAGTTAGATGCTGACTTCTGGTTAGTTGCTTACTTCTGGTTAGATGCTGACTTCTGGTTAAATGCTGACTTCTGGTTAGGTGCTGACTTCTGGTTAGCTGCTCACTTCTGGTTAGGTGCTTACTTCTGGTTAGGTGCAGACTTCTGGTTAGATGCTCTTTTCTGGTAAGCTACTGACTACTGGTTAGGTGCTCGCTTCTTGTTGGGTGCTGACTTCTGGTTACATGCTGACTTCTGGTCAGGTGCTCACTTCAGGTTAGGTGGTGAATTCTGGTTAGGTGAAGACTTCTGGTTAGACTTTTCTGGTTAGCTACTGACTTCTGCTTAGGTGCTCACCTCTGGTTAGGTGCTTACTTCTGGTTAGGTGCAGACTTCTGGTTAGATGCTCTTTTCAGGTTAGCTACTGACTGGTTAGGTGCTGTTTAGAGGTTCACTTCTGGTAGGGTGCCCTTTTCTGGTTGGATGATGACTTCTGGTTAGATGCTGACTTCTGGTTATGTGCTGATTTTTTGTTAGGCCCTCATTTCTGGTTAGGTGCTCTTTTCTGGTTGGATGATGACTTCTGGTTAGATGATGACTTCTGGTTAGGTGCTGACTTTTGGTTAGGTGCTCATTTCTGGTTAGGTGCTGACTTCTGGTTAAAAAATGCCCACTATTGGTTAAATGATTACTTCTGGTTAGACTCTCACTTCTGGTTAGGTGCAGACTTCTGGTTAGATGCTGACTTCTGGTTTGGTGTTCACTTCTGGTTAAAGGATAACTTCTGCTAAGGTGCTCTTTTCTGGTTGGATGAGGACTTCTGGTTAGATGCTAACTTCTGGTTAGGTGCTCATTTCTGGTTAGGTGCTGACTTCTGTTTAGATGCTGACTTCTGGTTAAATGCTCACTTCTGGTTAGGTGCTCACTTCTGGTTAGAGTCTGACTTCTGGTTAGATTCCCACTTCTGGTTAGATGCTGACTTCTGGTTAGGTGCTTACTTCTGTGTAGGTGCTGACTTCTGGTTAGTTACTGACTTCTGGTTAGGTGCTGACTTCTGGTTTGATGCTCATTTCTGGTTTGATGCTGACTTCTGTTTAGATGCTGACATCTGGTTAGGTGCTGACTTCTGATTAGTTGCTGACTTCTGGTTAGATGCTGACTTCTGGTTAGGTGCTGACTTCTGGTTAGGTGCTTACTTCTGGTTGGATGATGACTTCTGGTTAGATGCTGACTTCTGGTTATGTGCTGATTTTTTGTTAGGCCCTCATTTCTGGTTAGGTGCTCTTTTCTGGTTGGATGATGACTTCTGGTTAGATGATGACTTCTGGTTAGGTGCTGACTTTTGGTTAGGTGCTCATTTCTGGTTAGGTGCTGACTTCTGTTTAGATGAGGACTTCTGGTTAAATGCTCACTTCTGGTTAGGTGCTCACTTCTGGTTAGAGTCTAACTTCTGGTTAGATTCTCACTCCTGGTTAGATGCTGACTTCTCTTTAGGTGCTGACTTCTGGTTAGATGCTGACTTCTGGTTCGATTCTGACTTATAGTTAGATGCTGACTTCTGGTTAGTTGCTTACTTCTGGTTAGATGCTGACTTCTGGTTAAATGCTGACTTCTGGTTAGGTGCTGACTTCTGGTTAGCTGCTCACTTCTGGTTAGGTGCTTACTTCTGGTTAGGTGCAGACTTCTGGTTAGATGCTCTTTTCTGGTAAGCTACTGACTACTGGTTAGGTGCTCGCTTCTTGTTGGGTGCTGACTTCTGGTTACATGCTGACTTCTGGTCAGGTGCTCACTTCAGGTTAGGTGGTGAATTCTGGTTAGGTGAAGACTTCTGGTTAGACTTTTCTGGTTAGCTACTGACTTCTGCTTAGGTGCTCACCTCTGGTTAGGTGCTTACTTCTGGTTAGGTGCAGACTTCTGGTTAGATGCTCTTTTCAGGTTAGCTACTGACTGGTTAGGTGCTGTTTAGAGGTTCACTTCTGGTAGGGTGCCCTTTTCTGGTTGGATGATGACTTCTGGTTAGATGCTGACTTCTGGTTATGTGCTGATTTTTTGTTAGGCCCTCATTTCTGGTTAGGTGCTCTTTTCTGGTTGGATGATGACTTCTGGTTAGATGATGACTTCTGGTTAGGTGCTGACTTTTGGTTAGGTGCTCATTTCTGGTTAGGTGCTGACTTCTGTTTAGATGAGGACTTCTGGTTAAATGCTCACTTCTGGTTAGGTGCTCACTTCTGGTTAGAGTCTAACTTCTGGTTAGATTCTCACTCCTGGTTAGATGCTGACTTCTCTTTAGGTGCTGACTTCTGGTTAGATGCTGACTTCTGGTTTGATTCTGACTTCTAGTTAGATGCTGACTTCTGGTTAGTTGCTGACTTCTGGTTAGATGCTGACTTCTGGTTAAATGCTCACTTTTGGTTAGGTGCTCACTTCTGGTTAGATGCCCACTTCTGGTTAGGTGCTTACTTCTGGTTAGATGCTGACTTCTGGTTAAATGCTGACTTCTGGTTAGGTGCTGACTTCTGTTTAGATGAGGACTTCTGGTTAGTTGCTGACTTCTGGTTAGATGCTGACTTCTGGTTAAATGCTCACTTCTGGTTAGGTGCTCACTTCTGGTTAGATGCCCACTTCTGGTTAGGTGCTTACTTCTGGTTAGATGCTGACTTCTGGTTAAATGCTGACTTCTGGTTAGGTGCTGACTTCTGGTTAGCTGCTCACTTCTGGTTAGGTGCTTACTTCTGGTTAGGTGCAGACTTCTGGTTAGGTGCGGTTTTCTGGTTAGATGATGACTTCTGGTTAGGTGCTGACTTCAGGATAGATGCAGACTTTTGGTTAGGTGCTCTCTTATGGTTGGATGCTGACTTCTAGTTTGGTGCTCACTTGTAGTTAGAGGCTAACTTCTGGTAAGGTGCTCTTTTCTGGTTTGATGATGACTTTTGGTTAGATGCTGACTTCTGGTTAAGTGCTCACTTCTGGTAAGGTGCTCACTAATGGTTAGAGTCTGACTTCTGGTTAGATTCCCACTTCTGTTTAGATACTAACTTCTGGTTAGGTGCTGACTTCTGGTTATGTGCTGACATCTGGTTAGTTGCTGACTTCTGGTTAGATAATGACTTCTGGTTAGATTCTCACTTCTGGTAAGGTGTTCTCTTCTGGTTAGATGCTGACTTCTGGTTTGGTGCTCACTTCTGTTTCGAGGCTGACTTCTGTTAAGGTGCTCTTTTCTGGTTGGATGATGACTTCTGATTGGATGCTGACTTCTGGTTAGGTGCTGACATCTGGTTAAATGCTCACTTCTGGTTTGGTGCTGACTTCTGGTCAGGTGCTCACTTCTGTTTAGGTGCAGACTTCTGGTTAGGTGCTCACTTTTGGTTAGGTGCTCATTTCTGGTTAAGTGCTGACTTCTGTTTAGATGCTGACTTCTGGTTAAATGCTCACTTCTGTTTATTTTCTGGTTAGCTACTGAATACTGGTTAGGTGCTCATTTCTTGTCGGGTGCTGACTTCTGGTTACATGCTGACTTCTGGTCAGGTGCTCACTTCTGGTTAGGTGCTCACTTCTGGTTAGAGTCTGACTTCTGGTTAGATTCTAACTTCTGGTTAGATGCTGACTTCTGGTAAGGTGCTCTTTTCTGAATGAATGATGACTTCTGGTAAGGTGCTCTTTTCTGGTTGGATGATGACTTCTGGTTAGATGCTGACTTCTGGTTAAGGGCTCACTTCTGGTTAGATGTTCACTTCTGGTTATATGTTGACTTCTGGTTATATGCTGACTTTTGGTTAGCTGCTCACTTCTGGTTAGGTGCTCACTTCTCGTTAGGTGCAAACCTTTGGTTAGATGCTCTCTTCTGGTTAGTTACTGACTTCTGGTTAGGTGATGACTTCTGGTTAGTTGCTAATTTCTGGTTAGCTGCTGACTTCTGTTTAGATGCTGACTTATGGTTAGGTGCTGACTTCTGATTAGTTGCTGACTTCTGGTTAGATGCTCACTTCTGATTAGGTGCTGACTTCTGGTTAAATGCCCACTATTGGTTAGATGCTCATTTCTGGTTAGGTGCTCACTTCTGGTTAGAGCAGGGGTTCCCAACCTTTTTCACCCAGAGCCCCCCCAAATGACTCCTGTTGGAATTTGCGCCCCCCCCCCCCCCCCCCCCGGAATTTGTGCACCCCCCCCCAAACTTTGAACAGCGTTAATTTGAGTTTCAATGTCTCAAAAATGCTACAACTACTGTCACAAACTGGATGAATGTAAAGTATTTCGTTAAAGGAGGATGAAAGCGTAATTAAGGAGCACTATTGGAGTCACTTTGATGGGTATTGGACTCGGGATTATTTCATTTGGATGCCCGCTGTATGAATAAATTAAAGGATGGCGCAAGTGGAAACAATTCGCAAAGAGATTAAACTGTTTAAAACACATACTCAAAGTAAGCCGGATTTTGCCGATGTGGATTCAAAAGTCGTAAATAATCTACAAAATGGAGGATACCGATTTGATCGGAGCAACTGTGACAAATAATCCAACTGAAACCGACACCTTACGCGCAGAAGAAACATTTCTATTAAAGAAAAAATGATACATTTCTGTCTTTTTATGCCTTTATTAGCTACTAACTTGCAATTGTATGCATCATATTTATTTAAAATTTTCGAAGAACAGGACAATTCAAAATAATAGACTATGCCTAATAAAAATAATCCACTGCAGTAAAAATGTCCTCACCCCGGGTGGTAGTGGTAAGGTTGACTGACATAAGAATGTCCTGCTTCAAATCTTCCCCATCGATATATTGCACATAAACGATGAGCACAGCCTCGTCTGCTACAGTTGTAGTTTCATCAAGTTGTATGGCAAATGGCCCCTTTCCAAGCTTTTCGAGCAGCTGCAGCTCGCAGTTACTTGCCATCTTGTCAATTCTGTCTTTCACCGTATTGTTTGACAGTGGTACAGTTTTTAGCTTCTCCGCCATCTGCGGGCCGCACAGTTTCTCAACCATTTTAATGCAAGCTGGCTTAATGAGCTGCTCGCCAATGTTGTACGGTTTCTTTGCCTTTGCTATTAAAAGTGCACATTCAAAAGAGGCCTCGGTGGCCTTCTGTACATCGCTGCCAGCCCTAACAAACTGTTGTTTCTTTATGAAAAAGTCCCGATCACGCCCGACCGTTTCTGGGTGCATGGTCTGTTGGTGTCTCTTCATTTTGCAGGGTTTCATGCTGTCGTTGGCTAGCTTCTCTCTGCATATCACACACTCTGGGCGGGTTTTGTCCGTTCCCTCCATGAAACCTAAGTTAAGATAGCTCTCTAGGTAGGTCCTCATTTTCTTTTTGATTGCAGATGAGCTGTCATCTCCTTTACGTTTTTCAGACATTTTTAGACAAAATATTCACCTTATGAAGTTGGTCGCTAGCTAGCAAGCACAGCAAACTGTTACTACTACAGAAGCTGACACAGTAACGTCAATGTTGGCGCGAATCGGAGGAGTATCAGATTAATTTGTAGAATTTTTATTAAAAATAATTAATCAATAAATTTCTATATTTTATTGTAATGTAGAGACAAGGCTTTTAGCGACACATGTATTGCGTTACAATTATATGTAAAAAACTTTAAAAAATAAAAATAAAAATAAAAGATATTAAATATGATATTAGGCCTCAAATCATCTGAGGCCTGGCGCCCCCCCTGCGATCTTTGGCGCCCCCCCAAGGGGGGCGCGCCCCCCAGGTTGGGAACCACTGGGTTAGAGGATCACTTCTGGTTAGGTGCTCTCTTCTGGTTGGATGCTGACTTCTGGTTTGGTGATGACTTCTGTTTAGAGACTCACTTCTGGTAA
>JANIIK010000032.1:20000-21490 GCA_027704905.1 Muraenolepis orangiensis | reverse complement strand
CTGTTGGGGTTAAGCCGCCTGGCCCTATTATAGACGGGGGTTTTTTAGTTTCAATGTGGTGCTCAACACCGTGTTTGGTAGTGGCGGCGGAAAAGGTGGGCTGCGTCAAGCTGGGAAAATCACGGAGAAGACGTTGATATTCGTCACCCTCTGAGAGTAAGCTGGAGAGCCCGCCGTATGTCGCCTCGCTGCGGACACATGCGAACGACAAAATTGTCAGTGCGTCCACCAGGCGGCTGTTCTTAACGTCTGCCAGTAGTCCGTTAGCGCACAGGAAGTCTGCACCGAGGAGGGGGAAGGAGATGTCGGCCGTGACGAAGTCCCATGTAAACCACTGGCCCCCGAAACACAGGTCCACAGCCTTTGTGCCATGCCAGGTTCAAATAGGTGTGTCGTTAGCGGACATTAAATGTGGGCCATGATCTCTGCCAGCGATATCGCTCCCCGTAGCCGGCAGGTCACTCCTCTGAGCGCCGGTGTCGCAGAGGAAATTGCGCCCGGAGAGAGTGTCTCTGATGAACAACAGCCGGTTTGTTGTGCCCACGCTCGCAGCCACTACTGAGCGCAGGCTTTGGTGTTTCCCGTCGGTTTGTAATTGCAAGGAGAGCGGCACCTCTTTGCCTTTGCGCCGAAACGTGCGTGGAAAAGCACATGCCTGTGCTAGCACTGCTGTCGGTAGCCGCGGGTCCTCTGCTAGTAACCATGTCTCTGCCCAGGGGGTGTAACTGCGTGTCGGGGCCAGCACCTCGGGGCGCTGAGTGGCTAGGAAAAAACTGTCAGCTTCTTCGGCTAAAGCGCGGTGTTCAGTTATAGTCGTATTTGCGTGCGCTATCTGGCGGCATGTGAGGCGGCATGTGCTGAAGAAACAGTTCTTTAAAAAGAAAACCTGGTTCTTCCTCCCCCAGCAGGCTCAGCATCATTTCCATGTGTTGGGAAGGCTTGCTGTCTCCGAGGCCATGAATAGCGAATATACGTCGGGCTCGTTCCGACTGTGATAGCTCGAAGGTCTTGAGGAGGTAAGCCTTGAACGCTTCATATCTATCCAGGGCAGGGGGATGTGCAATAAACGCCACCGTCCGGGCCGCAGTCGAGTTCCCCAGCGACGAGACGACGTAGAAATGTCGAACGTCGTCGTCCGTAATCCCACGGAGGGGGAATTGAACCTCCGTCTGCGTGAACCAGGATGCCGCCTTTGTGTCCCAAAACTCCGGCAATTTGATAAAAACTGCATAATCTGCCATGTTCGGTTCAGTCTGCGATACTTCAGCGAGACTTACGTCGGGGTCACCAGTGTAGTGCCGAGAGACAGGAGTTGGAGGCGGGGTATTTAAAGTCCAAACGGGCGTTTATTCAGCATGAGAAGAACGTAAACACCACATGACTTTCTACCAGAAGAGCAACTAAAAAGGGTCCCGTGCACTAATGTCCCCGGAAACACAATACCCCACCCGTAGTTCCGTGGGTGAATTATGTCACTCCACCACAATATA
>JANIIK010000032.1:0-17500 GCA_027704905.1 Muraenolepis orangiensis | reverse complement strand
GAGAGAGAGAGAGAGAGAGAGAGAGAGAGGGAGGGATGGTGAGAGAGAGAGAGAGAGAGAGAGAGAGAGAGAGAGAGAGAGAGAGAGAGAGAGAGAGAGAGAGAGGTATATGGGTCGGGGGGGACGACAGTCTTGTACTCAAGCTTTTATTTCCTGCAGATTTCGTTGCTTATTTACTTCTGCGTCCGTAGCAATGCAAAACCACAATCATGTAAGAAAAGAAAACCATACCTGCAGAAGACAATACATCGTTGCTTATTTACTTCTGCGTCTGCAAGTAAAATGACCAAAGAGCAACATAAACGTCTGATTGTCCCTGGCGCCACGCTAGGCTACAGGGAAAACAGCGGAACGCCATTACACAAATCGCGCCAAAATCATTGCACTAAAACAGTGACTAAACCCCAAACCAGTCAAACAGTCAAACAGTCAAAACAATGCTAAACAGCATGAAAAACACATGAACACTCACAATGAACTATCTCTATCAAAAACAACATTAAAGTTAGCATCTCCAACAAACTCCATCAAACATGTTTCCCCCAAGACATATTTCCTCACCTCTGACCCGTAGCAATGGGGAAGGGGGAGGAGCTACGAAAACCCAGGAGGTACAATAAATCGGGAGATACGTAAAGGCGATTCCACAGGAAACATTGACAAAATAAAACAAAATAAAACACAACCAACACACACACAAACAAAGTGCATGGTTTGCATACAGCAGTGTGCAAAGCAACCACATCCATTTATTAAAATATATATATTTTAGATATCACAAATGTTATTCATCAGAAATTAGGGAAAAAACGTTGAATTGTTGAATCTATTGCATTTCATGTCAAATGCAAAAAGTCGTAGTCGTAGTACATCGGTGTATATATATATATATATATATATATATATATATATATATATTCATATATCACAAAAGGTAGGCTCAGAATCAAAGCTATGTTGTATTTACTTTCATGCCAAATGTTAAAAAAAATGTCAAATATGCAGACGCTTCATCCAAAGTCCAACTCTGGATGGAGAGAGAAAGGCGTTCGGCCGGCCCTCAGCGTTCAATTATTCGTGAAAATAAAATAAAAATCTGATTTTATAATTATTATTATTACCGGTATTATTATTTGCGTTTTTGTTTCAGCAGGGAAACACACAGCGTGACCATCACCAGCGACGCCCAGGCAGTGCACCCGCGGGACCACATCATCTGGTCCATCTTCAACCTGATAAACATGAACCCCTGCTGCCTGGGCCTGGTGGCGCTGTACTACTCCGTCAAGGTCAGCCCTTATATGTCTACGGAAAGCCATATGGTGCAGAAAGCACCACCCATTTGACCCGTTAAACAACAGAACGGCGTTCGGTGACCTTTTGGGCGGCGTTCTGGTCGCCGTTCTTTTTGCAGTTTGGACGACGTTTGTCACCTTTTTACGCGTCAAATGGGTGGCGCTATCTGCCCTATATGGCTTTCCATATATTTCTGCCTTGTCACGCGTTACTAATACCTTGGTGTGTGTGTGTGTGTGTGTGTGTGTGTGTGTGTGTGTGTGTGTGTGTGTGTGTGTGTGTGTGTGTGTGTGTGTGTGTGTTCCCTCCCACTTGTTCATCTGGTTCTCTTTGTCGCAGGCCCGAGACATGACCATAGCCGGAGACCTGCGGACGGCCGAGATGTACGGGGGCCGCGCCCTGTGCTTCAACATCGCCGCGCTGGTCGTGTTTTGTGTGATCGCTGTTATTATCATCATCACTACAAGCGTTGTAATCTCTAAAGTGGTAGTAGGGTAGTAGGCCTTGATATGTTATACTCAGTCTGAGAAACACCATGTCTTCATTTTGATGTATGCTATGCTTGACAAATTGAACAATTGAAATCCAAATAAGATCAACTGTATTGCAGCCTAGTAGGCCCACTGGCTATCACATTTGATGTGAGTTTAATAAAAAATGGCTTTTTAAATCACCTTGACTATTACTTTAATGTATTTTATTGTGTGCGCATTACAGCACAATCGGTACAGAGAGAGAGAGAGAGAGAGAGAGAGAGAGAGAGAGAAGTCAAGTCAAGTCAAGTATAAAGCAGTGATGTGAAAATCTTATGTGCAATACCCGACGACAGACAGCAGTTATAAAATAAGATAAAAATAGATAAAAATAGAATAGAAATAGAATAAAGTTAAAAATTCAAATTAAAAAATAAAAATAAAAATGCAATTTATAAAATGCAAAATATCAGCACAGAAAAGAGCAATATGTATATATAAATCAATGTAATAAAATATACATTGTTATATGCTATACGCCCTTGTTCAGCAGCCTGATGGCCTGACTGTGGAAGCTATCTCTAAGCCTATTTGTACTGCACTTGATACTGCGGTATCGCCTGCCTGGCGGTAACAGTGAGTACAGTTCGTGGCTGGGGTGGGCAATGTCTTTTATGATTCGTAGAGAGAGAGAGAGAGAGAGAGAGAGAGAGAGAGAGAGGGGAGAGGGATGGTGAGAGAGAGAGAGAGAGAGAGAGAGAGAGAGAGAGAGAGAGAGAGAGAGAGAGAGAGAGAGAGAGAGAGGGAGGGATGGTGAGAGAGAGAGAGAGAGAGAGAGAGAGAGAGAGAGAGAGAGAGAGAGAGAGAGAGAGAGAGGTATATGGGTCGGGGGGGACGACAGTCTTGTACTCAAGCTTTTATTTCCTGCAGATTTCGTTGCTTATTTACTTCTGCGTCCGTAGCAATGCAAAACCACAATCATGTAAGAAAAGAAAACCATACCTGCAGAAGACAATACATCGTTGCTTATTTACTTCTGCGTCTGCAAGTAAAATGACCAAAGAGCAACATAAACGTCTGATTGTCCCTGGCGCCACGCTAGGCTACAGGGAAAACAGCGGAACGCCATTACACAAATCGCGCCAAAATCATTGCACTAAAACAGTGACTAAACCCCAAACCAGTCAAACAGTCAAACAGTCAAAACAATGCTAAACAGCATGAAAAACACATGAACACTCACAATGAACTATCTCTATCAAAAACAACATTAAAGTTAGCATCTCCAACAAACTCCATCAAACATGTTTCCCCCAAGACATATTTCGTCACCTCTGACCCGTAGCAATGGGGAAGGGGGAGGAGCTACGAAAACCCAGGAGGTACAATAAATCGGGAGATACGTAAAGGCGATTCCACAGGAAACATTGACAAAATAAAACAAAATAAAACACAACCAACACACACACACACACAAAGTGCATGGTTTGCATACAGCAGTGTGCAAAGCAACCACATCCTCCGCCTCTGCAAACTAGTGGTGTGTGAGATGCACGTAACTGGAACAACACCATTTGTTTTGGTGTTTGTGTGTGTGTGTGTGTAGGGGGGGGGGGTGCTATCATTTCAGAAATTATAGCCCACTTGCAGTGGTGATTTCTATCAGAAATGTCATTTCTGATAGGCAAGGTTTGCCACTGCAAGTTAGATACAAGATACCATGGCCAATAAAGATTTGTATTGGCCATTTGTAACAAGTACATAGGAATGCTTACTCCCCATTCCCTCCCGCAGTTTGAATCTTAAAAACACCATAAAAATGATATATTGTAGTCAGTGGCGGCCGGTGACATCCGAAGTAGGAGGGGCGCAGGGGTAAAACATTTTTTTTTAAATCATATCTGCTGTGCAATACCGGATTTGCCCGGACGGTGGCGCCATTTCACCATGTAAACGACCGAGAGGGCTAATTAAAAATAAAAACGATACTATAAATATAATAATATAATCCTCACCGTTACTCATTCTACTCTGTATTGTATATATGTATATTGACTGAACATTCCTTTACTTACTGCTTAATTTCTTTTTTTACTTACTTTATTTTTACTGTATGTAGCACAATCAATCAGTATTCTGTATTTTGTTGTGACAAATAATAAACAAACTTGAAACTTATGGTGAAAGAACATTTATTATATGGTGCCTAGTAGAAAATAAACATAAGAAAAAAATATGGTCTTATATTAGAAAGACTACCCAGTGTGCCATCAAAAATAATACCTAAATATGGTCTTACATTCGATTGTGCAAAAGTAATTAGAACAAAATAGAAGATAATAAAATAGACCTGATACAAGTCCTGAGATAAAATGCAATACAATGTTAAGCTTACAAATTAAAAGGTACTGGGTCCTATGTACACTACACTACAATATACAGTTTAATCTATGTACCTATGCTATACTAACTATACAAGAACCACTTAGCAAACCAGGTTCTGGAAAACGACCGAATATATAGCCTTCCTCTGTCTGTTGCTGGTTGCTGAATGCTGATGTCAGGCTGATGAGGTCCAAACTCTTTCACTCTGAGTTTTTCTTGCAGTGTTCGTCTTTCAAATGGTGTTGCTTTGAGGGATTTGACAGAATTCTCCATGGTAGCTAGTGTAATGGCTGTGTCCTGTACAGAACAAAAAAAGAACAAACTTGCAACATGAGGTCTCTCCCACACACACGGGTCTCAATCTCCTCTCCTCAGACAGCAAGACGCAGCAAGAACTGACTCATTAACAAATGCTTCTGAATTTAACTAATTAAATAGAATACAAATGCTTAATACATTCGACCACAGCCTATATTAGCAGACAAACACACGGAGGACCCTGTAGCTAGCATTGGGGAAGCACGTGTCCACGATAAACTTACAAAACCCCAATCCACACCGTTTACATACAAATGACACAAGCTGCATGTTTATACAGCAAGACCAACATTTCTTATCCCCTTTACTTTACGTTTACATCGTCCACAATAAAAATAAATGTAAAACTATAATCGGGACAAAAACAAACAACAACGTACCTTTCCTCAGACAGCAAGACGCGAACTGAGAGCAGAGCAGTAAAGGCTTTACAAATAACTAGGTTCAACTAGGCTATGAATTGCGCATGCGTGACTGGTTTTCTTTGCTCACGCATTCACGCATGCGCCACTCAATTTGCTCACGCATGCGCCACTCAATTTGAGTCGCGCATGCGTGACTGGTTTCCTTGTTCGGGCGCAATGAAATGCGCTCCCAGAGATCGTATTCAGGACCCTTGATAGGCTACATTTGCCTATCAAATTTGGTACCTACCTCAAAACCTTGACCCTTGATAGGCTACATTGCCTATCAAATTTGGTACCTACCTCCAAACCTGGGCGCACGGCAGTGCGCCCAGGTCAAGTCAAGTCAAGTCAAGTTTATTGTCACTTCACAGTTTACAGTTTAGTATAAAGCAATGATGTGAAATTCTTGTGTGCAATACCCGACGACAGACAGCAGTTATAAAATAAGATAAAATAAAAATAGATAAAAATAGAATAAAAAATAGAATAAGGAATATAAAATAAAAATAAAAAATGCAATTTATAAAATGCAAAAATCAGCACAGAAAAGAGCAATATATATATATAAATCAATGTAATAAAATATACATTGTTATATGTTTTGGAGGTAGGTACCAAATTTCTATGAGAGTGACGTCAATGACAAACGAGGGGGGAGAATAGCACGCACAACAATGACTTATATTTGCTATATTAACGTTATTGTGCATTTTAAACACAAACATACATAAAATGAGTAATTATTATTCATTTTAAACATGTTTAGTTCATTTTTAGGGGTCAAAAAAATAAAAAATAAAAAAACACAATTATTATAATTTTTTTTTTTTTCCTCTCTCAACCAGGTGGGGCGGCGCCCCTGCGCCCCTATGGACGAGCCGCCACTGATTGTAGTGCCGAGAGACGGGAGTCGGAGGCGGGGTATTTAAAGTCCCAAGGGCGTTTATTCAGCATGAGAAGAACGTAAACACCACATGACTTTCACATCCGGGAGAGGACACTGGCGCTGCTTGTTCGCCGCTTCTCCTTCTAGCTGTAGTTAAGTTGTTTTTGGTTTTGTTTTGTTTTTCTTTTCGTTGTTGCAAGATATTACCCTTCAACAACTAATGTGTTTTGGATACCTGTTGCTCACCTTCCGCTGCTATCGGCGGCTCCCAGATGGCAAACGCTAGCTGGCTAACTAGCTACTAGCCTCCACAGCTAGCCGGCTAGGACAGCTGCATCCACAGCTAGCCGGCTAGCACAGCCTGCCGGATAACCTGCTGCTTTGACACAGACCGTTTCTCCCAGCTTCTTCTCCTCCTGCCATGCTACGGATCACCATCCATAGCAGCTCCAGACGAGAACCTGCGGCCACCGGCATGTTGTCAACGTATTCCATCCCGCAACTGCTGAGTCTCAACAATCACACAACTCCAACGTGCATCTCAGCCATCAAACACCTTGGACTACTACGCCGACCTCGTTACATCCACAGAGGCTCTCGTAGAAAGTTTGTTTACCACCAACCCCGCCCGCCTGTATCATCCATTCTTTCCATCTGGACCACTGTCGCACGTCTGCCGCGCCATCGGAGCGCTGCCGCTCTCGGTGTAAACAACACGGGAAACACCGCGAGACTGCTACACACTGAGTTGTGCGGAATACGTGGAGTGGATTCCAGTTTACTCCGGACCCTACAGAAATCCACCATTTCATCCACAGTCAAAATAGAACAGTTTAATGCACAATCCCTTACAAACAAATCATCATTCATACAAGACCACATCATGGACAAGGGAATAGACTTTATGTGCCTCACGGAAACGTGGCAACAGCCTGAGGTTTACTCTGCCCTAAATTAAGTCTGTCCCCCTGGCTACAGCTACCTGGAAAAAACTTGCAGCACTGGTCGTGGTGGCGGCTTAGCAATAATACATAGAAATGCACTGGAACTGTCCCCCCTGCCTCTGCCTGTGCTATCCTCATTTGAATGCCTTGGATTTAAATGTAAACCCCCCCTCCCACTTCTCATCTACCGGCCTCCCAAACCCAACTCATCCCAGAGATGCACAACCTTCTCACTACACTCTGCGCTACCTCTGCCAACATTATAATACTAGGAGACATAAATGTTCAAGTTGACCCCCCCTCCTATTATCCTACTATGCAGCCGAGTTCCTACACCTTCTGGACTGCCTCAACCTAACAACATGTTGATGTCCCCACACACACTAGGGGACACACACTGGACCTTGTCATCACAAACTCTGCCCCCATTAGTAAACTATCAGTGTACGATCTAGGTGTGTCGGATCACAAGGCCATCTCAATGGAGCTGTCGCTCCTGCTGCCCCGCACCAAACCCAAGCGTCAAATCCATTTCAGAAATCTGAAAAACATCAACCCCGACACCATGACTTTGGATCTCCAGCATCTCTCCACAATTACTCCTACATCAGTCAATGAATCTGTGGACTTTTACAATAAATCTCTGCGTAATCTCCTGGATCTCCATGCCCCTGTCAAAACCAGAACAGTCACCTTCACACGCTCAGCCCCCTGGTACACCTGCGAGCTACGGAAAATGAAGACAGCAGGGCGTGTCCTTGAGCGGCGCCTCAAGGTTTCTGGACTCACTGTTCACAGATGCAAAGTCCCTCAGAGACACACGGTCAAAATTCTACTCCACTATCATCAGCAATAACCCTGGCAACTCCAAGCAACTCTTTTCCACCATAAATCATCTCCTCAAACCTCAGACTCCCTTACACAAAGACACCACAGAGGAGCAGTGTGATAATTTTATCACATTTTTTAGGAAAAAAGTAGAGACCATCCGCTCGCTCCTCTCAAACTCCGCTGCTCTCCCAGTCCTGACCGTCAACCCCCAGCCCGGACCTACCCAGCCTCTTTGCTGCTTCACTGATATCTCGCAGCATGAAGTTGAGGCCATCATCAAAAAGATGAAACCCTCCACTTGTGCCCTGGACCCCTTTCCCACAGCCCTGGTCAAATCGAACATTGGTGCCATAAGTCCCCTGATCACTTCAGTGATAAACCACTCCATCCAGTCTGGTCATGTTCCATCCCCATTAAAAGCTGCTATCATCAAACCACTCCTCAAAAAACCCACCTTAGACCCTGAAGTCCTGGCTAATTACAGACCCATCTCCAACCTGCCATTTCTATCAAAGGTGCTGGAGAAGGTAATTGCCATTCAGATTCACGAACATCTCAAACACAATAACCTCTTTGAAAAATTCCAGTCTGGTTTCCGCCAGGGCCACAGTACAGAAACTGCCTTAGTCAGGGTGACCAATGACCTGCTGATGACAGCTGACACCGGATCTCCATCTCTCCTCATCCACCTGGATCTAACTGCAGCATTTGACACCGTCGACCATGACATTCTACTCCATCGTCTTTGCTCGACAATTGGACTCTCTGACTCTGCCCTAAACTGGTTCACCTCATATCTCACCGGGAGGACTGAGCATGTCACCTTGGGAGCGGCAAAATCACAAACACACTCTGTAAACTGTGGTGTCCCTCAAGGATCAGTCCTCGGCCCCACCCTTTTCACCATATACATATGGTGAAAAGGTTGGTCGTGTCATCAGCCAGCATGGAATATCTTTCCATTGCTATGCTGATGACACGCAGCTCTACATCAGAACAAACCCAACCCCCTCCGCACCTCTGCCATCATCCAACATAACCACATGCCTGGAGGAGATAAAGGTGTGGATGAAGCACAACTTCCTTTAATTAAACAGCTCCAAGACTGAAGCCATTCTAGTTGGCACTCCACATCAGGTCCTTTCATCCTCCATCACCAGCATTACCTTCTCCGGTCAGAACATTTCACTCTCATCAACTGTCACCAATCTGGGTGTTAAAATGGATCCTCACCTGACCTTTGAGGCCCACATCAAACAAACATGCAAGACCTCCGTCTACCACCTCAGAAATATTGCTAAACTCCACCCCACACTCAGTCTATCAGATGCTGCAAAGATTCCTGCCAAGAACATCCAGAAGCTGCAGTCCCGAACAGCGCTGCTAGGATCCTGATGAGAGTGCGGAAGTATGAGCACATCACGCCCATACTCAAATCATTGCACTGGCTCCCAGGCTCACTCAGGATTGACTACAAAATCACCCTCTTCACCTATCAGTGCATTCATGGAAATGCTCCCTCATACATCAAAGAACTTCTCACCCCACAAACCTCCACGAGGAGCCTACGCTCTGAAAAGGCAAACCTCCTCCTTCCCCCCAGGACCAAACTGAAAACCATGGGAGACCGAGCCTTCTGCTCCGCTGCTCCAAGACTGTGGAATGCCCTCCCAAACCAGCTGAGGACACCACAGACTGTGGATGTTTTTAAAAAAGGCCTAAAAACACACCTTTTTAGAATAGCCCCGACCACGGCGAGTGAGAACAGGGGCCGAGGTGGGCGGGGTAGGAGACGGGGCAGTCGGTGGAGCCACAGGCGGGATCGCGCCGTCCACAAGGTCGGAGGGCAAGGGTGTCAACGAGGTCACGACAGGAGGCGGGGGCCGCGACATTGGAGGTCGGCCTCGACGTGGGGGCTGAGCTAACTCCGATAGCCTGGAAACATCCACATGCACTGGCTTAATCCTGTCAACGGAGACAGTCTCATGTCTACCACCAACATCCACCACCAGGCTCTTGTCCCCGTGTTGTATGACCCTGAACGGGCCGTCGTAAGGGG
This sequence comes from Muraenolepis orangiensis, assembly GCA_027704905.1. Classification (NCBI taxonomy): domain Eukaryota; kingdom Metazoa; phylum Chordata; class Actinopteri; order Gadiformes; family Muraenolepididae; genus Muraenolepis; species Muraenolepis orangiensis. The sequence goes on along the minus strand of JANIIK010000032.1, from coordinate 7,901 downwards.
GGTGTAGGGGTCGGTGGTGGGCGTCGTGGAGAATGAACACAAAATCCTCTGAGCTCAGACCCGAGGACACCAGGAAGGCGGGGGTCCGTGCTGCGACGTGGGGACGGGGCTAATGTCCCGGCCGCCGAGGACCATGGGTCCTCCTCGGGGGCGCATCATAGACCGAGCATCAACCACGGGAGCTTATCCACCCAGTTGCCGTCCGTGAGGCCGGCGTGCAGGGCCGCCTTCATGGATCGGTGGAAACACTCACATAAGCCGTTAGCTTGGGGGTGATAGGCTGTAGTGAGGTGCAGCTTGAAACACATACCTTCGGCAACCGCGTTCCAGAGCTCTGAGGTAAACTGGGAGCCACGGTCGGAGGAGAAGTCAGACGGGGTCCCAAAGCGCGCAACCCACGTGCTGATGAAAGTGCGGGCCACATCGGAAGACGCTGTCAAGGAAAGGGGAACGGCATTGGGCCAGCGTGTTGTCCTGTCCACCATCGTGAAGAGGTAGGTGAAGCCGTGAGAGGAGGGGAGTGGGCCTACGAGGTCAACATTCACATGGTCGAACCTCCTCTCGGGAACAGCAAAAAGTTTGAAAGGGGCTCTAGTATGGTGGTGTATTTTAGCCCATTGACAGGCCACGCATGAGTCGACCCAGGTTTTCACGTCCTTCTTAAGTCCCTGCCACACAAACTTCTGAGAAACCAACTTCACAGATGGTTTCCTGCCGGGATGAGAAAGGTTATGTATCACCACAGGCTGGCCCGTGGAGACATCGCACAACAACTTTGCGCCCGAGTCACCGACAACAACCTCCTCCAGGCGTAATCCTGTGTCCGAGGTCTTAAGGGTCTGGACCCCGTGGTCAGAGCCCTGGTCCGTGCTCATGCGGAGGTAATCGAGGCCGAGTTGAAAAGCTCCGATGACTGCTCTGGAGAGGCAATCCGCAACCACGTTGGCCGTACCAGCGATGTGTTGGATCTCCATGGTGTACTCAGAAATTTACGAGATCTGGCGCTGCTGGCGGGCGGACCACGGCTCGGCCACTTTGGACATGTAGAATGTGAGTGGCTTGTGGTCCACGAATGCCGTAAACTCACGGTCTTCCAGCAGGAACCGGAAGTGGCGTATTGCCAACCAGAGGCCAAGGAGTTCTCTGTTGAACGCACTGTACTTGCGCTCTCTGGGGGTTAACTGGCGACTGAAAAAGGCAAGTGCCAGGCGCCATTGACCCATTGCTTGTGCACCACGCCGATGGCGTAGTCAGACGCGTCAGTTGTGATAGCGATGGGGGCCTTGTGTGACAGGTGAGCCAACATGGCGTCTTGGTGCAGGTCGGCTTTGGTGGCATTGAAGGCGGTCTCTCTTTCGGGCGTCCAGTCGACGGTCTGGCTGGGGGACGTGCCCTTCAGAGCCCCGTCCAACGGGTGTATTGTGTGGGCTGCCCGGCGGATGAACCAGTGATAAAAAGTCACCATCCCGAGGAATTCCCGGAGTGCCCGAGCTGTGTGGGCGGGGAAAGGAGGAAACGGCCTCCACTTGCGACGTGAGGGAGGCGGCTCCATCTTTGTCAATGAGATGCCTGAGGAAGTGTATGGAGGACAACCCAAACAGGTAGATAATCAGGCCGTGTTGGTTGAGCCTTGTAAAAAGGTCTCGGAGATGCACTTGGTGCTCTTCTTCAGAGAAGCTTGCGACAAGGATGTCGTCTAAATAGACAAAGATGAATGACATCTCTCTAAGTGCCGAATCCATTAGCCGCTGGAAAGATTGAGCTGCATTTTTAAGCCCAAACGGCATCCTCAGGAACTCAAACAGCCCGAATGGGGTGACCGCCGCCGTTTTGGGGATGTCTGCAGGGTGCACTGGAACCTAGTGGTAGCCACGCACCACCCGCCGTCTGGTTTAGGGACGATGTGGAGCGGCGAGGCCCAAGGGCTGTCCGAGCGTCGAATGATACCAAGGCGCTCCATATTGGCGAACTCCAACTTAGCGACCCCCAGTCTGTCGGGGTTAAGCTGTCTGGCCCTTTCATAGCCGGGGGGGCTTTTAGTTTCAATGTGGTGCTCAACACCGTGTTTGGTAGTGGCGGCGGAAAAGGTGGGCTGCGTCAAGCTGGGAAACTCACGGAGAAGACGTTGATATTCGTCACCCTCTGAGAGTGAGCTGGAGAGCCCGCCGTATGTCGCCTCGCCGCGGACACATGTGAACGACGAAAATGTCAGTCGTCCACCAGGCAGCTGTTCTTAACGTCTGCCAGTAGCCCGTTAGCGCACAGGAAGTCTGCGCCGAGGAGGGGGAATGTGCGTGGAAATAGCACATGCCTGTGCTAGCACTGCTGTCCGTAGCCACGGGTCCTCTGCTAGTAACCATGTCTCTGCCCAAGGGGTGTAACTGCATGTCGGGGCCAGCACCTCGGGGCGGAACGCTGAGTGGCTCGGAAAAAACTGTCAGCTTCTTCGGCTAAAGCGCGGTGTTCAGTTATAGTCGTATTTGCGAGCACTATCTGGACATGAGGCGGCATGTGCTGAAGAAACAGTTATTTAAAAAGAAAACCTTGTTCTTCCTCTCCCAGCAGGCTCAGCATCATTTCCATGTGTTGGAAATTATGGCAGCAGGCTTGCTGTCGCCGAGGCCATGAATAGAGAGCAGACGTCGGGCTCGTTCCGACTGTGATAGCTCGAAGGTCTTGAGGAGGTAAGCCTTGAACGCTTGATATCTATCCAGGGCAGGGGGATGTGCAATAAACGCCACCGTCCGGTTCGCAGTCGAGTTCCCCAGCGACGAGACGACGTAGAAATGTCGAACGTCGTCGTCCGTAATCCCGCGGAGGGGGAATTGAGCCTCCGTCTGCGTGAACCAGGATGCCGCCTTTGTCTCCCAAAACTCTGGCAATTTGATAAAAACTGCATAATCTGCCATGTTCGGTTCAGTCTGCGATACTTCAGCGAGACTTACATCGGGGTCACCAGTGTAGTGCCGAGAGACGGGAGTCGGAGGCGGGGTATTTAAAGTCCAAACGGGCGTTTATTCAGCATGAGAAAAACGTAAACAACATTACTTTCTACCAAAAGAGGAACTAAAAAGGGTCCCGTGCACTAATGTCCCCGGAAACACAATACCCCACCCGTAGTTCCGTGGGTGAATTATGTCACTCCACCACAATATACAATAAAATAAACAAAAAAAGAGCAGCAAAGTGACTTAAATGATATGTACATGGTTTTGGGGGGGGTTTACAAAAAGAGAGTGCCGACCACGTTAAAGCGGTGCAGCTTTGGATGTGATTTGGATTTAATTGTGTTCTGGTCGGGTCTCATGGTTGTGTGTGTCTGACTACTGAGTTGTAATAGTTTATTATACCTAAATACTTTGTCTAACTACTTTGTTTTTAAATAGTTTATTACACATTAATACTTTGTCTAATTACTTAGTTTTAATGGTATATTACACCCAAATACTTTGTCTAACTACTGACTTTTGAAGGTTTACATCAAGCATTTACACCAAAGACAGGAGGCTACCGTGGATTTAATGTAGCTGTCAGAAACACCACAAATATGCTTTTATCATCATCGTGTGTGTGTGTGTGTGTGTGTGTGGCTTCAGGTTTTTCTTCTCCAACCCGACATGATAAAATCGCTGCTCCTCACACCTTCTGCCCACTTTCTTCAACACTTTGCGTTCTCGGGTGTAAAGCATGGCGACCGCACCTGGCTGGCAGCAAACCGGCCTGATGGCAGGGAACAGGTGCACATTCGCTCATTGATTTTAATCTACGGAAAGCCATATGGTGCAGAAAGCACCACCCATTTGACCCATTAAACATGACAAACGCCGTCCAGAACGGCTTTTGGTGACCTTCATTTTGATGTATGGCATGCTAAACAGGCTGAGATGTCGATCTGATGGCCCCCCCACTATTCTACTGGCTAATGTACAGTCTCTGGACAATAAGTTAAGCGAGCTAGAGGCTCGTATTCAATTCCACCGGGAAACTAAGGACAATTCTATCATCTGCCTTACGGAGACATGGATGCCGGAGGGGGTTACCGACGCAGCTATCGAGCCGACGGGATTTTCCATCCACCGGGCGGACAGAACAAAGGCTCTCTCCGGTAAAGATCGCGGAGTCTCATGATAAACAGATCTTGGTGCAACCAAAGTAAGGAACTGTAAGGAACTGTATGGGGCTATCAGCGAACAGGAGTCGGCACACCCTGAGGTGGCGGGGGCGGGGGACTTCAACAAGGCGAACCTGAAGAAGGTTCTCCCAAAGTTCTACCAACACACGGGGTGAGCGGATCCTCGACCACTGCTACACTCCCTTCCGTGATGGCTACAAGGCCCTACTCCGGCAAATCAGACCACCGCTCTATCCAGCTGCTCCCCGCCTATAGGCAGAGACTGAAGCAGCAACCGATTGCTGTAAGGGAGGTCCAATGCTGGTCGGACCAATCGGACTCTATGCTGCAAGATTGTTTTGATAGCGCTGACTTGGACATGTTCCGTGTTGCCTCGGACAATAACATCAACATCAATGCGTCCTCGGTCACCGGGTTCATCAAGAAGTGCATAGATGACGTTGTTCCGACCAAGTCGGTTCAGATATATCTTAACCAGATACTGGACCTGGACAGATACTGGACCTCCTGTCGGACCGCCGCCAGGTGGTGAGGATGGGCAGCACCACCTCAGAGCCACTGACCCTCAACACGGGAGCCCCCCAGGGATGCGTGCTGAGCCCTCTCCTCTACACCCACGACTGCATGGCTATCCACAGCTCCAACGTCATCAAGTTTGCGGCATGGGCCCCCGCATCCTGAGAACACCGGCACAATCGAGAGTGTTCTTACAGGGTGTATCACTGCCTGGTACGGGAACTGCACTGCACTCGAGTGCAGAGCGCTTCAAAGGGTGCAGACGGCCCAGTATATCGTTGGAGGTGAGCTCCCCTCCCTCCTGGATATATACAACCAGTGGTGCGTGGCCAAGGCCAAACGCATCATAAAGACAAGGCCCAGCCCAGCCACAAACTGTATTCACTTTTACCGTCAGGCAGGCAATACCGCAGTATCAAGTGCCGCACAAAGAGTTACAGATAGCTTCCATAGTCAGGCCATCAGGCTGCTGAACAAGGATGTATGTATAGCATATAACAATGTACATTTTATTATATTGATTTATATATATATAGCTCTTTTTCTGACATATTGTATTTAATATATTGCATTTTTATATGTTTAACGTATATAGTTTTGTACTTTTTTACTCCTTTTTATCCTGTTTTATCCTGGGTATTGCACATAAGATTTTCACTCATTGCTTATACTTGTGTAAACTGTGAAGTGACAATAAACTTGACTTGAGTTATCTTGCTATATTAGCCACAACATTGCTAGTTCTATGCTAGCATTTGCCCAACAATAAACTTAACGTCTAAACAGCCGTGTCATTTGATTTTGTATTAATAAGCAAATACGTGTTTATTTAACACTTATTTGTATTTCTCAAGCCTAGAGGAGACTGCAGAGATAAGACTTACTTTGCAACAATTTAGATTACATTCAAATTTATTGTCATTGCACAGCACAAGTACAGTACAGCGAAAAGATAATAAAGTGGCATCCTGTTTTGGGAATAAAGGTAGAGAAACCTACTAGTTGAAACCAGTGGCGGCTGGCCCATAGGGGGCGATGGGGCGCCGCCCCCCCTAAACCACACGCACAAACATTATTATTAATAATAAAAAAATTAAAAATAAACATATAAATTGTCAATATGTGTGTGTTTAAAATATGGAATGCACCCAGAAATGTGTAAAATATGATTTTAAAATAATTTGCGCAACATAAATGCATTTCCTAGTACACATATGCCTAGTACACTGTATGACGATGCTGGGGGATGCAGTGAACTAGCCCCACGGAGGCGGGTCTCTGTAGCAGTTTAGCCAATTGCTGATTCAAGATATAAACGAGTGACATAAAATGTAGCCAATCAACGTCCTCCAAACGTCTTCGGGGGGCTGTTTCAGAACAGGAAGACGTGTGTGCCCAATGTACATCGACAATGCTATGAAGCTAGCCACGCTAGGCTGAGTGAACACTGCTACGCAGCTGGATGACGGCCACAGGATAAAAACCGGCATATTTTATGCAAAATAATCGACTGTGTCAAGTTTTGTGGGGCTTTTGAGTTGGCTTTGCGTGGGCATGATGAAAGTGCTGGACAGAAGGGCGACATTTCAATACAAAAAGTAATTTGTATATAATGTAATTAACAATATGTAATTGTAAATTAAAAAAAATGGTATTGTTTTTAGATTTAGAAACAAATTCAATGTTTGTTTCTGACGGACACTATTACCTGTTGGGCTGAGCACGATTGGCTAACGTTACAAGCAAGCTAGTGATTACAAGAAAGCCGAGAGGGATGTTGGAAAAGTGGCTAAAAACGGGAAGTATTTGAAACAGAAGTGTGGGGGAGAATATTTCCATGAGCAATGAAGTTCAACAAGTGAACGAGGACAGTGAACCGAGTAGTACGCAGTAAGAGCAGTACGCAGTAAGAGCGGTACACAGTAGGAGCGGTACTCAGTAAGAGCGGTACGCAGTAGGAGCGGTATGCAGTAAGAGCAGTACGCAGTAAGAGCAGTACGCAGTAAGAGCAGTACGCAGTAAGAGCAGTACACAGTAAGAGCAGTACACAGTAAGAGCAGTACACAGTAAGAGCAGTATCCAGTAAGAGCAGTATCCAGTAAGAGCAGTATCCAGTAAGAGCAGTATCCAGTAAGAGCAGTATCCAGTAAGAGCAGTACATGTCAATAGCACGCCACAGAGAGTGCCCCAAGTACGGGTTCACCCTCCAGTGGGATAGCTAGAGCAGGTCTCCTATATCTCCACAACAAACAAACACTGAGGCGGTGAATAAAATAAATGGTCTTTATTAAACACTGATAAAATAGAATTCATAAAACATGGGACTGTCCCTAAGCTCTAAGGGGCCCTGCTCCTTATGGTCTCCCCACCCACCAGCTACTCCGCCCCCCCCCTTACCGGCAGTAGCGTGGCGTGGGGAAAATTTTAGGGGAAGCCAGTTTTTTTGGGTCAATAACGTAACCAGATGAGTGATTACAGCGCCCGGTATCATTTTACACAGTTGTATCATACAGATGCAGGACTTGCACACGCCTGTTATCTAACCGACAGGTCCGCACGCACTCTCCAGCCAAAACTCTCTCGTCTTATTAATTTAAGCATTCCCCCCCCCCCCCCCCCAAATGCATAACCAGCCGCTCAATGCGCAGTGCAGATTCGGTAATGAATAAAAAAGCTTCAATTTCACAGCACAATCTATGTGATTTTTTGATTTACCGTGCCTCTCAATTGCCCGTGACAGGTTGGCAAGGTCGATGAATCCTGAAGTTGCCCAAGGATTGTTCAGGGAGCACGAATCCTTGTCAAAAAGAAGACATGGCCAGCAAAATAGACGCTGAAGTTCAGCGCTTCCAGTTAGCCACTCCGTGCGGACATAATTGTCCTCATTGAACGTCCGATTCGCTCCCTTTTTCCTCTGTGCACACAGCTCGAGTGTGGGCATGGGCCTGTCATCTGATTTAATTTTTAGTTGCTGCTGTAGCGGAAGTTTAGTAAAGTTGTTTTTTATTAAGTACGCCAAATCTCCACCCTCCATAATGCTTAATACTATCAAACGGCGAGGATGACAGTTACAGTACTACGTACTGATGTTGATGTGATTTGATTGGATTTGTGAGTCAAGGGATTCCCTTCAAATCGATCCAATGGGATCAAGGGATCCCATTCCCTTGAGGGGGGATGCCAGCCGTCTCTGGCCTCCCTTGGCATGGCCCTGACCAATCACAGGTTGGCAGGGGCACATGACGTGGGCCTC
>JANIIK010000031.1:2500-26587 GCA_027704905.1 Muraenolepis orangiensis | reverse complement strand
TTTCTCTCCAGGTAACTGTTTTTATGTACTGTTACTTTAAGACTTTGAGTTACTTTAAAAGTGTCGCGCGGTGTTATTTGGCAAACAAGTTCAAGGCGGGATTTGTTTGAAAAAATGTTGAAATATATTTCAGTAATTAATCATTAATTGTATTTGGTTTCTTTGGCAAATTTAAATGACCAAACATATAATGGGGAATGCATTACAATGAAGGAAATTAAGTAGGATGTATCTGAAACATTTATGAGTTTAAAAAATTGATCTTTTTGTCCCCCACAGTTTTTGAATATAAATAAATACCCCAAATCTTCACCATTGATTCTTTAAAAAGTCTCCACTATTAGTTCTGGCCATACAAGTCATTTTTCCATTGCTAAATAAATATCATGCACATTTAAGATGTTTTTAAAAAGGTTTTAAAGTCTTACCCCAAACTGAGAAAGACATTGGCTAGAAAGCTCATATAGAGAGCTTTCTTGGAGGCAACGTGTGACATATTATCTGTTAATCAATAAATATATAAAAATCCTGTAAGTTGATTTAAAAAAAGGGTTAAATAGTCACTCGACGGCAAAAAGGGAGCACATAGACATATGGTCAGTCATGGTAGTGAGAACAGCGTGTGGAACATCATCCCGTGTAGAAAAGGAGGGGACTGTGGGAGGCACAGAACACATAAACCAGTTTATTGTGTAAGTATGGTACAGATAGAGCAGGTGGCGCAAGTTTCCATTTTAAGATACATCTGTGTGTGTAGTTGATGGCTGGTTGGTTGGCTGTGTGCCTTGGTCGAAAAGAGAAAAATAACTTGTGTGGACAAGATCATTTTGTTGTGCATGCATGATAAATAACGTTTATGGGACTGTGCCATGACACTTTAGGGAGGAGCTGGATATTTCCAAAGGACAACGTGTGCTTTGCAGTTGTGTTTGTATGACACTTGTGGAGGAACTGGACTTGGATCTATATTGAACTCTAAGGACATTTAAATAACCCTTAAAGGGATTTACACAGCCTGCTGTCTGAATGATAAAAAGCTATAACTATTGTCAATTAAAAATGCTTTAATATGGTTCCACACTTACCTCAACTTTGAACACTTAACGTTTACGCTGGATTAACGCTTTATCAGGTTGTCTGTCTGTAAAATGTTTTGTTAACATATATAGGATGACTTTCACATAATGCAGTTATTTAGTTGTTGTTTTTTACAAAAATAATGCACAAATAATGTAATTTAACAACCACAAGAGGGATTGACCCTATTGCCCCTATAGCGATGTCATTGTCCACACTCTGGTTGTTAGGGACATTAAAGCCATTCTCTGAACCAGCATTTGTCTTCATACTGTTAAGCACATTTTCTCTTTCCTCTGTGATAACATATAGTATTTGGTTCATCAGGTCTTGTTCATCTAAAAGCAGTTGCAGTTGGTTTTTGCTCTTCATTAATCTGTTCAATGTCATCTGGAGGAGGTTGTTCATCTTTTTCTAATGACACGCTGATTGGGTCATCTCTTTCGTTTTGTTTACCTTTTTCAGCTTATTTTGTGTGTGGTCGCAACTGAAAGCAAATGAAAGCAAATGAACTGAAAGCAAATGAAATAGTTAGAAAATGTCACCTCAACTGGCGAGTCACTGAGCTAATAGAATACACCATAATAAGCTAACATAGCCAGTGTGTCCTATTCTACCATGTAGCCTGTTTACCAGTTATTACCTCAATATATTAGAAGACTGTTATTAAGACTGGCCCTATTATAAAATATAGATATTCATGGGTATTGCACAGAACTATTTACCACTGCACGTTCCAAATATGGGCTCCAAACAAGTTTTTCTAAATGTCTGACAGGTTCTGTTTAGGCAGGCATGAACACGTAGGGAAAACGATCCGGTAGCGGAAAGCTATCTAAACTAGCTCACCCACCAAAAACATAGACAGAATAACAGAATAAACAACCAGCTTATTATTATATACAAAGATCAGCCTTCTCTCAGTGTCTTCTCTACAGTCATCTTCATCGCATTGAGACATTTCTTTGTATATGTTATCCTACGTAGCTGCATGTAGATGACCAAATTAGTGTCGGCTACACATGCGTGCGTGTGTGTGTGTTGTTTTGACAGGAAAGGTAACCAAACTAAACAACAGCTAGTCTTGGTCACCTTATTGTACCATCAGACAGGTATACAGGGGCGGCAGTAGCCCAGGGGCAGCAGTAGCTCCGGGGCGGCAGTAGCTGTTATGATCTATGAGCAGCAGCTGCTCATAGAAATGAATTAAGAAATGAATTAAGATTTGTGTCAACACCCGGAAGTGGAGCGAAATTCCGGAGTGGTTTCATGCAAAAATCCACAACACTACGCTGACTGACAACTTTTGTAACCAAGTGACGATGAGGTACTTTGCTCACGCATGGTGCCCCACATTTAATACCATCTATGAGCCGGCCTCCACTGTCACTGGACTGGACCTGACTTGGGGGATCCTTTCTGATGGAATCATCACCGTCTGAAATATGTTATGATAAATGTGTTCTCTAGCCATCACACACACACACACACACACACACACACACACACACACACACACACACACACACACAAACACACACACACACACACACACACACACACACACACAATTCCTGCGATGAACCAGTTTATTGGACAAACAAACTCTTTGTCGTCGCCGACAGAGGAGGAGGAGGACGTGTGGATCAGCCCTCTTCTCTGCAGGCTTCCAACGGACGACTCCCCATATAGTTCTGTGGAACAAAGCGATGGTTGTGTTTGTTTGCACACCTGTGACTCAGCTTCGCAATCTCCTGAATACACTGGGCTCAATGTAGTTAGGGAAAGTCCACAATTAACCAGAGGGCAGTCAGAAGGTGGTTAGAAGGCGGACCTCCCCCACGCAGAATTCAGACATTCGAAATGTTCAAATGTTTTCACACGTTCAAACATGCATACAGGGCTACATATAAGTGGTATGTGGCATCTATGTGGTATGACTCATACCAGGAGAGAGAGAGAGAGAGAGAGAGAGAGAGAGAGAGAGAGAGAGAGAGAGAGAGAGAGAGAGAGAGAGAGAGAGAGAGAGAGAGAGAGAGAGAGAGAGAGTTTGATATATATATATGTATATACAGTATATAGGTTTACTGTTTATATAGGTTTTTATAGTAGTGTTGTAGTAGGCCCATCCATCTTCTCCCGCTTATCCGAAATCGGGTCGCGGAGGTAGCAGCTCCAGCAGGGGACTCCAAACCCTCTCCCTGGCAACATCGACTAGCTCTGACTGGGGGATCCCGAGGCATTCCCAGGCCAGTGTGGAGATGTAATCACCCCACCTGTACCTCGGTCTGCCCCGTGGTCTCCTCCCAGTTGGATGTGCCTGGAAAACCTCCCTCGGGAGGCGACCAGGAAGCATCCTTACTAGATGCCCGAACCACCTCAACTGGCTCCTTTCTACGCGAAGGAGCAGCGGCTCTACTCCGAGTCTCTCACGAGTGACTGAGCTTCTCACCCTATCCCTCAGGGAGATACCAGCCACCCTCCTGAGGAAACTCATTTCGGCCGCTTGTATTCGCGATCTCGTCCTTTCGGTCATTACCCATTGCTCATGGCCATAGGTGAGGGTAGGAACGAAGACTGATCGGTAGATCGAGAGCTTTGCCTTCTGGCTCAGCTCTCTTTTGGTTACAACGGTGCGCCAAAGTGCACCCAATACCGCTCCCGCTGCACCTATTCTCCTGTCAATCTCACGCTCCATCCTCCCCTCACTCGAGAACAAGACCCCGAGATACTTGAACTCCTTCACTTGGGATAAGGACTCCCTCCCTACTTGGAGTAGACAATCCACCGGTTTCCTGCTAAGAACCATGGCCTCAGATTTGGAGGTGCTGATCCTCATCCCAGCCGCTTCACATTCTGCTGCAAACCGATCCAGTGAGTGCTGAAGGTCACATACTGATGACGCAAACAGGACCACATCATCTGCAAACAGCAGCGATTCAATCCTGAGCCCACCATACTGAAACCCCTCCCCTCCATGACTACGCATTGAAATCCTGTCCATGAAAATCACAAACAGGATGGGTGACAAAGCGCAGCCCTGGCGGAGGCCAACACCCACTGAGAACAGGCCTGACTTTGTACCGAGAATCCGGACACAGCTCTTGCTTTGGGAGTAGAGAGATTGGATGGCCCTCAACAATGACCCCCGCACCCCATACTCCCGCAGCACCCCCCACAGTATTTCCCGAGGGACCCGATCATATGCCTTCTCCAAATCTACAAAACACATGTAGACCGGATGGGCATACTCCCAAGCCCCCTCCAGGATCCTTGCAAGAGTGAAAAGCTGGTCCGTTGTTCCACGACCAGGGCGGAATCCGCATTGTTCCTCTTCAATCTGAGGTTCGACTATCGGCCGAACCCTCCTTTCCAGCACCTTGGAGTAGACTTTCCCAGGGAGGCTGAGTAATGTGATACCCCTGTAATTGGCACACACCCTCTGGTCACCCTTTTTGAACAGGGGTACCACCACCCCCGTTTGCCACTCCTCAGGCACTGTCCCAGACTTCCACGCAATGTTGAAAAGACGTGTCATCCATGACAGCCCCTCAACACCCAGAGCCTTTAGCATTTCTGGACGGATCTCATCAACCCCTGGGGCTTTGCCACTGCGGAGATGTTTGACTACTGCAGTGACTTCCTCCAGGGAGATTGATGTTTGCCGTCCTTCATCCTCCAGCTCTGTCTCTACCATTGAGGGTGTAGTTGGGTTAAGAAGTTCCTCAAAGTGTTCTTTCCACCGCCCGATCACCTCCTCAGTTGAGGTCAGCAATGTCCCACCCTTACTGTACACAGCTTGGATGGACCCACGCTTCCCCCTCCTGAGGCGCCGGATTGTTTGCCAGAAACGCTTTGGTGCCGACTGAAAGTCCTTCTCCATGGCTTCTCCGAATTCCTCCCACACCCGCTGCTTTGCCTCCGCTACAGCCGAGGCTGCCGTCCTCTTGGCCTGTCGATACCTCGCAACCGAGTCCGGAGTCTCACAGGCTAACATAGCCCGGAAGGCCTCCTTCTTCAGCCGGACGGCTTCCCTGACCACCTGTGTCCACCACGAAGTCCGAGGGTTGCCGCCCCTTGAGGCACCAATGACCTTGAGGCCAAAACTCTCAACCGCAGCTTCGGCAATAGAAGCTTTGAACAAAGACCACTCTGGCTCAATGCCCGCAGCCTCCACAGAGATGCCCGAAAAATTCAGCCGGAGGTGTGAGTTGAAGGTCTCCCGGACAGGGGCATCCACCAGACGTTCCCAGTTCACCCGCACTACACGTTTGGGCTTACCAGGTCTGTCCAGAGGCTTCCCCCGCCATCTTACCCAACTCACCACCAGATGGTGATCGGTTGACAGCTCTGCCCCTCTCTTCACCCGAGTGTCCAAAACATGCGGCCTCAGGCCAGATGATACGATAACAAAATCGATCATTGACCTTCGGCCTAAGGTGCTCTGGTACCATGTACACTTATGAGCATCCTTATGTTTGAACATGGTGTTTGTTATGGCCAATCCATGACTAGCACAGAAATCCAATAACAAAACCCCACTCCGGTTCAGATCAGGTAGGCCGTTCATCCCCAACACGCCCCTCCAAGTTTCCCCATCGTTACCCACGTGTGCGTTGAAGTCTCCCAGGAGGACTATAGAGTCCCCTTCAGGAGCCCCATGCAGGACTCCATCCAGGGTGTGCAAGAAGGCGGGATATTCTGAACTGTTGTTTGGTGCATAGGCACAAACAACAGTCAGAGTTTTCCCTCCCATGACCCTAAGGCGTAGGGAGGCGACATGTGATTACATGGTCCGTCGATGCCCCCTGCCTTCACTGCCGCCTAACTGGCAGTGCACCCGACCCCAGTGGTTCTTCCCGTAGGTGGTGGGTCCGCGGGAAGGAGAAATGGCCACGTTGCTTTTTCGGGCAATGCCCGACCGGGCTCCGTGGCTAACCCGGCCACCAGGCGCTCGCTTACGGTCCCTCTTTCCAGGCCTAGCTCCGGAAAGGGGCCCCGGGCTTCCTCCGGGCAGGGTATCCTCAATTCTAGTTTGTTTGTCCATTGAAGTCTTTGAACTTCAATGGACTTTGGAGTCTTTGACTTCTTAACAGAAACAAATAATGGCAACATAATTTGCTGCGGGCACCATATGTGTGTGCCCTATAGAGACTTCCTTGCATGGGGTCCTAAATTCCCGGCTACGCGCCTGGCTGTTCACTAGTACGCCCCCAGGTGAAAGCCATCAGGCCTAACCACGACAAGGCTGTGTTCAATTCGCTCCTACTACAGCCATATAAAACCTGATGAACAGACTGAGGTTGTTTCTGTTTTCCTTGTACTTTCTGGAGAGAGTGGCGCTGAACAAAATAGAAATACAATACAATAAAATGAAGGCTCCGGTTAGACTATCGGCCACCAAAGCGCAACTGGGGCAGACGAAGCGTAAATACGCGTACTCCGACTTCATCCACAGAACTCAACAAGGGGTGAAGCGCATTTTGTGTTGAAAAAGCAATGTGTTTAATACCGTCGTTTTGTTTTAAAAGCTGCATTTTCTATCATGTGTGTCCGTCCACAGGGGCGTGATGTTGGTGCAGCGCTCCGGACGGCCCAGCCCGGGTGTCCCCGGCGGGTTCTGCTGGGCCTTGTGGCCCAGGAGGCGTGCCGGCTCTCAAAGACCTCCAGGAGACGGCGGATCCAGGGTGCGAACTGGAGGGGAGCAGGGGGAGCTATAGCTCCCCTAGTGGTGACATGAGCTCCCCTGGGAACATGGTTTGTGAAATTTGGGGGGAGCTCTCTAAAATATAGCTATAGCTGTATTATTAATATAAATATTGTTCATGGTTGGTGCCGCTGGCTGCTGTTATCGCGTGTGTTCGGCTCTGTGTAGGCTACAGCCATAATAGGCTATAGCCCATGTGAAACAATGCAGCCTGTTTTGAGGCATTTTAAGTTGATTTAATTAAACAGTCAAACGTTACATTGGTGGTCCGTGGATTATTTATAATCAAGTTGATTGAAGTTTGCGTAGCCCATACATGCTCGGGAAATCTGTTGACATGAACATGATCCATCGGGACGTTTCATGTAAATGTAGATGTAGGAGCCAATTCTTTATATTCTATTTATTTATTTATTTATTGGCCTTACCAGGTGGTGTGTGTCTACTAATGGCTGCAGTGTACTCAATCCCCTGCAGGTCTCTATATAAGGAGAGGTGCGTTGAGTTTGTTGTTGTAGGGCTATTAAAGATGTTTTATTTACACGCAGTCCCGTCTCTCTTTGGTTATCAGTAAGTTTGTAATTCAGTGTCATTTAAATGGTGGAGCAATGTTGTGCAGGCTGGCTTTTTGAGCGCTGTAATATTGGAGGTCAAACGCATTGATTTTAAAAGCGCTCTGATGTTTGCGACGTGTGACGCACACGCACACCTGTGTCTCCCATCCTCCATCCCAACGCGGTCTTTAGCAACGGGAGAGACTTGGCATCCGCTCAGTATCCTGCTAGGGGAGGGGGGGCGGGGGTGATAGATGATCATCTATCATCCGCTCCGCATCCCCTCGTCGTATATAGTAAATTCCTTCCCTCGTTCCGTACTCCCTACACCCTCTCTAGTAGTACAAAAGCGTCTGCTAAATGACTGCAATGTAACGTATCTGTATTTTGCATCCGGTCTTTTCATGGGGCCACACTGTGACTGTAACAGGCCAGTGCTGTCCAGATCAAACCAACCCCATCTGTGTGTTCCTCTGCATGTCCCAGACCTGATCTCCCAGCTGCTGGACCCCGTGGTCGACCCCTGGCTGGGCAGGGACACCGGCCACCAGCTCATCCCCGTCGCAGAGTCCTACAGCGGGCCGCGCATCTCCTTCCCTCTGTCCGTGTCCCACACCGACGCCCTGCTCACCGCCTTCAAGGAGCACCAGGTGAGAAGCCTCACCGGCAACATGGAAGTGGCCAAAGTAACCCCGGACCCAACGAGTGGTGCTGATGATCGCCGGTATTATGGCTTGTTAGGAAGGAAATGCACTTATGACTTCTGGTTACTAGTAGTCCTCTTGCCTACCTGTTGATTGACCTTATTGTAAGTCACTTTGCACCCCCCCGCCACCCAGATCCTCCACGCCAGTTACGCTCTGCAGTTGCTATGGGAAACCAAGAAGCTGCTCAAGCAGATGCCGAACATCGTCCACATGTCGACGTCCTACGCCAAGGAGATCACCATATGCGGTAGGCAGTGAGCACAGATGCCACCGATCAATCGGATGTATCGATGAGTGGTGCCGATGCTTTTTGTTATTTTATTGTGCGGGGTTGCCAGAAGGTTCCCAGTTGGATCCCCCGGCTCCTCCTCTTAGCCAAGTGTCGACCAGATGCCTGAGCAGCTGGCTGTCTCCCTTGCATTGCTGACACCGTCGTCGGTGTATGAATGGGTGAATGTGAATTGCAATAATTGTGAAGGGCTTTATAAATGCAGTCCATTTTCCATTGCATTCGATTATCATTATAAGTGTTCTGTGAGTCGATGGGTGACGCTGGACGCTGTGATGTAAACGGGGCTTATCCGTGGACACAGCAGATGAACTGTAAACGTATAAATACGTAAATGACCTGCTGAAGAGTTTGAAATGGGGGGCTCGACAAGGCGTTGACGTAATTGACTCTGTGTGGAGGAGAGATCAAAGAAAGGGATGTTGGTAATCACCTCTTGACTCCGCCTCCAGGTCCTCGCCCTCCACTCGCTTGTCATTAAATTCAAGAATACTTGAAGACCGGGAGAAAACCCACATGGTTAGATCAGTGCAGAGGGTGGCACAATTCTCTCTCGCTCTCTCTCCACGACGGACCCTAGTCACTCAACTTGCTGGCTGGTTCTAACCTCCACTGTTCTTCGTAACTGACGTGATGAATGATTCATATTTGTGTGCAGATCATTTTTTTCTGGCCAACGGAGTGTTTTTGGGAAAGGAAGCTTTTGAGACGTGTGTTGGTGGTGATTTGACCATCTACAGCACAGTTCATTGAATGATGAGATGAACTATTAACCCCTCAACTGGAACGACAGTAGATAAACGGTAGAGAGTACAACTTAAGTAGATTAACGGTAGAACTACAGTAGATGGAACAGTAGACGGTAGAACAACAGCTGATGAACAGTAAATAGAACAACCGTGGAAGAACAGTAGATGGTGGATGAACAGTAAATAGTACAACAACCGTGGATGAACAGTAAACAGAAGAATAACAGTGCATGAACAGTAGGAGAACAGTAGACGGTAGAACAACAGTGGGTGAACAGTAGAACAATACCACATATACCACACATGCAGAACAGGAAGGCAGAACCAGCTGTAAGTTATGCACTGGTGTACCCCTGTACTCCTGTGCTGATGACATACACTCGTTTATGCTTCTGACAATATCCTCACAATATCATGCTAATGGTAAATGGACATTTATATAGCGCTTTTCTAACCAATGGTTACTCAAAGCGCTTTACATATCAAGTCTCACATTCACCCATTCATACACACATTCAACCACCAACGGCGGAGTCAGCCATGCAAGGAGACAGTCAGGAGCAGTTAGGGTTAGGGTGTCTTGCTCAAGGACACCAAGGACAGCAAGGACAGCTTTTGCTAGGTGGAGGCGGGGAATCGAACCAGCAACCTTCCGGTTGTGAGGCGACCGCGCTACCTCCTGAGCTAAACTGACGCCCATCATCAACATCAGCAACACGGTCCAAAAACGGAGTAGTTAACTGGTTGAAAAACATGACCGCTATTGGTAGAAAATACTTCCAAATACACCAAAATGCAAATGTTGGTATATCTGTGTTGATTGTTTGATTTTAGAGTAGAAATGTGCTTTGATTCTGTTAGTATTTAATAGTGGGAGTACCTACAACATGTTCTCAAACTGTAGTCAATGTAGTGAACACTAAATGTTTTACTATATTTCTGTAGTAAACACTACATGCAACAAAGGTTCATCACTGTGAGATCAACAAATAACAAACAGACCAAATATGTGACCTGTGACCAATATGTGACCAAGTAGCAAATCTCCTGAAACCAGTGCTAGTGATTGTAATACGTCCGATACAGTCAGGCTCAGCAGCCGCGCTGTGCTGCTGTTCTCTAGTATCTCGAGTATTGATTCACATGTGCTGACAAACTGTGTCCCTCTGAATACAAACAAAATACACTGTTCTGCTTCCTGGTCCCAAGGTGATCTGCATGGACACCTCGATGACCTCCTGCTCATATTCTATAAGGTAGGCCTGCCAAGTTTCTGTTAATGACTGATATGCGCGGTTGTAAATATACCAGATACTGTTTAGAGCCTCCTCCATACTTTAACTGTTTAATTACCCCCGCCATCCAAGATCTTCTTCTTATCGTGTCCACAAGACAGTCCGTTACAAGGCTTGGCTAGATGTGGTTCAGCCACAGCTGAACACATTGCTGTCCCTTCTCATTAAACTCTGCCAAGTCCGATGCTGTGCAGGGTTGCTCCAGCAGGGGGCATATCAGGAGGTGCTG
Source organism: Muraenolepis orangiensis (assembly GCA_027704905.1). Taxonomy (NCBI): domain Eukaryota; kingdom Metazoa; phylum Chordata; class Actinopteri; order Gadiformes; family Muraenolepididae; genus Muraenolepis; species Muraenolepis orangiensis. Next base: position 15,980 of record JANIIK010000031.1, on the reverse strand, counting down.
CATGGTTTGCGGTTCAATGCCGCAGTCACACACACAACGTCCCGTCATTTAGGTATCCCCATTTGGCGAGAGTGGCTTTTGCATGTCCAACACCAGATCTTATTCTGTTTAGGCATTTCCACACTGCGTAGTTGGTGTCTGCTCCAGGGGGCAGTGCCTCGCTCGCCTTTAGCTCCATGGTTGTTACTGATGGGAGGTTGTCAAGTCTTTCTTCCCACCGAGTGACTCTTTCACTGCTTGTGCTCGGTGTTCCGAGGGGTGGGACGCTCTTCAGGAAACTTTTCCTGGATTTAAGGCGGCTTTTGGCTGGCACATGGCCGAAGAGAGGATGTCTTTGGTCAGACTGTTGTTGGCGCTCTTTCTTGCTTGCTGCATTTCGTCGTATCTCTGGTGGGGCTATGCCTGCCAGGATGTACAGACGGTCTGTAGGTGTTGATTTCAGGCAGCCTGTGATAAGGCGGCAGCTAGCATTGAGGGCGGGATCCAACTTCTTGGCATGGGCAGCTCGCTCCCATACTGGGCAGGCATACTCGGCAACTGAGTAGAAGAGGGCTAGTGTGGTTGACTTCAGAGTCTGTGGGTTAGCACCCCAGGTTGTGCCAGTGAGCTTGCGGATGATGTTGTTCCTCGCACTCACTTTGCACTTGGTCTTCTCAGTGTGGGTCTTAAAAGAGAGGCATCTGTCCAGGGTTACCCCTAGATAGACTGGGTGTTCACAGTGTTCAAGGGAGGTTCCTGACCAGCTGACCTTCAGTTGGCGCTTGGCTTCACGGTTTCTCAGGTGGAAGGCACACACCTGTGTCTTAGATGGGTTTGCACCAGTGGCGAAGCGTGTCTATCACAACTGGACCTTCTGTAGACCAGGGGTTCCACAACTTTTCAGCCCGCGACCCCCAACATAACAGACCCCCCCCCCCCACTATCACCGGAGGGACTGAAACATTAAAAACAACGTGTGCGCAGAGCTTCACCATCGAGAACATCGTGAAGTCCAAGGGGGGGGGGGGGGGGAATCGTGATATTGAAAATTGTGTGTGGCTTTTTTTTCAGCTCCAAATGATACTGTCGTGAATCTGTCGGAATCAAAATTCATTTTTCGTCACCCGTACATATATAAAAATATCTATGCACACGTTATTATTAACAATAAAAACCTCATGGTCACATCAAGAGGATTCTGAAATCATCTCGCGACCCCCCCCCCCCCCCCCTCGGGGTCCCGCGACCCCCCCCTCGGGGTCCCGCAACCCCCACTTTGGGAACCCCTGCTGTAGACCACCACCCACACCATCACCACCACCATTCGAAAATTCAGTTGTTCTAGTCAGACGGACGTCACGGAGGAGTCACTTTATGCCTTATCTCATTTAGGAAGATCAGATTGTCGCAGCCAATTCCCAAGTGTACCATAGTTGTAAAGCAGAGTCCATGTAGTGAAGTAACAGACCACCACAGACCACCACACAGGCTATCGGTTAAAGGGACAGTCTAACACGCTTCACGTGAAAAGGCTTAACGTAACTTTGGAACTTTAAGTTCCAAAATAGCGATCAATAATCACCAAATGTCTCTGGCATATGTCTTGTCATTAGCACTTTCACCTGTCAAAATGAAAGTGAAAAGGTGAAAGTGCTAATGACAAAACATATGCAAATTAGGTGATTATTGATCGTGGTTTTGTAACTCTTAGTTACGTTAAGTCTTTTCACGTTAAGCGATGCAAAGAAAGATCAAGTCCAAACTCTCAATTCAAATGCACAACAATGCTTAACAAACCCAAGACAGCCATTAACTAATCAGTCAACAAGTGTGTGGAAACAAAATGCAACAACCAGCTCAACGAGACGCAACACTGAGACAAAACCAGCAAAGACAAATGAGTCTCACTCACCAATGATGTTCACTTAAAGACCAAATCCATTCTCCTGTCCTTCTGGATGGTTCGACCACCATCAGGTCATAAAGATGATCGCTTTTCAGATCCAAAATAAGTTCCAATTCCCTGCTCTCTTGTCGGTCCCAAACAGCAACACTCCCATCAGTAGAGCCTCTCGTGGCTAGTAGAGCCCGTTAGCCACGGGGATCGTTCCCAGTTGCTACTCTGAAAATGGCGAACATAACCTGCTTTGACTACTTGAGTCAGCTCCAGATTGTCAGGTGTTGGACGGCCTCTTTTAATAATGTCCATTTTAACATTAAATGGTCGTCTTGAAAATGGTTCACACAATATTTCCGCCACGACATCATCTTCACCTGTTGCCATTTTGGCGTAAAAAAAACAACGTAGAAAACGTAACACTACGCTAGATCCACTCTCGCGCCAGCCACCACCTTGCACCCTCTAGCTCCATATTGAGCTGCCGGGGAAATCTGAAAGAATACGCCCATTGGCTACAAATCACGATATGATTGGTTGATCAAATTGTCAATCCAAACGTACGCTATCATTCCGTCTAAGGGCCAATGTCAGCGGGAATACTTTGGTTGATTTACGTTGGATATTCTTCCCAGCAACCCAGAAAAATATCTGATTGGTTGCATTGTTTTTCCAACACAAAACCACTCAAATGCGTCGTGCATGGACCGAGAAAGACAAACAAATCAACGTAACACTGTATTATAACACAGATACGATTCTCATTTATTCATTTTATTTAAATTTTATTAAATGTTATTAAATTGTATTACATTTTATTAATACAATTAATTCGATTCTTTGGTTTCATCTGAGAGTTCCAGGGTCTTCTCGGAATACCTTGAAGGCCCTGACGCTTCACCACTGGTTTGCACATAGGTGGTTCTCTTCATAGTAAGGTGTTAGCTCTGACAGAGTGTTGGAGAGTCTGTCTTCCACAACTTTGAAATCAGTGGCTTGTGCACCTATGCCAAGATCATCTGCATAGATGAAGCGGCGGGTGTCTGCACTTTTTGGTTGGTCGTTGGTGTAGATGTTAAAGAGAAGTGGTGCAAGCACACTTCCCTGTGGGAGGCCATTCCTGAGTCTTCGCCACCTGCTTTTCTTTCCTCCTAGATCAGTGGTTCTCAAACTATTTTCAATAATGTACCCCCTTTGAAAAAAAATGTCAGCCAAGTACCCCCTGATCAGCGCAAAAACTATTTGGTAGGGGAAAAAACAACAACCTTGTAACTGAGAAACACTTTAATGCTACATTTCAAATGTTTTAAATCTAATCACTATATTCATGGCAAACCAATTTTGACATCATGCAATAACACTAAGATGACAGTTGAATTTAACTGATCCTTTTAATAAGTAATTTAAGTAATTTAGTGAGAAACATGGGCTTGTGCTTCACTGAGGATCTTTGTTATTCTCGGTGACAGGGAGGCAACTGCAGTTATTAAACTTTTTTCCAGGCACAGTCTGTTTCTTTTCTTGTTTTTTATCAATGTCATTGCGGAAAAGGAGGCCTCACATAAATATGTGGAACCAAATGGTAAAAGCAGCTCCAAAGCTTTCTTTCCCAGCTCAGGGTGCTCCTTCTTCACACACACCCAAAACTCTATGAGAGTAGATGTGTCAAACTTCATCTGTAGGCCACGGTCAGATGACACATCCAAGAGAGTTTCCTGATGACTGACAGAAAGCTTTCTGCTATTTGCATCAGACAAGAGAAATGGGTTTCTCACCCAATCCAACTGTGAAGATTTGTCCTCCATGTCAGGGAAGTAAGAATTGGTGCAATCAAGTTGGTCAAATGTCCTTCTATGATTAACTTCACTGGAGCTATCTCCACATCCTCACTGACGTAATTGACTCTGTGTGGAGGAGAGATCAAAGAAAGGGATGTTGGTAATCACCTCTTGACTCCGCCTCCAGGTCCTCGCCCTCCACTCGCTTGTCATTAAATTCAAGAATACTTGAAGACCGGGAGAAAACCCACATGGTTAGATCAGTGCAGAGGGTGGCACAATTCTCTCTCGCTCTCTCTCCACGACGGACCCTAGTCACTCAACTTGCTGGCTGGTTCTAACCTCCACTGTTCTTCGTAACTGACGTGATGAATGATTCATATTTGTGTGCAGATAAATTTTTTCTGGCCAACGGAGTGTTTTTGGGAAAGGAAGCTTTTGAGACGTGTGTTGGTGGTGATTTGACCATCTACAGCACAGTTCATTGAATGATGAGATGAACTATTAACCCCTCAACTGGAACGACAGTAGATAAACGGTAGAGAGTACAACTTAAGTAGATTAACGGTAGAACTACAGTAGATGGAACAGTAGACGGTAGAACAACAGCTGATGAACAGTAGACGGTGGATGAACAGTAAATAGAACAACCGTGGAAGAACAGTAGATGGTGGATGAACAGTAAATAGTACAACAACCGTGGATGAACAGTAAACAGAAGAATAACAGTGCATGAACAGTAGGACAGTGGGTGAACAGTAGACGGTAGAACAACAGTGGGTGAACAGTAGAACAATACCACACATGCAGAACAGGAAGGCAGAACGAGCTTGGTAGGGTGTACCCCTGTACTCCTGTGCTGATGACATACACTCGTTTATGCTTCTGACAATATCCTCACAATATCATGCTAATGGTAAATGGACATTTATATAGCGCTTTTCTAACCAATGGTTACTCAAAGCGCTTTACATATCAAGTCTCACATTCACCCATTCATACACACATTCAACCACCAACGGCGGAGTCAGCCATGCAAGGAGACAGTCAGGAGCAGTTAGGGTTGGGTGTCTTGCTCAAGGACACCAAGGACAGCTTTTGCTAGGAGGAGGCGGGGAATCGAACCAGCAACCTTCCGGTTGTGAGGCGACCGCGCTACCTCCTGAGCTAAACTGACGCCCATCATCAACATCAGCAACACGGTCCAAAAACGGAGTAGTTAACTGGTTGAAAAACATGACCGCTATTGGTAGAAAATACTTCCAAATACACCAAAATGCAAATGTTGGTATATCTGTGTTGATTGTTTGATTTTAGAGTAGAAATGTGCTTTGATTCTGTCAGTATTTAATAGTGGGAGTACCTACAACATGTTCTCAAACTGTAGTCAATGTAGTGAACACTAAATGTTTTACTATATTTCTGTAGTAAACACTACATGCAACAAAGGTTCATCACTGTGAGATCAACAAATAACAAACAGACCAAATATGTGACCTGTGACCAATATGTGACCAAGTAGCGAATCTCCTGAAACCAGTGCTAGTGATTGTAATACGTCCGATACAGTCAGGCTCAGCAGCCGCGCTGTGCTGCTGTTCTCTAGTATCTCGAGTATTGATTCACATGTGCTGACAAACTGTGTCCCTCTGAATACAAACAAAATACACTGTTCTGCTTCCTGGTCCCAAGGTGATCTGCATGGACACCTCGATGACCTCCTGCTCATATTCTATAAGGTAGGCCTGCCGAGTTTCTGTTAATGACTGATATGCGCGGTTGTAAATATACCAGATACTGTTTAGAGCCTCCTTATACTTTAACTGTTTAATTACCCCCGCCATCCAAGATCTTCTTCTTATCGTGTCCACAAGACAGTCCGTTACAAGGCTTGGCTAGATGTGGTTCAGCCACAGCTGAACACATTGCTGTCCCTTCTCATTAAACTCTGCCAAGTCCGATGCTGTGCAGGGTTGCTCCAGCAGGGGGCATATCAGGAGGTGCTGCATGGTTTGCGGTTCAATGCCGCAGTCACACACACAACGTCCCCGTCATTTAGGTATCCCCATTTGGCGAGAGTGGCTTTTGCATGTCCAACACCAGATCTTATTCTGTTTAGGCATTTCCACACTGCGTAGTTGGTGTCTGCTCCAGGGGGCAGTGCCTCGCTCGCCTTTAGCTCCATGGTTGTTACTGATGGGAGGTTGTCAAGTCTTTCTTCCCACCGAGTGACTCTTTTACTGCTTGTGCTCGGTGTTCCGAGGGGTGGGACGCTCTTCAGGAAACTTTTCCTGGATTTAAGGCGGCTTTTGGCTGGCACATGGCCGAAGAGAGGATGTCTTTGGTCAGACTGTTGTTGGCGCTCTTTCTTGCTTGCTGCATTTCGTCGTATCTCTGGTGGGGCTATGCCTGCCAGGATGTACAGACGGTCTGTAGGTGTTGATTTCAGGCAGCCTGTGATAAGGCGGCAGCTAGCATTGAGGGGCGGGATCCAACTTCTTGGCATGGGCAGCTCGCTCCCATACTGGGCAGGCATACTCGGCAACTGAGTAGCAGAGGGCTAGTGTGGTTGACTTCAGAGTCTGTGGGTTAGCACCCCAGGTTGTGCCAGTGAGCTTGCGGATGATGTTGTTCCTCGCACTCACTTTGCACTTGGTCTTCTCAGTGTGGGTCTTAAAAGAGAGGCATCTGTCCAGGGTTACCCCTAGATAGACTGGGTGTTCACAGTGTTCAAGGGAGGTTCCTGACCAGCTGACCTTCAGTTGGCGCTTGGCTTCACGGTTTCTCAGGTGGAAGGCACACACCTGTGTCTTAGATGGGTTTGCACGTAGGTGGTTCTCTTCATAGTAAGGTGTTAGCTCTGCCAGAGCGTTGGAGAGTCTGTCTTCCACAACTTTGAAATCAGTGGCTTGTGCACCTATGCCAAGATCATCTGCATAGATGAAGCGGCGGGTGTCTGCACTTTTTGGTTGGTCGTTGGTGTAGATGTTAAAGAGAAGTGGTGCAAGCACACTTCCCTGTGGGAGGCCATTCCTGAGTCTTCGCCACCTGCTTTTCTTTCCTCCTAGATCAGTGGTTCTCAAACTATTTTCAATAATGTACCCCCTTTGAAAAAAAATGTCAGCCAAGTACCCCCTGATCAGCGCAAAAACTATTTGGTAGGGGGAAAAAAAACAACCTTGTAACTGAGAAACACTTTAATGCTACATTTCAAATGTTTTAAATCTAATCACTATATTCATGGCAAACCAATTTTGACATCATGCAATAACACTAAGATGACAGTTGAATTTAACTGATCCTTTTAATAAGTAATTTAAGTAATTTAGTGAGAAACATGGGCTTGTGCTTCACTGAGGATCTTTGTCATTCTCGGTGACAGGGAGGCAACTGCAGTTATTAAACTTTTTTCCAGGCACAGTCTGTTTCTTTTCTTGTTTTTTATCAATGTCATTGCGGAAAAGGAGGCCTCACATAAATATGTGGAACCAAATGGTAAAAGCAGCTCCAAAGCTTTCTTTCCCAGCTCAGGGTGCTCCTTCTTCACACACACCCAAAACTGTATGAGAGTAGATGTGTCAAACTTCATCTGTAGGCCACGGTCAGATGACACATCCAAGAGAGTTTCCTGATGACTGACAGAAAGCTTTCTGCTATTTGCATCAGACAAGAGAAATGGGTTTCTCACCCAATCCAACTGTGAAGATTTGTCCTCCATGTCAGGGAAGTAAGAATTGGTGCAATCAAGTTGGTCAAATGTCCTTCTATGATTAACTTCACTGGAGCTATCTCCACATCCTCACTGACGTAATTGACTCTGTGTGGAGGAGAGATCAAAGAAAGGGATGTTGGTAATCACCTCTTGACTCCGCCTCCAGGTCCTCGCCCTCCACTCGCTTGTCATTAAATTCAAGAATACTTGAAGACCGGGAGAAAACCCACATGGTTAGATCAGTGCAGAGGGTGGCACAATTCTCTCTCGCTCTCTCTCCACGACGGACCCTAGTCACTCAACTTGCTGGCTGGTTCTAACCTCCACTGTTCTTCGTAACTGACGTGATGAATGATTTATATTTGTGTGCAGATAATTTTTTTCTGGCCAACGGAGTGTTTTTGGGAAAGGAAGCTTTTGAGACGTGTGTTGGTGGTGATTTGACCATCTACAGCACAGTTCATTGAATGATGAGATGAACTATTAACCCCTCAACTGGAACGACAGTAGATAAACGGTAGAGAGTACAACTTAAGTAGATTAACGGTAGAACTACAGTAGATGGAACAGTAGACGGTAGAACAACAGCTGATGAACAGTAGACGGTGGATGAACAGTAAATAGAACAACCGTGGAAGAACAGTAGATGGTGGATGAACAGTAAATAGTACAACAACCGTGGATGAACAGTAAACAGAAGAATAACAGTGCATGAACAGTAGGACAGTGGGTGAACAGTAGACCAACAGTGGGTGAACAGTAGAACAATACCACATATACCACACATGCAGAACAGGAAGGCAGAACCAGCTGTAAGTTATGCACTGGTGTACCCCTGTACTCCTGTGCTGATGACATACACTCGTTTATGCTTCTGACAATATCCTCACAATATCATGCTAATGGTAAATGGACATTTATATAGCGCTTTTCTAACCAATGGTTACTCAAAGCGCTTTACATATCAAGTCTCACATTCACCCATTCATACACACATTCAACCACCAACGGCGGAGTCAGCCATGCAAGGAGACAGTCAGGGTTAGGGTGTCTTGCTCAAGGACACCAAGGACAGCTTTTGCTAGGAGGAGGCGGGGAATCGAACCAGCAACCTTCCGGTTGTGAGGCGACCGCGCTACCTCCTGAGCTAAACTGACGCCCATCATCAACATCAGCAACACGGTCCAAAAACGGAGTAGTTAACTGGTTGAAAAACATGACCGCTATTGGTAGAAAATACTTCCAAATACACCAAAATGCAAATGTTGGTATATCTGTGTTGATTGTTTGATTTTAGAGTAGAAATGTGCTTTGATTCTATCAGTATTTAATAGTGGGAGTACCTACAACATGTTCTCAAACTGTAGTCAATGTAGTGAACACTAAATGTTTTACTATATTTCTGTAGTAAACACTACATGCAACAAAGGTTCATCACTGTGAGATCAACAAATAACAAACAGACCAAATATGTGACCTGTGACCAATATGTGACCAAGTAGCGAATCTCCTGAAACCAGTGCTAGTGATTGTAATACGTCCGATACAGTCAGGCTCAGCAGCCGCGCTGTGCTGCTGTTCTCTAGTATCTCGAGTATTGATTCACATGTGCTGACAAACTGTGTCCCTCTGAATACAAACAAAATACACTGTTCTGCTTCCTGGTCCCAAGGTGATCTGCATGGACACCTCGATGACCTCCTGCTCATATTCTATAAGGTAGGCCTGCCGAGTTTCTGTTAATGACTGATATGCGCGGTTGTAAATATACCAGATACTGTTTAGAGCCTCCTTATACTTTAACTGTTTAATTACCCCCGCCATCAAAGATCTTCTTCTTATCGTGTCCACAAGACAGTCCGTTACAAGGCTTGGCTAGATGTGGTTCAGCCACAGCTGAACACATTGCTGTCCCTTCTCATTAAACTCTGCCAAGTCCGATGCTGTGCAGGGTTGCTCCAGCAGGGGGCATATCAGGAGGTGCTGCATGGTTTGCGGTTCAATGCCGCAGTCACACACACAACGTCCCCGTCATTTAGGTATCCCCATTTGGCGAGAGTGGCTTTTGCATGTCCAACACCAGATCTTATTCTGTTTAGGCATTTCCACACTGCGTAGTTGGTGTCTGCTCCAGGGGGCAGTGCCTCGCTCGCCTTTAGCTCCATGGTTGTTACTGATGGGAGGTTGTCAAGTCTTTCTTCCCACCGAGTGACTCTTTCACTGCTTGTGCTCGGTGTTCCGAGGGGTGGGACGCTCTTCAGGAAACTTTTCCTGGATTTAAGGCGGCTTTTGGCTGGCACATGGCCGAAGAGAGGATGTCTTTGGTCAGACTGTTGTTGGCGCTCTTTCTTGCTTGCTGCATTTCGTCGTATCTCTGGTGGGGCTATGCCTGCCAGGATGTACAGACGGTCTGTAGGTGTTGATTTCAGGCAGCCTGTGATAAGGCGGCAGCTAGCATTGAGGGCGGGATCCAACTTCTTGGCATGGGCAGCTCGCTCCCATACTGGGCAGGCATACTCGGCAACTGAGTAGAAGAGGGCTAGTGTGGTTGACTTCAGAGTCTGTGGGTTAGCACCCCAGGTTGTGCCAGTGAGCTTGCGGATGATGTTGTTCCTCGCACTCACTTTGCACTTGGTCTTCTCAGTGTGGGTCTTAAAAGAGAGGCATCTGTCCAGGGTTACCCCTAGATAGACTGGGTGTTCACAGTGTTCAAGGGAGGTTCCTGACCAGCTGACCTTCAGTTGGCGCTTGGCTTCACGGTTTCTCAGGTGGAAGGCACACACCTGTGTCTTAGATGGGTTTGCACATAGGTGGTTCTCTTCATAGTAAGGTGTTAGCTCTGCCAGAGCGTTGGAGAGTCTGTCTTCCACAACTTTGAAATCAGTGGCTTGTGCACCTATGCCAAGATCATCTGCATAGATGAAGCGGCGGGTGTCTGCACTTTTTGGTTGGTCGTTGGTGTAGATGTTAAAGAGAAGTGGTGCAAGCACACTTCCCTGTGGGAGGCCATTCCTGAGTCTTCGCCACCTGCTTTTCTTTCCTCCTAGATCAGTGGTTCTCAAACTATTTTCAATAATGTACCCCCTTTGAAAAAAAATGTCAGCCAAGTACCCCCTGATCAGCGCAAAAACTATTTGGTAGGGGAAAAAACAACAACCTTGTAACTGAGAAACACTTTAATGCTACATTTCAAATGTTTTAAATCTAATCACTATATTCATGGCAAACCAATTTTGACATCATGCAATAACACTAAGATGACAGTTGAATTTAACTGATCCTTTTAATAAGTAATTTAAGTAATTTAGTGAGAAACATGGGCTTGTGCTTCACTGAGGATCTTTGTTATTCTCGGTGACAGGGAGGCAACTGCAGTTATTAAACTTTTTTCCAGGCACAGTCTGTTTCTTTTCTTGTTTTTTATCAATGTCATTGCGGAAAAGGAGGCCTCACATAAATATGTGGAACCAAATGGTAAAAGCAGCTCCAAAGCTTTCTTTCCCAGCTCAGGGTGCTCCTTCTTCACACACACCCAAAAATGTATGAGAGTAGATGTGTCAAACTTCATCTGTAGGCCACGGTCAGATGACACATCCAAGAGAGTTTCCTGATGACTGACAGAAAGCTTTCTGCTATTTGCATCAGACAAGAGAAATGGGTTTCTCACCCAATCCAACTGTGAAGATTTGTCCTCCATGTCAGGGAAGTAAGAATTGGTGCAATCAAGTTGGTCAAATGTCCTTCTATGATTAACTTCACTGGAGCTATCTCCACATCCTCACTGGAAAGGAAAGCATCCACCTGAGGAAAGCAGGTGAAATCCCCCTCTGCACATGCCCTTTTCCACAGCTCTAATTTCTTCAGAAAACCGCCCACCTTGTCATACAGGTTCAGAATGTTGGTGTCCTTGCCCTGCAGACACACATTCAGTTTGTTAAGTTTGCTGAATATATCTGCCAGATAGCTAAGCTTTGCAAGCCAGTCTGTGTCCTCAAACAAGATGGCATGGGGAGATCCGTACTCTGACAGAAAGGTGCGCACTTCAGATCGTAATTCCAACAGCCTGTTGAGTATTCTCCCTGAGAGAGCCAGCGCACTTCTGTGTGTAATAGCAGTTGTGTGTGTTCCGCTCCCATGTTTTCACACAGGCGGCGAAACAGTCGCACATTAAAGTGGCCTTGACTTAATAAAGTTGATTACTTTTACACTGTCGTTCAGAACGTCATGCAACACAGGACTCATTTTCTTGGAGGCCAGTGCTTCCCTGTGTATGACACAGTGAGCCCACTGCACTTCAGGGTTTTCATTTAGAATCCGCGCCATGAGCCTTCACGCGGCCTGTCATAGACGCAGCTGCGTCAGTACAGACACTGGTGCAGGATTTCCAGTTCAGACCGTTTTTACCAAAAAATGCATTAACATTAAAAATGTCCTCCCCAGTTGTTTTCCCCTCCAAACTCTTGCAGAAAAGTATGTGTTTGCGAATGTCGTCAGTATCAACGTATCTCACAAACGCAACAAGCTGTGCGTTTCCACTGACATCTGTCGATTCATCAAGCTGGAGGGAAAAGGATTCGCCGAGTTTTCCCACAACCTGATCAACAATGTCTGTTCCCATGGTATCTATTCTGCGACAAACGGTGTCATTTGACAAAGGCACAGTTTTTAACTTATCCGCCGCGTTTTTGTCCAGCATAGTCTCAGCCAATACAACAGCGACTGGAAGTAAAAGGTCTTCAGCTATGGTGAATGGCTTTTGCTATGAGCAAAGACACCGCATAAGACGCCTGGAGTGCTTTGGCTGATGTTGTGGAGACTTTTCGGATCGTTTCTTGAGATGATCTGAAGTCCGAAAATTTTCTTTTAAAAAACTCTGGTGGCTTACCAACATGACATGGATGTTTTGTGCCGAGATGTCGTTGAAGGTGCGCTGGCTTCATGGAACTGTTGACTAATTTCTCCCCGCAAAACAAGCACAGTGCCTTGGGAGGGTTGCAGCTAGTTGAGGTAAATCCCATTAAACACATTCATCCTGATACTGATGGTATTTTGTTGGATTTGTTTTCGCTTTCTTTTTTACTTCTTTCTCAGTGTTCTCAGCTGTATCGCTGCTACGTTTTTTCAACCATTAATCCATTTCCATTTCTTCCCGCTCACAATTGAACGTGATTGTGTAACCTAACCTTATGTTGTTAGCACAGTTTACGGCAGTAACGATTCCATTAAAAACAGAATTATTGAATATCAAATGTTTTTTACCGAATTTTAATTTACATTTTAATTTAATGTATTGTAGTATCATTATTTTCGGAATTATGCACGACTGATTTTTTTTTAAATAGGCCTTTATCACAGTAAATTAGAACGCCGGAAGAACCCGCCGGAGCAGTGTATCTTTAGTTCCGGTTTATGCATTCAGCTTGGCATTCACCATGGCGGACAGTTATCGCTGGACAACATCGCTGCACAACCTTCCAAAAGTCGGTCAAGACGATGTGGTTCGACTAGTGAATGAACACTCTACAGTGCAGGAGTCTAAACTGGAAAAAGGATACAAGTTATTTTACGAGAAGTTGATCTTCAAGTATAGAGGTAAGTGCTTAGATTCTGTTTTGTCACCGCTAGCTTGCTAGCTTGTAAGGTTTAATGAAAATGACCAGTGTGTCAGATAAGTTCAACTACAGACAGAACGGTATCCATTCGGTGTATACTGGTGTGTATTTATATATATACACACCATTATACACCGAATAATGGATACCGTTCTCTGTGTATATATATTTATATGTATATACAGAGTGCTTAGATTCTGTTGTCACCGCTAGCTTGCTAGCTCGTAAGGTTTAATGAAAATGACCAGTGTGTCAGATAAATTCAACTATAGACAGAACGGTATCCATCATTCGGTGTGTGTGTGTATATATATATATATATACACACCGAATAATGGATACCGTTCTCTGTCTATATATATATATATATATATATACATATATATACAGAGTGCTTAGATTCTGTTGTCACCGCTAGCTTGCTAGCTCGCAAGGTTGGTGTCAACTACAGACGGAGAACGGTATCCATTATTCGGTGTGTGTGTGTATGTATATAGATATA
>JANIIK010000030.1:0-50116 GCA_027704905.1 Muraenolepis orangiensis | reverse complement strand
GCTGAGCAATGAAAATTAAATCTTTTCTTCTACTTTTTGTAACCCTCTTGCAAGCACTTTTGTAAGTGAGAGCAGTAGGTGCGGCAGTAGCTCAGTCTTTGGGACTTGGCTTGGGAACCGAAGGGTCGTCGGTTCAAGTCCCCGAAACGTAACAGAAAGTGAACAGAAACGAAAGTACAGTGTGAGAACTGGTACTTGGAAAAAGGTGCCAGTTCGACCTCCTGGTCACTGCTGAAGTGCCCTTGGGCAAGGCACCAAACCCCTACACTGCTCCCCAGGTGCTGTATATACAATATCTGCCCACTGCTCCTAATACTAGGATGGGTTAGATGCAGCGAAACACATTTCACTGTGTGTGTGTACATGTTTGTGACCAATAAAGAAGAATAAAGACCAATCCTCCAGATTTAGATTTAGAGTTCCCTTATGACCAAACTATCACCGTGCCTCATCCTACTTATTGTGGTGTCCTCCCTCTCACTCAGACGGTGGCGTCCGCAGCAGCCGGCAGCAGGGGCAGCAAGAGTCTTATTTGCATATGGAACGTTCAGAGTGGAGCCTGTCGTCACACCGTCTCCTACCACAGGGGGGCGGTGCAGAGCATGGCCTTCTCCAGGGATGACCTCTTATTCCTCTCAGTAGGTCAGTGTCTCTCCTTGGCCTCTTTAGAAGAAAGAAAATGGAAGCACGAGAGGAACTTAAATACCTTTTATGTCCAAATAGTTGGACATAAGTTAAAAATGTTTTAATGTCTTGTGTAATATAAAAACAATAACATCAAATATATATCCAGATCAAACAAGAAATGTAACGTGTTACATTTTTTTGATACAAGTTTCTAATAAAGACTTGACTTTTGGTTTTGTATTCTTTTGAAAGTATTCTCAAAATGTAATTTGACATGATTATTAGTGGCAGTGTGATTAGTCACAGTTGTATACATTTACAGATCAATGTATTTGACCATTTTTAAATATCGCTTGAGTCGTGAGAACCAGAGACAAGCCGCTTGGCACGTCACCTCAGCAGGCATAAACTACTTTCGATTCAACGGTGAACGCTGCTTCTTCCATCCTACCTTCCTTCCGTCTTCCTGCAGGGGACTTCTCTGACCACGACGATGACCTGAAGGTACACAGACCCCACTCGCTGATTCATGTGTATGATATGAATTTAACTATGAATAAATTTACATCCATATTCTATGTCACTGTGTAGAATTAGTTTTACACAAGCTAAATGGAATTCAAAAATATTATAAAGTACATTTTACGTAGACCCAACATTCTTATAAAAATATTTAGGTGTTCACACATTCACCCTGAATTCACCAGAACAGACAGAAAGTGGTGTCATTTCTTGATTTGATGAATTAATGAATGAATGAATGATTAATTCACAAAGGTGCAACAGAACGTCATTTTTTTTTTGTTGTATTAATTGTCACCGGTCTCTTGCCCTTACGGCCCTCCTGTGTAGTTCCAGCGGGTGGCCACGCCAGCGGGTCTGGGCGGGGCCAAGCTGACCTCCCTGTGCTACGGCGCCGGCTCCCTGCTGTTCACGGGCAGCGGCGGCGGGCAGGCGTGTGCGTGGGACTGCCTTCGCCAACGCTGCTTCATGACCTGGCAGGCGGACGAGGGAGAGATCGGTACGAACCCGTCACTCCATCCTCTCACCTTGGAAGAGGATGGAGCCTGTGCGTGTGTGCATGTGTGTGTGTGTTTATTGTTTAATCAACTTTTTGTTGAGTGGTATTTTAGCAATCAATTAAAATAAAGACAATTGCCGTTGCATGATGAAGGTTAAAAATATATATATATATATATACATGACTATACCTGGTTTATTATTACCATATCACAGCGTGGTGTCACAGGTGACCATACTCTACTCTACTGTACCCTTGTAGTTGGCCCCCATAGTTGACCCCTCAACCCCCCCCACCTCTCTCTGCACCCCAGGGGTCCTGCTGTGCCGCGGGCAGCGCCTCCTGACCGGCAGCAACACACGGAGGCTGAGGCTGTGGGGGGTGGCGGCGGTGGAGGCCCTGAGGTCTGAGGCACAGGCCTCCCACACCACCCACAGGTGAACTCCCCACACGCACGTGCACACACACACACACACACACACACACACACACACACACACACACACACACACACACACACACACACACACACACACACACACACACACACACACACACACACACATGCAGCTGCCCCCTCCTCATCCCTGTAGAGCTGAAGGGACATCTGAGACTCTGAGAGGAAGCCCTGGGGGAGTTCTGTGGTTACTGGAGGATTCTAGAGGCTCCTTAGAATCGTTGCACTGGTCTGTGGTCTGTTTTAATATGTTAAAGTTTGTTTTAATATTTTTTAATAGTAATCTAATATAAATGATCATACATATTCTCTGGCATAATCAAAACAAATGTAAGTCGAGGAATGTTTATCATGATAATATTTTTTCTGGCTTTCTGATGCCTTACTCTAAGATGTTACAAAGTTGTTTTTAATATTTTGTAATGGTAATATCACATGAAATGAATAATCCTAATTCTAATATTATACGAATGAAAGGCAAGGGATGTACAGTATATCGTGATAACATATTTTTCTGGCTTTCTGATAATATTCTCTATCATTATCAAAACAAATGAAAGTCAAGGGATGTATATCATTATAATACATTTTTGTCTGGCTTTCTGATGCCTTACTCCTTTAGTTTAGAAGACTCTAAAGAAGACTCTAAGAAATCTGAAAAATACACAAAGTGAGAAGCCGTCTCCTCTGCAGTGTAGACCAGTGTAGACATACGAAGAAGTCCCCTTGACTTTGGTTGTCGTCTGTGCCCTCCCCCCCCCCCCCCCCTTCCTTTCTTCTCCGTCCCTCAGCGGGGCCTGTGTGATCCTGGAGCAGGAGATGGTGCTGGACGGGGCGGTGGTGAGTGCGGCCTTTGACGAGGCCCTGGACATGGGCATCGTGGGCACCACCACCGGCACCCTGTGGTACATCAACTGGCCCCAGGGCAGCAGCCTCCGCCTCATCAGCGGACACAAGAGCCAGGTACCACCAGACACTGTTCTGCTCTCTCTCTTGCTCTCTTTTTCTTTGTCTCTCTCTTTCTTTCTTTCTTTCTTTTTCTCTTTCTTTCTTTCTCTTTTTTTCTTTCTCTTTCTTTTTCTCCCTTTTTCTTCTTTCTTTCTTTCTTTCTTTTTCTCTCTTTCTTGCTCATTGGCACCCAATCGATGAAACCAATCTGTTGTCATGCCAACGGTTCCGGGGCATAGTGGGCTGTGGGTGACGGTTGTATTAAATGGGTGTTTTGGCTAGAACTGCTCTCCCCAGTCTTACACCTCCTAGCGTGATTGCAGGTGTAAGACTGGGGAGTATAGGCTGTGTAGAGTGTCGGTACTGGTGTTCGATCCCCGGTGTCCGTAGCGTAACCCGTGGGCCGTCGATGACCAGCAAGCTTAACCACAAACCTGCCCTTTAATGACCTGTTATCTTAACTCACTGTAAGTGGCTTTGGATAAATGTGTTTTGCACAACGATGAAATTATACGAAAAACGACTTCAGTTGGTCAGGTGACATCTGAAGGCAATTGAGTTGGAACGTTTTGCACATTACGCACCCAAACGCATTCTCCTCCTCCTCTTCCTCCTCCAGGTGAACGACGTGGCGTTCAGCGCAGACGAGAGCCACTTTGCCACGTGCGGGGAGGATGGCAGCCTCAGGGTGTGGTCGGCTCCCAGCAGAGAGCTGGTGGTGCAGTTCCAGGTTCTCAACCAGGTGAGAGGGGGAATAGGAATAGTTTGGTCTCTCTCTCACTCTCACTCTCACTCTCTCTCTCTCACTTCCCCCCACCTTCCACTTCCTGTAGGTGGCGATAGCGTGCTTCGGTTTGTGTGGGCGCAAACATGACAATGTACAAGTGTCTCTGGCTTGCTCTCTTTTCATGTCTCTTACTGTGAACAAGGTGATATTCACCTTTTGCACCTTTCTTTTGTATATATAATTTACTCTTCTGGGCTTTTTTTCCATGTAGTTTCAACATTAGGGGTTTCTGTAGA
This sequence comes from Muraenolepis orangiensis, assembly GCA_027704905.1. Lineage (NCBI taxonomy): Eukaryota > Metazoa > Chordata > Actinopteri > Gadiformes > Muraenolepididae > Muraenolepis > Muraenolepis orangiensis. The sequence continues at coordinate 46,040 of JANIIK010000030.1, read as the reverse complement.
GAAACTAACCTGGAGAGAGCAACAGTAATAGATTGTTCTCCTGATTCCTGCATGGCCACTCTGGTTGTATATGTCCTTATGGTCTGTATAGTCCATGTGTGGACTGCAAGAACATATCTACACCATCCTCCACTCTACTATGGTGCTGCACTATGGTCACTTACCACCACCGTATGTACAGTACATATCATCCCTTAGACACATTATTGTTATTTTCTTTATTTATAGTCTGGTTATAGTGTTGTTTAATGGATAGTATAGTATATTATGGGATTAATATTAAGTTAATACTAATATATTAAAGTGAATCAATTAATTTGTTACAATTTTTGTTGTTGGAATTCAGAATGCGGGAGTAAGCATTCGATTGTACATTGTTACACATCTTGAATCCAACGTGTGTGTGTGTGTGTGTGTGTGTGTGTGTGTGTCATTGTCATTCCAGGGCTGTAGTTGCGTGTGCTGGACCCCAGAGCCGGCCACCCTCCCTCCCGGGGCCGGCCCGTGCGTGGCGGCGGGCTACAGTGACGGAACCCTCCGGATCTTCCGCCCGGCGTCCGGGGAGATGGAGAGGAAGCTGCGGCCTCACGGGGCGCCGGTCACCGCCGTGCGGTACTCCGCCCACGGTGAGTCGGACGGACGCGGGAGGGGTTACAGTCCTCTTTGCGGGGCCAACCGTCAACTGCCAACCCCGCTCCTGTGTGGCCTTGTTATGTCAGTATTGAAGCCCCTGCCATAAAGCATATCACATATCAAAGTGTAAAACCCAGGGTTGTCTTTCACTTCCCACCCCCCCCCCCCCTATTTGTGCAGGTCATGTGATCCTCTCGGCGGGAAAGAATGGTCTCTTAGCGGTCAGTAACCCGGACAATGGGAACACCCTCCGTGTGTTGAATGACCACAAAGGAGCACAGATCACCTCCCTCCAATGTGTGGCCAAGCAGGTGAGAGGCCAACTCCGTTGAGGCTGAAGCTGAAAATGAGTTGGTGTTGTTGTCCGTGGACCTGTAATTAGATTTGATGGGAATTGTGGTCAAGTATGCGGTCCTTCTGATGACGAATCAAGCAGGTTTGTGACTGGAAGTGCCTTCTATGTGAGGTGTTGATCAGGATTAACAGGTTTGGTTTGCTGTTTGTTTTTATATTTTTCAGTACAAGCAATTTGGTTTGGAGGGAAACGAGATGTGGTTGGCAGCCAGTTCGGACAGACGTGTCAGCGTGTGGGCGGCTGATTGGCCGAAGATCAAATGCGACCTTCTCGATTGGCTGACGTTTCCCGCTCCTGCCTATAATGGGGTAATGCGTTGTAGAACTCACCGGTAGAACTTGCCTGACAAGAGTTTAGGACTGATTTTATTTGGCTTTTGTCTTCTTCTGTACAAAACCACAACCTTTACCTTTATAACCATAGCATGATAAATGATAACCAACAACTATATTTATGTACAGTTTTTTGTCAAATCGGATATGATTTTTCTATAAATAAATAAATGTTTATAAACAAACAGGGCTGTTGCAGTGCTAGTTACATGAAGTGAATGTATCTGGATAACCATCTGTTGGTCCTTAAATGGACTTCCTTGAGGGAGACAGTGATGTGTCCTCCATCGTCTACCAGTCAGTGTTGGTGTCTGAGTTGTTCTGGCTGTTGGTATTCCGTCTCCACAATAGGATGGTGAGGACCCTCCTCCCAGCCTAGCGGCCTTCTGCCCCACAGACCCTGGTCTGGTGGTGTACACCGGATACGGTGTGGAGAAGGAGATCTCCTTCTACAGCCTGGCCAGGAAACGGGTAAACCATGAAATACCTTCCCTTCCCTCTCTGCCTGCATTCATGCTGCTTCAAAAGCATGTTCTAGAACGAAAACAGCACGCAATTCCATGTGGTTGTGTAGGGTAGCCTAGTCTAGTCGTCCAGACTAGGATGTTGGGCTCACAGTCGAAAGGTTTCCGGCTTAGCACCCTGTTGTCCACAGTCCACTCTGATGCCTTGCTCAACACCTGACTTGAAACTAAAATCCACTGTCATTCAAAGTCGGATTGGATGGATGAAAGCGCCTGCGTCCTGGATACATTCTGATGATCGCTTCTGGAACCGTCTCGCATGGATGGATGCATGTTAATGACCACTAATAAGACATGCTCTGTGTCGTCATTTGTCTCATTGCACTTTTGTTCTTAGCTTTTTGTAAATCGTTATATATCTTGTAATGAATAATAATGAACAATGTTATATATAATTTAATGAATGGACAATATTGTGCTAGAACATTCTCTCTCTCTCTCTCTCTCTCTCTCTCTCTCTCTCTCTCTCTGTGTCTGTGTCTGTGTGTGTGTGTGTGTGTGTGTGTGTGTGTGTGTGTGTGTGTGTGTGTGTGTGTGTGTGTGTGTGTGTGTGTGTGTGTTTGTGTTGTGTTGTGTTGTGTTGTGTTGTGTTGTGTGTGTTTCCTGTCTTAACTGGCAGAGCATGGCATTAACACAGGGTTATCATTGGTTACACCAATGATAACAATCTTGGCACTGAGGAACCTGAGTGGAACAAGACTATGCAGGGGGCGAGATGTTCTCTCTCTCTTTCTATCTCAGAAGCTATAATAATCCACATCTTCAAACCAATCTGTTACTTACCGTTGGATTAGCCTTGTAATCTGACCCAGTAGTCACACACATCCATCTGCCCAGTGTTAAATGGTCTCCTCAATGGTAACCACCACTGCATCTCTGCATTGCTGCTCATGTCTGTGCATGTGGCCATTCATTTCTCGTGTGTGTGTGTGTGTGTGTGTGTGTGTGTGTGTGTGTGTGTGTGTGTGTGTGTGTGTGTGTGTGTGTGTGTGTGTGTGTGTGTGTGTGTGTGTGTGTGGTGTGTGTGTGTGTGTGTGTGTGTGTGTGTGTGTGTGTGTGTGTGTGTGTGTGTGTGTGTGTGTGTGTGTGTGTGTGTGTGTGCGCGCGCCTGCAGTGACCCAGCAGAAGGAACTGGACCTAAAGAAGGCCCAGACACAGCGCACAGTGTTTCTCTGCAAGGTGATCGGACCACGGGGAACCGGGAAGACTGCTTTCCTCCAGGCCTTTGTGGGCCGCAACACTGTGGTACGTGGTCACCCAAGAAATGATGACACCGGAGGCAGGACTGAGCTAGAACCAATAGGTTCAATAGAGAGAGAATCTCTGCGGCCCATCCTGTATGCATCTTGGAGAAAGATGCCCTGACCCCCTAACGTCATAAATGGCAATCATCAATCATCAAATAAATCATTAATGTCATATCTCACTCCATTGTTGTTGCAACATTCCCACAACAAAATGAAAAATAAGTTGGTAAGAATAAATAAAATAATACATTACATAAATAACTCAAATGAAATCAAATGTAAATGATTTCAAAGAAATGATTATGAGAGATGTGATGAAAGGTTTGCTTCACAAGCAGAACTAAATTAACTGAAATTCTATCCTGAATTCAACCGTCCCGCTAAACACTTGAGTGAACCCTACTGACCCGACGGGCTCCTGCCTGCACTTTGGTCTGAAACCGTCGGTGCTTCCCGCTTGTCGCCCACAGCTGGACGGCAGTGGTGGCCACACCTACTCACCGTACACCATCAACACGGTGCAGATCAACAACCAGGAGAAGTACCTGATCGTGAGTACGGTTGCTGACCGAAAACCCATTTTCTTGTCGGGACACTTCTTGACCGCAAAGTATTTGTTTAGATGTATTCGTGATCGTGGGAAGACTCCACAGGCAGCCTTTAGCAGCCATCCTCTTCAGTGAAACAACCACTTTATTTGTGACTTTTTGGGGGCATCAGTAGCTCAGTCTTGGTTAGGACTTGGGAACCTGAAGGTTGCCTGTTCAATAATCATAATTGGTCACATACATTAGAAAGGATGCACAGAAAGAACCCGAAAAGGGCTTCTCGACTCTAAACTATTACCTTAAGGATTCATCCTTCCACGACACATTAGATTACATTCAAATGTATTGTCATTGCACAGCACAGCACAGTACAGTACAGCGAAAATAATTGAGCAAAGAGTGCAAATGTTGCATTAAAGTGCACGGTAATATATAATTAACAGTGGTTAAATAAGATGTAGAGTCTACTAGGTATAAAAGCGGGTATAAAACACATATCCACATCTGCACTGCGTCGTGACCTTTGAGCCTCCTCCCCTCCCTCCTCCCCCCCACCCCCTCCTCCTCCCCCTCCCCCTCCTCCTCCTCCCACAGCTGTACGAGGTGGACGTGGAGACGGAGTTCCTGAAGGCGTCTCACGCCTCCTGCGATGTGGCGTGTCTGATGTACGACGCCAGCGACCCGCAGTCCTTCGACTACTGCGCCAGCATCTACAAGGTCTGCTCACGCTCTTCATTCACACACCAGTAGCAAGCGAGGAGACCTAAGACTGGAACAACTATTGGCTTTGATGACTTGGTTTTCGCAGCCGTCTTTCTGTTTTTATTTTTAGGTGTTTTTTAGTTCTTATAAGGCCTGAAGCAAGCACATTTAGGTTCTTATTTGTAGCGTTGCACCAAAGGGACCGTATTGTTTGAATAGAGAGAAGCACACGTTTAGCGGAACCGTCCCTTCAGGACTCGTAACTACGCAGAAGTTCAATAACATTACGTCTGTCCCTATACGGTGTGTGTGTATATAGCATCCAAACCTCTAACCACTGGGAGTCAGACACCGCGTGGCTGTTTGACTCCCAGTCAAAATGGTACGGGCGTCAAACCTGGCTGCCTATATGCATCCTTCAGCAAGATGCTAACCCCTACCACATGGTTTACAAAGTGCACATACATACTGTATATGCAGGCTCATGATGGCAAACTAGAATGAATATAGAAATGCTGGGGATGGCACACACACACACACACTTTTAGCATATAGTAGGTAGTATATAGTGTTGTTTATAGTATATAGTAAATAGTGTATTTTATAGCATTGTATTGCATAGTATTATAATAGTATAGTGTTGTTTTATTAATACCGCAGGAGGGAATTGGGAGTAAGCATTCCATTGTTGCACACGGCAAATGAAAACCTCTTGAGTCATCACATCTCAAATAAAGACCCTCTTGTTTTGTTATGGTTGCTTCTGCCATTCAGTATTCATTCACTCACGTGTGCACCGCCAACTCTTTCCCTTGGCCCCTCCCCCCTGCCCCGCCCCTGCCCCTCCCCCATTCCCAGCAACACTACATGGAGAGCCAGGTGCCGTGTGTTATGGTGTCCACCAAGGGGGACCTTCCCGAGGCGGAGCAGCTCCACGGCATGACCCCCGCCGAGTTCTGCTACAAGCACCGGCTGCCCCCGCCGATGCCCTTCTCCGCGCTCCCGTGCTTGGACTCTTCCGTGGGCTGTATCTACACCAAGCTGGCCCGGGCCGCCATGTTCCCGTAGGTTAACAGCAGTACCGCGTGCTAGCAGTACCGCGTGCTCGCGCGGCTTCAAGTTGGGGCACACGTTTGATGACAACTGTGTTTGTTTACACTTCGATTCTTCTGAGTTTTCCCCTCATTTCTGGGAAAAACCATGATGCAATATTTGGTGGTGGTGGTGTAGTATCTAAGTAGTATCTCGACCGCCTGCCGAACAGTACTGCGTTCGATGCCCGTGTCCTTGAGCGAGATTCGTAATCCACACCTGCTCCAACATATCTGAACTGAAAGTCGCTTTGAATTAAAACTGTCTGCTACCGTGACCAAGTAGTTGTGAATAGCAAGGAACAACGTTTCATGTGTGGCGTTTTCGACTTCTCGTCGTGTTTTAATGGTCTTGTACAAAGCGTGAGGAGGGCCAGTCTGTATCTTCCTCATCTTTTCTTGTCTGTGTTGTTTCCCTGCAGGCACCTGAACGGCTCCGACACGAGCAGAGCCTCCTTCTGGCTGCGTGTCACCCTGGGAGCCACCGTGGCCACCGCCCTCGGCTTTGCCATCTTGCGCGCCGTCGGCAGACATAAATGACCCTTCTCTCCCCCCGCCCCCCCCTGGCACGCCTGCTCCCTCCTCCCTGTCCCTCTCCCTCTCTCTCAGTCTCTCTGTTCGCCTGCAGCCCTTTAAGAGCCAAACCTCCGAACCCCGCCCCATACCCCAACCTTGCCCCCCGCCGCGAGTGGCGCCCACACCTGGTCTGACCTGTACTCGAGGCCTCTGGGTGTCCTCTGGATTCCTCCCGTTCCTCCAGCTCTGCTCCATGTGTCTACTATCGGGGCTAATCTGGGGTTAGCACCCTCCCTCCCGGGGCCGGCCCGTGCGTGGCGGCGGGCTACAGTGACGGAACCCTCCGGATCTTCCGCCCGGCGTCCGGGGAGATGGAGAGGAAGCTGCGGCCTCACGGGGCGCCGGTCACCGCCGTGCGGTACTCCGCCCACGGTGAGTCGGACGGACGCGGGAGGGGTTACAGTCCTCTTTGCGGGGCCAACCGTCAACTGCCAACCCCGCTCCTGTGTGGCCTTGTTATGTCAGTATTGAAGCCCCTGCCATAAAGCATATCACATATCAAAGTGTAAAACCCAGGGTTGTCTTTCACTTCCCACCCCCCCCCCCCCTATTTGTGCAGGTCATGTGATCCTCTCGGCGGGAAAGAATGGTCTCTTAGCGGTCAGTAACCCGGACAATGGGAACACCCTCCGTGTGTTGAATGACCACAAAGGAGCACAGATCACCTCCCTCCAATGTGTGGCCAAGCAGGTGAGAGGCCAACTCCGTTGAGGCTGAAGCTGAAAATGAGTTGGTGTTGTTGTCCGTGGACCTGTAATTAGATTTGATGGGAATTGTGGTCAAGTATGCGGTCCTTCTGATGACGAATCAAGCAGGTTTGTGACTGGAAGTGCCTTCTATGTGAGGTGTTGATCAGGATTAACAGGTTTGGTTTGCTGTTTGTTTTTATATTTTTCAGTACAAGCAATTTGGTTTGGAGGGAAACGAGATGTGGTTGGCAGCCAGTTCGGACAGACGTGTCAGCGTGTGGGCGGCTGATTGGCCGAAGATCAAATGCGACCTTCTCGATTGGCTGACGTTTCCCGCTCCTGCCTATAATGGGGTAATGCGTTGTAGAACTCACCGGTAGAACTTGCCTGACAAGAGTTTAGGACTGATTTTATTTGGCTTTTGTCTTCTTCTGTACAAAACCACAACCTTTACCTTTATAACCATAGCATGATAAATGATAACCAACAACTATATTTATGTACAGTTTTTTGTCAAATCGGATATGATTTTTCTATAAATAAATAAATGTTTATAAACAAACAGGGCTGTTGCAGTGCTAGTTACATGAAGTGAATGTATCTGGATAACCATCTGTTGGTCCTTAAATGGACTTCCTTGAGGGAGACAGTGATGTGTCCTCCATCGTCTACCAGTCAGTGTTGGTGTCTGAGTTGTTCTGGCTGTTGGTATTCCGTCTCCACAATAGGATGGTGAGGACCCTCCTCCCAGCCTAGCGGCCTTCTGCCCCACAGACCCTGGTCTGGTGGTGTACACCGGATACGGTGTGGAGAAGGAGATCTCCTTCTACAGCCTGGCCAGGAAACGGGTAAACCATGAAATACCTTCCCTTCCCTCTCTGCCTGCATTCATGCTGCTTCAAAAGCATGTTCTAGAACGAAAACAGCACGCAATTCCATGTGGTTGTGTAGGGTAGCCTAGTCTAGTCGTCCAGACTAGGATGTTGGGCTCACAGTCGAAAGGTTTCCGGCTTAGCACCCTGTTGTCCACAGTCCACTCTGATGCCTTGCTCAACACCTGACTTGAAACTAAAATCCACTGTCATTCAAAGTCGGATTGGATGGATGAAAGCGCCTGCGTCCTGGATACATTCTGATGATCGCTTCTGGAACCGTCTCGCATGGATGGATGCATGTTAATGACCACTAATAAGACATGCTCTGTGTCGTCATTTGTCTCATTGCACTTTTGTTCTTAGCTTTTTGTAAATCGTTATATATCTTGTAATGAATAATAATGAACAATGTTATATATAATTTAATGAATGGACAATATTGTGCTAGAACATTCTCTCTCTCTCTCTCTCTCTCTCTCTCTCTCTGTGTCTGTGTCTCTGTGTGTGTGTGTGTGTGTGTGTGTGTGTGTGTGTGTGTGTGTGTGTGTGTGTGTGTGTGTGTGTGTGTGTGTGTGTGTGTGTGTGTGTGTGTGTGTGTGTGTGTGTGTGTGTGTGTGTGTGTGTGTGTGTGTTGTGTTGTGTTGTGTTGTGTTGTGTTGTGTTGTGTTGTGTTGTGTTGTGTTGTGTTGTGTTGTGTTGTGTTGTGTTGTGTTGTGTTGTGTTGTGTTGTGTTGTGTTGTGTGTGTGTTTCCTGTCTTAACTGGCAGAGCATGGCATTAACACAGGGTTATCATTGGTTACACCAATGATAACAATCTTGGCACTGAGGAACCTGAGTGGAACAAGACTATGCAGGGGGCGAGATGTTCTCTCTCTCTTTCTATCTCAGAAGCTATAATAATCCACATCTTCAAACCAATCTGTTACTTACCGTTGGATTAGCCTTGTAATCTGACCCAGTAGTCACACACATCCATCTGCCCAGTGTTAAATGGTCTCCTCAATGGTAACCACCACTGCATCTCTGCATTGCTGCTCATGTCTGTGCATGTGGCCATTCATTTCTCGTGTGTGTGTGTGTGTGTGTGTGTGTGTGTGTGTGTGTGTGTGTGTGTGTGTGTGTGTGTGTGTGTGTGTGTGTGTGTGTGTGTGTGTGTGTGTGTGTGTGTGTGTGTGTGTGTGTGTGTGTGTGTGTGTGTGTGTGTGTGTGTGTGTGTGTGTGTGTGTGTGTGTGTGTGTGTCCCGTTCCTCCAGCTCTGCTCCATGTGTCTACTATCGGGGCTAATCTGGGGTTAGCACCCTCCCTCCCGGGGCCGGCCCGTGCGTGGCGGCGGGCTACAGTGACGGAACCCTCCGGATCTTCCGCCCGGCGTCCGGGGAGATGGAGAGGAAGCTGCGGCCTCACGGGGCGCCGGTCACCGCCGTGCGGTACTCCGCCCACGGTGAGTCGGACGGACGCGGGAGGGGTTACAGTCCTCTTTGCGGGGCCAACCGTCAACTGCCAACCCCGCTCCTGTGTGGCCTTGTTATGTCAGTATTGAAGCCCCTGCCATAAAGCATATCACATATCAAAGTGTAAAACCCAGGGTTGTCTTTCACTTCCCACCCCCCCCCCCCCTATTTGTGCAGGTCATGTGATCCTCTCGGCGGGAAAGAATGGTCTCTTAGCGGTCAGTAACCCGGACAATGGGAACACCCTCCGTGTGTTGAATGACCACAAAGGAGCACAGATCACCTCCCTCCAATGTGTGGCCAAGCAGGTGAGAGGCCAACTCCGTTGAGGCTGAAGCTGAAAATGAGTTGGTGTTGTTGTCCGTGGACCTGTAATTAGATTTGATGGGAATTGTGGTCAAGTATGCGGTCCTTCTGATGACGAATCAAGCAGGTTTGTGACTGGAAGTGCCTTCTATGTGAGGTGTTGATCAGGATTAACAGGTTTGGTTTGCTGTTTGTTTTTATATTTTTCAGTACAAGCAATTTGGTTTGGAGGGAAACGAGATGTGGTTGGCAGCCAGTTCGGACAGACGTGTCAGCGTGTGGGCGGCTGATTGGCCGAAGATCAAATGCGACCTTCTCGATTGGCTGACGTTTCCCGCTCCTGCCTATAATGGGGTAATGCGTTGTAGAACTCACCGGTAGAACTTGCCTGACAAGAGTTTAGGACTGATTTTATTTGGCTTTTGTCTTCTTCTGTACAAAACCACAACCTTTACCTTTATAACCATAGCATGATAAATGATAACCAACAACTATATTTATGTACAGTTTTTTGTCAAATCGGATATGATTTTTCTATAAATAAATAAATGTTTATAAACAAACAGGGCTGTTGCAGTGCTAGTTACATGAAGTGAATGTATCTGGATAACCATCTGTTGGTCCTTAAATGGACTTCCTTGAGGGAGACAGTGATGTGTCCTCCATCGTCTACCAGTCAGTGTTGGTGTCTGAGTTGTTCTGGCTGTTGGTATTCCGTCTCCACAATAGGATGGTGAGGACCCTCCTCCCAGCCTAGCGGCCTTCTGCCCCACAGACCCTGGTCTGGTGGTGTACACCGGATACGGTGTGGAGAAGGAGATCTCCTTCTACAGCCTGGCCAGGAAACGGGTAAACCATGAAATACCTTCCCTTCCCTCTCTGCCTGCATTCATGCTGCTTCAAAAGCATGTTCTAGAACGAAAACAGCACGCAATTCCATGTGGTTGTGTAGGGTAGCCTAGTCTAGTCGTCCAGACTAGGATGTTGGGCTCACAGTCGAAAGGTTTCCGGCTTAGCACCCTGTTGTCCACAGTCCACTCTGATGCCTTGCTCAACACCTGACTTGAAACTAAAATCCACTGTCATTCAAAGTCGGATTGGATGGATGAAAGCGCCTGCGTCCTGGATACATTCTGATGATCGCTTCTGGAACCGTCTCGCATGGATGGATGCATGTTAATGACCACTAATAAGACATGCTCTGTGTCGTCATTTGTCTCATTGCACTTTTGTTCTTAGCTTTTTGTAAATCGTTATATATCTTGTAATGAATAATAATGAACAATGTTATATATAATTTAATGAATGGACAATATTGTGCTAGAACATTCTCTCTCTCTCTCTCTCTCTCTCTGTGTCTGTGTGTGTGTGTGTGTGTGTGTGTGTGTGTGTGTGTGTGTGTGTGTGTGTGTGTGTGTGTGTGTGTGTGTGTGTGTGTGTGTGTGTGTGTGTGTGTGTGTGTGTGTGTGTGTGTGTGTGTGTGTGTGTGTGTGTGTGTGTGTGTGTGTGTGTGTGTGTGTGTGTTGTGTTGTGTGTGTTTCCTGTCTTAACTGGCAGAGCATGGCATTAACACAGGGTTATCATTGGTTACACCAATGATAACAATCTTGGCACTGAGGAACCTGAGTGGAACAAGACTATGCAGGGGGCGAGATGTTCTCTCTCTCTTTCTATCTCAGAAGCTATAATAATCCACATCTTCAAACCAATCTGTTACTTACCGTTGGATTAGCCTTGTAATCTGACCCAGTAGTCACACACATCCATCTGCCCAGTGTTAAATGGTCTCCTCAATGGTAACCACCACTGCATCTCTGCATTGCTGCTCATGTCTGTGCATGTGGCCATTCATTTCTCGCGCGTGTGTGTGTGTGTGTGTGTGTGTGTGTGTGTGTGTGTGTGTGTGTGTGTGTGTGTGTGTGTGTGTGTGTGTGTGTGTGTGTGTGTGTGTGTGTGTGTGTGTGTGTGTGTGTGTGTGTGTGTGTGTGTGTGTGTGTGTGTGTGTGTGTGTGTGTGTGTGTGTGTGTGTGTGCGCGCCTGCAGTGACCCAGCAGAAGGAACTGGACCTAAAGAAGGCCCAGACACAGCGCACAGTGTTTCTCTGCAAGGTGATCGGACCACGGGGAACCGGGAAGACTGCTTTCCTCCAGGCCTTTGTGGGCCGCAACACTGTGGTACGTGGTCACCCAAGAAATGATGACACCGGAGGCAGGACTGAGCTAGAACCAATAGGTTCAATAGAGAGAGAATCTCTGCGGCCCATCCTGTATGCATCTTGGAGAAAGATGCCCTGACCCCCTAACGTCATAAATGGCAATCATCAATCATCAAATAAATCATTAATGTCATATCTCACTCCATTGTTGTTGCAACATTCCCACAACAAAATGAAAAATAAGTTGGTAAGAATAAATAAAATAATACATTACATAAATAACTCAAATGAAATCAAATGTAAATGATTTCAAAGAAATGATTATGAGAGATGTGATGAAAGGTTTGCTTCACAAGCAGAACTAAATTAACTGAAATTCTATCCTGAATTCAACCGTCCCGCTAAACACTTGAGTGAACCCTACTGACCCGACGGGCTCCTGCCTGCACTTTGGTCTGAAACCGTCGGTGCTTCCCGCTTGTCGCCCACAGCTGGACGGCAGTGGTGGCCACACCTACTCACCGTACACCATCAACACGGTGCAGATCAACAACCAGGAGAAGTACCTGATCGTGAGTACGGTTGCTGACCGAAAACCCATTTTCTTGTCGGGACACTTCTTGACCGCAAAGTATTTGTTTAGATGTATTCGTGATCGTGGGAAGACTCCACAGGCAGCCTTTAGCAGCCATCCTCTTCAGTGAAACAACCACTTTATTTGTGACTTTTTGGGGGCATCAGTAGCTCAGTCTTGGTTAGGACTTGGGAACCTGAAGGTCGCCTGTTCAATAATCATAATTGGTCACATACATTAGAAAGGATGCACAGAAAGAACCCGAAAAGGGCTTCTCGACTCTAAACTATTACCTTAAGGATTCATCCTTCCACGACACATTAGATTACATTCAAATGTATTGTCATTGCACAGCACAGCACAGTACAGTACAGCGAAAATAATTGAGCAAAGAGTGCAAATGTTGCATTAAAGTGCACGGTAATATATAATTAACAGTGGTTAAATAAGATGTAGAGTCTACTAGGTATAAAAGCGGGTATAAAACACATATCCACATCTGCACTGCGTCGTGACCTTTGAGCCTCCTCCCCTCCCTCCTCCCCCCCACCCCCTCCTCCTCCCCCTCCCCCTCCTCCTCCTCCCACAGCTGTACGAGGTGGACGTGGAGACGGAGTTCCTGAAGGCGTCTCACGCCTCCTGCGATGTGGCGTGTCTGATGTACGACGCCAGCGACCCGCAGTCCTTCGACTACTGCGCCAGCATCTACAAGGTCTGCTCACGCTCTTCATTCACACACCAGTAGCAAGCGAGGAGACCTAAGACTGGAACAACTATTGGCTTTGATGACTTGGTTTTCGCAGCCGTCTTTCTGTTTTTATTTTTAGGTGTTTTTTAGTTCTTATAAGGCCTGAAGCAAGCACATTTAGGTTCTTATTTGTAGCGTTGCACCAAAGGGACCGTATTGTTTGAATAGAGAGAAGCACACGTTTAGCGGAACCGTCCCTTCAGGACTCGTAACTACGCAGAAGTTCAATAACATTACGTCTGTCCCTATACGGTGTGTGTGTATATAGCATCCAAACCTCTAACCACTGGGAGTCAGACACCGCGTGGCTGTTTGACTCCCAGTCAAAATGGTACGGGCGTCAAACCTGGCTGCCTATATGCATCCTTCAGCAAGATGCTAACCCCTACCACATGGTTTACAAAGTGCACATACATACTGTATATGCAGGCTCATGATGGCAAACTAGAATGAATATAGAAATGCTGGGGATGGCACACACACACACACACTTTTAGCATATAGTAGGTAGTATATAGTGTTGTTTATAGTATATAGTAAATAGTGTATTTTATAGCATTGTATTGCATAGTATTATAATAGTATAGTGTTGTTTTATTAATACCGCAGGAGGGAATTGGGAGTAAGCATTCCATTGTTGCACACGGCAAATGAAAACCTCTTGAGTCATCACATCTCAAATAAAGACCCTCTTGTTTTGTTATGGTTGCTTCTGCCATTCAGTATTCATTCACTCACGTGTGCACCGCCAACTCTTTCCCTTGGCCCCTCCCCCCTGCCCCGCCCCTGCCCCTCCCCCATTCCCAGCAACACTACATGGAGAGCCAGGTGCCGTGTGTTATGGTGTCCACCAAGGGGGACCTTCCCGAGGCGGAGCAGCTCCACGGCATGACCCCCGCCGAGTTCTGCTACAAGCACCGGCTGCCCCCGCCGATGCCCTTCTCCGCGCTCCCGTGCTTGGACTCTTCCGTGGGCTGTATCTACACCAAGCTGGCCCGGGCCGCCATGTTCCCGTAGGTTAACAGCAGTACCGCGTGCTAGCAGTACCGCGTGCTCGCGCGGCTTCAAGTTGGGGCACACGTTTGATGACAACTGTGTTTGTTTACACTTCGATTCTTCTGAGTTTTCCCCTCATTTCTGGGAAAAACCATGATGCAATATTTGGTGGTGGTGGTGTAGTATCTAAGTAGTATCTCGACCGCCTGCCGAACAGTACTGCGTTCGATGCCCGTGTCCTTGAGCGAGATTCGTAATCCACACCTGCTCCAACATATCTGAACTGAAAGTCGCTTTGAATTAAAACTGTCTGCTACCGTGACCAAGTAGTTGTGAATAGCAAGGAACAACGTTTCATGTGTGGCGTTTTCGACTTCTCGTCGTGTTTTAATGGTCTTGTACAAAGCGTGAGGAGGGCCAGTCTGTATCTTCCTCATCTTTTCTTGTCTGTGTTGTTTCCCTGCAGGCACCTGAACGGCTCCGACACGAGCAGAGCCTCCTTCTGGCTGCGTGTCACCCTGGGAGCCACCGTGGCCACCGCCCTCGGCTTTGCCATCTTGCGCGCCGTCGGCAGACATAAATGACCCTTCTCTCCCCCCGCCCCCCCCTGGCACGCCTGCTCCCTCCTCCCTGTCCCTCTCCCTCTCTCTCAGTCTCTCTGTTCGCCTGCAGCCCTTTAAGAGCCAAACCTCCGAACCCCGCCCCATACCCCAACCTTGCCCCCCGCCACGAGTGGCGCCCACACCTGGTCTGACCTGTACTCGAGGCCTCTGGGTGTCCTCTGGATTCCTCCCGTTCCTCCAGCTCTGCTCCATGTGTCTACTATCGGGGCTAATCTGGGGTTAGCACCCGAAAGCTTCTCCTGCTTATCGGACGAAAACAAAAGTCCAAACGGGTGCTTGGTTGGAAAATGGGTGGGAAGGACATTTAAGGTGAAACACGCAGTTCATCTGCCTTCCTTGTCCTTCCTTGTCTGTCAAGTATCAGATGGTTTTAATCTCTCTATATGCACTCCCCTTCCTAAATCAATAGTATGCCAAACTGTGAGCAGGGTCAGGTGTATCTATCGGGAGACTACTGGGTCACCAGTGACCTAGCTCCACCCAATTGTTTTAAACCCATCGTTTAAAATTTAAACGATCTCAAGAGAGGACTGTAGTGCAGAGATTGTGAAGGGCTTCACTTTTGTCCTTCAGGATACCGACGTCATCGCGGGCAGCCATCTTGATGTCCCGGGGAGTAGGGGGGGGGGGAAACGGAATCGTTTTGTCTAACGGAAGCCACGGTCGGTAGTTGCGAAGTACAGTATTTAAAAAATCTAAATAACTGAAATGATTCCGCAGCGTCAAAGAGTTTGATGTATGGCTTTAAGTATTGTTTAAAAGTATGACAAAATCCACATGCTAGTAGATTTTTTCCGCAATTATACAGAGGTGCATACTGTGACTGACCAGTATGATCTCAACAGCACCAAATATATCCAAGAACTGACCACTGAACAATCAATTTAAATGCATTTGCAGAAAATATACGTTTTTGTTTTCATACACAAATGCATATATGTTATCAAACCTTACTTTTTGGTTTGCAGACTGTAAATTCTTCCAAATGATATGCTTACATAATCTACCACCAGTATCGCAACAAAGCAAGAATGACAAATCTCAACAATGACATTTGTATATATCCGTCATCGATTTTTGTTGACATTTTAGAGGTCAAATGCATTCGTCTATTTTACTCTTTTCTTCAGACTTTATGTATCCACTTAATTTTTTTAATTCTGTGTGAATGGCGTGTATCGACTGAACACTGAACAATGAGTCAAAATATAAATTGCACACCTTGGATTAAATAAATAATAATTTTAAATAATTGTATTCTAAATCTTGTCCATGCATGATATTTTGGAAATAAGGCATTTGGAGAACATATGCTTGGAGAACAGGGGTGGGGGGAAAAGTACTCTTTAACTCTTGTTTCTTGAGTTAAATGTGATGGGTAAAGATCACTTAACTAAGATTCGTCATTCTCAATTTCTCCTAGTAGTGGAGCCAAAGCCAACTAATTCTACTAGTAAAAGAAGTGGAGTCAAAGACTGCAACTTCTATCAAAAGTAATAAACTGGAAGTAAAAAAAAAGATTCTTCCCACAATTAATTTTGATTTTAATTATTAGGAACATGTATGTTCAAAAGTGTCAACAAAGGTTGCAGTTCATTATCACTACTTTATCAATCGGATGGTTTGATTGATGAATCCCTGACAACATGCTGCTAAAGGGGTGCTTAATTAAATAAAAGTAATTGCATTTTTATAAAATTTTGCTACAACTTTATACTATTGGGAACGGTGAAAATGTGTCCGGGCATGTAACACTCAAAACGGGGCAGAGGTCAACGATGACCGCTCATTAACCTGCAGCTCAACATGTCCACAAGTAGCCCTTAAGAGTGTTTTAATGTCCATGAAAAGGTGAGGTAAGTCAAATGCATGCAAGTTCATGCATGCAAGACTCAAGACCCACCTGTTCAGAGTCCACCTGGACTCTCCTTTGTGAAACCCCTAAACTTGCTTAAGTCCTGACATTAATAGCTCTTAGCATGTTGTATATGTTAGCAAGTGTATGTCCTTAATGTTGTTAACACGCTCTTATCACAGCTACTTAAGCAGGTGACCTAGCAGTACGAAATTGTGTTATTCATCTTGTCAATATGAATACTTGTGAACTGCTGTATTTATATGTTTGCGTACCCCAGTGTTATGCTATTGTCTGCTTCAACTAATGTACACCTTGTAAGTCGCTTTGGATAAAAGCGTCTGCCAAATGCCCTAAATGTAAATGTAAATGTAAATGTAAAGTTAAGTTCAGCTAAGGCCCCGCGTCTTGTCTTTTCTG
The DNA here is from genome assembly GCA_027704905.1 of Muraenolepis orangiensis. Taxonomy (NCBI): domain Eukaryota; kingdom Metazoa; phylum Chordata; class Actinopteri; order Gadiformes; family Muraenolepididae; genus Muraenolepis; species Muraenolepis orangiensis. The sequence continues at coordinate 29,339 of JANIIK010000030.1, read as the reverse complement.
TCTCTCTGGAGTTGCTCAATTTTTCCTTTTCTTTCAGTGAAGCTCTAGTGTTTGAACCGCTGTCGACCGTCTGGTTGATGTAGTCTGGTTAATTAAACTTGGTTGATGTGACGATGTAACCTGTCACTGCATTTCAAATCATTGTACAGTCCAAATATGTGTGAGCATAAAAAAGTCGCCTTCCTAATTTCAGTCAAAAGAAAATGTTTTTTTATTTGCTAAGATTTAATAAATTATTTTAAAACAATTATAGGAGAGTGGGTTGTCGTTTTTTGTAGGTTAGTTGGCTGTATGGAACCGTTAAAGGTAACGTCGTCATCCTGCATCTACTTTGAGCTTTCCCTGACGTTTGGGACGGGAGAGACAATTCTGCAGAAGACCACACGGTGGCAGTGTTGGGCCTCTGCTAATAACGAAGGAAAAAGGACGTCAACAAGAGATGGGTGTGTCGGCGACGGATGGGATGGTTATAGATGGTTAAAACCTATTAGTATTGCCATTAAAGTGCTATTTTTCTATTTGTATTTATTCATAATAGGCCTTGACTCGCCTCTTCGGTCATGTCATTGATCTTTAATCCTTTATAATAGGCTAATTAGAAAACACAACTTGATAGCAGATGGCATTTGTCATTTATTACATTATAAACGGTATTTTTGAAGTGACGCAACACAATGGGACGTTATTTCTATATATATATATCGTTCACCTGTGAATGTTTCAATATGATTTAAAATTTGGACAGTTTAAGAGCCGTTAAACTACTGGACACACGTCGTATAAATTAGAAATGTATGCGCAACAGTGCATTTTAAACACTTGCACAATGCATGGCTTCTTGGAACAAACAATAACTATTAAGCGATCTAATCGATAAGTCATTCATGACAACCTTGTAAGACATATGTATTAAAACGCTGCAATGTAAGGAGAATTACATTTTAAAAAATCACCACATTTACATGACTTACTTTCCTATACAGTCTCGTTTTTTAGGGCAATGAAGTGAACTCGTTCGTAGAAACATGATAGGGTAAGAACTTCGGATGAGACCATACAAAAATAATACATATACGAAAACATTTCCCTCAAAAGTATTTACAGTTTAGACTTTCTGTGTGTTCAAAGTCTGTCTGGTATTATAGTGTCCTTTTTCTTTTAGTCTACTTCTTCTTTGACTTCTTGGCCGCCTTGGTCCTGGGCTTCACGGAGGTCTTCTTGGGGGTCTTGGCCTTGGCCGCCTTGGCGGTGGGCTTCACGGAGGTCTTCTTGGGGGTCTTGGCCTTGGCCGCCTTGGTCCTGGGCTTCACGGAGGTCTTCTTGGGGGTCTTGGCCTTGGCCGCCTTGGTCCTGGGCTTCACGGAGGTCTTCTTGGGGGTCTTGGCCTTGGCCGCCTTGGCGGTGGGCTTCGCCCTCGTCGCTAACACTCTTCTTCTTGTTGGCCGGGGTCACCTGCTTCTTCTTCGGGCTCTTTTTCAGGGTCTTCTTGACCGGAGGAGGGCTTGGCCTTCTTGGCTTTAGCGGGCGACTTGACCGCCGTCGCCTTGGACTTGGACTTGACCACCTTCACCGGGCTGCTTTTGGGTTTCGCTCTTTCGCCGGGTTTGACCAGCTTGAAGGAGCCGGACGCGCCGAGGCCCTTGGTGTGGCGCACGACGCCCTGCTCCTGCATCCTCTTGAGGGCCAGTTTAATATGCTTTACCGCGTCCTGGCCCACGTTGTAGTTGCTCTTGATGTACCCCACGATGCTCGTTTCGGAGGACCCCATAGAGCCCTGCTTGCTCTCCAGGGCCTTCTGGATCATCTCCGAGTACTTCGGAAGCGAGGCCGTCATGTTGACTTTTTCTTCTTGTTTGTTTTTTTGTTTGTGACCCCCAAAAAAAACGGTCACTTGTTGTTAAAATATCACCCGGACCCGGAGTGTGTGTGTGTGTGTGTGCGGCCCGTTTTATCGCAAAATGATAATTGTGTGTGTCTGTATGTAAATGTAAATGTAAATGTCTGGCAACGTCTCTGCATTGCTGCTCATGTCTGTGCATCCGTCCTTAAAAGCTACTAATAAAAAGAGGAACATCTTCTTCCTCTTCTCCAGAAGAGAAAGTGATTCACAGGCTTTTTTTTTTTTACTAAACTTTAGTAAAAAAAAAAAGCCTGTGAATCACTTTCTCTTTCACTTTCTCTTATAAAAAAAATATATATATATATATATATATTTGTTTTTACCACAGTTTTAGTACTTTAGTAACTAAAGTACTAAAACTGTGGTAAAAACAAATATATATATATTTTTTTTTTTGCATAATAAACACAACTCAACAATCCTCCAGTGTTCATGGTTTGGCAGAAAGCTCAGGCCAATGATGGGAGCCTGTCGTTGGCACGCAACATAGTATTGTGACGCAAGCCTTTGGTTTTATGTTCTGACTGACGGTTACCACTTCCAGGGAGGGCCGGGAGAAATAGCCTTGGTTCTGTTTCAGACCAAAACTGCCCCTGGCAGTGGACTCACATTATCCATCGGACAATTTACGATTTGTAATATTGTCTATAATGCTTTGTGGAGATCCTTGTTATGTTATTTGTGGTCAACGCTTTCTCTGTGTTAGGTTCCACTAACACAGTGGTGGTTCCCAAACTGGGGGGTGCGTATTTCGATTTGCCTTTGCAGTTCTGTATTAATTACAGACACGCCTATAAATACGTTTTATCGGAGTGCGCAAGCAAAGTATGTGTCTGAGAGCGTCTTTATGTGGGTGTATGTAGGTGTTTTAGCTACACAAGGGAGGCCCTGCAGAAAAAGGTTTGGGAACCACTGCATTAACACATCAATAGTCGTGGCGTTCTGTGCGCTCCGTGTGTTACGTGCGCTTTGTTGGCGGCAGTAACTAATTCTGGCTCACCTGTCTCGTGTGCATCCTCGTATCTCTCATCCCATCCTTCCACGTAACACTGCGTAACTTGTGCTAAACCAGCGTATTTAACTCTGGATAAAGTTACCCTTTGAACCTGGTTATGTTTTATCCTGGGTAATACATAATGCAATGTCCTTTGTTAGTCAATGCAGTCTCGGAATTCGCACTGACCAGTAGATCCAACGCTTCCCTATTTGCACATAAAGACACACACACACACACAGCCACCGGGTGGCTGTGTGTGTGGCCTACTAACACTGTCAGTAGGCCTTTACTACAATGGAGATACTATCTTCTTCAGATGCATGCATAAAATAATATCCAAATTGATCACACTTTTTTTTAATTTTATTTCGACGTTTGCAATGTTTTAAACACAGAGAAGCAAGTTCAAAGAAAATGTTGAAATATCATATTTCATGTTGAAATAGTGCTGAGATGGTGATTTATAGAGCGAAAGCCCCTCAATCAAAATAAAGGATGATTTTATTTTCTTAGGAAAACAGGAACATCATAATCACATTCAGCTATATGGTTGAATATCTGCAATCTGAAGTCTGTGTGGATATAGCTTCTTCTTTAGAAAAAAAGAGAAAAAGGAAAACATACATTCATGTCAAATGTGTTCACAGACATCTCATCACGACACGTAAAAAAAAACTCATTTAAAAACACATATTCTTAAAGTGTACGTCGGTTTTTGTTTTGCAGTATGAAGGCTAGGTGTCTTTATCATTCATTCCCTGACATTCCCCAATGACTTGATGACACATCCTGATCGATTTGTCCCCACAACGGTGTGTGTGTGTGTGTGTGTGTGTGTCTGTCAGCTTCTCTTGAGTCCTGTCCACCCTAGGCTCCGCCCCATATCAGGCCCGCCCACGACATACCCCGCCCCCCACCACAGGCTCCGCCCCCCAATCATCCACCCCCATCACAGACATGGAGGCCGGGGTCATAAATCATTCCATTGTAAAGTTCGGCTTGTTTGTGTGACGCAATACGCATCACGCTGACAGATTGGTGGTGCACAATTCATTGTCCGATTTCCCGCTATCTTACTTTTTTCTCTAAATAGTGTACTATATATATAGAGTTCACTATATAGGGATTAGGGAACGAGGGAACAAGTGGGCGACTTCAGACAAGGTCAGAGAGAGAGAGAGAGAGAGAGAGAGAGAGAGAGAGAGAGAGAGAGAGAGAGAGAGAGAGAGAGAGAGAGAGAGAGAGAGAGAGAGAGAGAGAGAGAGAGAGAGAGAGAGAGAGAGAGAGAGGTTCGCGATGACGCGCGGGCTCCGAAACGGCTCTCAAAACAGCTTGGTGGAAACAAGCCTACAAGAGACACCGGAGGAAGCTGACATGGGGTGGGGGTCGTAAGAGAGCAGTTACAGTAGACATGTTTTTTTTTGGCCACTGAGGTCGGGGGAGGGACATTCTTTGCTTTGCTTTTGTCGTCTTCTTTCTTCCCAAGTTGCCGTTCCGACTGCAGTCCACAGGATAGCGCCATTTCACTTGTGTTTTGGCTGTGGCGGAAGTCCAGGCTAACAGGCTTTTTAACAGCACTGCTCGGCTTCAATGAAACCGTCCTTCTCGTGAACCCCGAGTTCGACCTCTGCGTATGTCGAGTGACAGCCCTGGTTGCGGAACTTCATCGACGGCCAGTAGTTATTCGTGCGGCCCTGTAGAAATAAACACAACTTGGTCTCAGCAGCTGAAGCATAAGGCTGTACTTCATCAATGTCCACCACATGTGTGCCGGGGTTTTACTGTGCTTGTGTGCAACCAAGTGTGCGTTTGTTTGAAACAGGGAGAGGGGCCAGAGAGAGAGGCAGAGACCGACCGCATGAGAGAGAAAGTATGTATATTTAGGCTACACAAAAAAAATGTTCTATTTTTATGCCCGTACTTTGTTTTGACATGCAAAGAAACAAACCGTGGCGAGATGGAACGAAGGAAGGAGAGCTTTGGGCTGGAGGTCGTTTGCTTTGCTCACCTGCATGAGGTAGAAGGGTGGAGCCACCGTGGGGTGTGTGTTGATGTAGTAGACGGCCAGCAGGGTCAGCGCTACCAGCACAACTAGGGCAGCCACGACACCGGCTATGATGGCTGTGTTCTCCGTTATCCGCGGGGGCGGAGGGACCGTCTGCGAGTCTTCCAGGGAAGGGGAGAGAGGTCATTGGGAAGATGTTGATGCTTGACGGACATATTAGTTGTAGGGTGGCTCAGGGGCGTCTTTAGGATTTGAAAACATCCGGGGCTTAGCCCAGAGGCAGGGATGCAAACAGGAAACGCTGAAAAAAGAGAAGTTTTTCCAAAAAAGCTGTAACTTCCCTCCCGAATCCATGCGAAGCGAGGGAGCCAAATTTTTTTTTTCATTTATTTATTAAAATAACGCATAAAATAGTGTTTTTAACTTACAATCAGATCAGATTTTGGGTGCACTGCCTTGCAGTGACAAGTCTAGGCAACGACAACTAACGTGCGCGCCGACTGCTGAAGCTTGTGAGGGTGAATGACGACGTAGCGACCTGGTGTTAACCCTCTGTGTGCCAATGCTATATTAGTGGATTTAAAAAAGAATAATAATAATAATAATTCATTGTTATTCTTAACTGTTCAAATATCATTGAAACCACAGCATAAGAGAAGCTTTGAGAGCATGCAATCAAAAAATAAAAAAGTTATTTTTTGTTTGTTTTTTACAGAAAATGTATATATACATTCGGGGCTAATTACAAAACATCCGGGGCTTTAGCCCCGAATAAAACAGCCTAGCGACGCCACTGGGGTGGCTGTGTGTGTGTGTGTGTCTTTATGTGCAAATAGGGAAGCGTTGGATCTACTGGTCAGTGCGAATTCCGAGACTGCATTGACTAACAAAGGACATTGCATTATGTATTACCCAGGATAAAACATAACCAGGTTCAAAGGGTAACTTTATCCAGAGTTAAATACGCTGGTTTAGCACAAGTTACGCAGTGTTACGTGGAAGGATGGGATGAGAGATACGAGGATGCACACGAGACAGGTGAGCCAGAATTAGTTACTGCCGCCAACAAAGCGCACGTAACACACGGAGCGCACAGAACGCCACGACTATTGATGTGTTAATGCAGTGGTTCCCAAACCTTTTTCTGCAGGGCCTCCCTTGTGTAGCTAAAACACCTACATACACCCACATAAAGACGCTCTCAGACACATACTTTGCTTGCGCACTCCGATAAAACGTATTTATAGGCGTGTCTGTAATTAATACAGAACTGCAAAGGCAAATCGAAATACGCACCCCCCAGTTTGGGAACCACCACTGTGTTAGTGGAACCTAACACAGAGAAAGCGTTGACCACAAATAACATAACAAGGATCTCCACAAAGCATTATAGACAATATTACAAATCGTAAATTGTCCGATGGATAATGTGAGTCCACTGCCAGGGGCAGTTTTGGTCTGAAACAGAACCAAGGCTATTTCTCCCGGCCCTCCCTGGAAGTGGTAACCGTCAGTCAGAACATAAAACCAAAGGCTTGCGTCACAATACTATGTTGCGTGCCAACGACAGGCTCCCATCATTGGCCTGAGCTTTCTGCCAAACCATGAACACTGGAGGATTGTTGAGTTGTGTTTATTATGCAAAAAAAAAAATATATATATATATATTTGTTTTTACCACAGTTTTAGTACTTTAGTTACTAAAGTACTAAAACTGTGGTAAAAACAAATATATATATATATATATATATTTTTTTTATAAGAGAAAGTGAAAGAGAAAGTGATTCACAGGCTTTTTTTTTTTACTAAAGTTTAGTAAAAAAAAAAAAGCCTGTGAATCACTTTCTCTTCTGGAGAAGAGGAAGAAGATGTTCCTCTTTTTATTAGTAGCTTTTAAGGACGGATGCACAGACATGAGCAGCAATGCAGAGACGTTGCCAGACATTTACATTTACATTTACATACAGACACACACAATTATCATTTTGCGATAAAACGGGCCGCACACACACACACACACACTCCGGGTCCGGGTGATATTTTAACAACAAGTGACCGTTTTTTTTGGGGGTCACAAACAAAAAAACAAACAAGAAGAAAAAGTCAACATGACGGCCTCGCTTCCGAAGTACTCGGAGATGATCCAGAAGGCCCTGGAGAGCAAGCAGGGCTCTATGGGGTCCTCCGAAACGAGCATCGTGGGGTACATCAAGAGCAACTACAACGTGGGCCAGGACGCGGTAAAGCATATTAAACTGGCCCTCAAGAGGATGCAGGAGCAGGGCGTCGTGCGCCACACCAAGGGCCTCGGCGCGTCCGGCTCCTTCAAGCTGGTCAAACCCGGCGAAAGAGCGAAACCCAAAAGCAGCCCGGTGAAGGTGGTCAAGTCCAAGTCCAAGGCGACGGCGGTCAAGTCGCCCGCTAAAGCCAAGAAGGCCAAGCCCTCCTCCGGTCAAGAAGACCCTGAAAAAGAGCCCGAAGAAGAAGCAGGTGACCCCGGCCAACAAGAAGAAGAGTGTTAGCGACGAGGGCGAAGCCCACCGCCAAGGCGGCCAAGGCCAAGACCCCCAAGAAGACCTCCGTGAAGCCCAGGACCAAGGCGGCCAAGGCCAAGACCCCCAAGAAGACCTCCGTGAAGCCCAGGACCAAGGCGGCCAAGGCCAAGACCCCCAAGAAGACCTCCGTGAAGCCCACCGCCAAGGCGGCCAAGGCCAAGACCCCCAAGAAGACCTCCGTGAAGCCCAGGACCAAGGCGGCCAAGAAGTCAAAGAAGAAGTAGACTAAAAGAAAAAGGACACTATAATACCAGACAGACTTTGAACACACAGAAAGTCTAAACTGTAAATACTTTTGAGGGAAATGTTTTCGTATATGTATTATTTTTGTATGGTCTCATCCGAAGTTCTTACCCTATCATGTTTCTACGAACGAGTTCACTTCATTGCCCTAAAAAACGAGACTGTATAGGAAAGTAAGTCATGTAAATGTGGTGATTTTTTAAAATGTAATTCTCCTTACATTGCAGCGTTTTAATACATATGTCTTACAAGGTTGTCATGAATGACTTATCGATTAGATCGCTTAATAGTTATTGTTTGTTCCAAGAAGCCATGCATTGTGCAAGTGTTTAAAATGCACTGTTGCGCATACATTTCTAATTTATACGACGTGTGTCCAGTAGTTTAACGGCTCTTAAACTGTCCAAATTTTAAATCATATTGAAACATTCACAGGTGAACGATATATATATATAGAAATAACGTCCCATTGTGTTGCGTCACTTCAAAAATACCGTTTATAATGTAATAAATGACAAATGCCATCTGCTATCAAGTTGTGTTTTCTAATTAGCCTATTATAAAGGATTAAAGATCAATGACATGACCGAAGAGGCGAGTCAAGGCCTATTATGAATAAATACAAATAGAAAAATAGCACTTTAATGGCAATACTAATAGGTTTTAACCATCTATAACCATCCCATCCGTCGCCGACACACCCATCTCTTGTTGACGTCCTTTTTCCTTCGTTATTAGCAGAGGCCCAACACTGCCACCGTGTGGTCTTCTGCAGAATTGTCTCTCCCGTCCCAAACGTCAGGGAAAGCTCAAAGTAGATGCAGGATGACGACGTTACCTTTAACGGTTCCATACAGCCAACTAACCTACAAAAAACGACAACCCACTCTCCTATAATTGTTTTAAAATAATTTATTAAATCTTAGCAAATAAAAAAACATTTTCTTTTGACTGAAATTAGGAAGGCGACTTTTTTATGCTCACACATATTTGGACTGTACAATGATTTGAAATGCAGTGACAGGTTACATCGTCACATCAACCAAGTTTAATTAACCAGACTACATCAACCAGACGGTCGACAGCGGTTCAAACACTAGAGCTTCACTGAAAGAAAAGGAAAAATTGAGCAACTCCAGAGAGACAGAAAAGACAAGACGCGGGGCCTTAGCTGAACTTAACTTTACATTTACATTTACATTTACATTTAGGGCATTTGGCAGACGCTTTTATCCAAAGCGACTTACAAGGTGTACATTAGTTGAAGCAGACAATAGCATAACACTGGGGTACGCAAACATATAAATACAGCAGTTCACAAGTATTCATATTGACAAGATGAATAACACAATTTCGTACTGCTAGGTCACCTGCTTAAGTAGCTGTGATAAGAGCGTGTTAACAACATTAAGGACATACACTTGCTAACATATACAACATGCTAAGAGCTATTAATGTCAGGACTTAAGCAAGTTTAGGGGTTTCACAAAGGAGAGTCCAGGTGGACTCTGAACAGGTGGGTCTTGAGTCTTGCATGCATGAACTTGCATGCATTTGACTTACCTCACCTTTTCATGGACATTAAAACACTCTTAAGGGCTACTTGTGGACATGTTGAGCTGCAGGTTAATGAGCGGTCATCGTTGACCTCTGCCCCGTTTTGAGTGTTACATGCCCGGACACATTTTCACCGTTCCCAATAGTATAAAGTTGTAGCAAAATTTTATAAAAATGCAATTACTTTTATTTAATTAAGCACCCCTTTAGCAGCATGTTGTCAGGGATTCATCAATCAAACCATCCGATTGATAAAGTAGTGATAATGAACTGCAACCTTTGTTGACACTTTTGAACATACATGTTCCTAATAATTAAAATCAAAATTAATTGTGGGAAGAATCTTTTTTTTTACTTCCAGTTTATTACTTTTGATAGAAGTTGCAGTCTTTGACTCCACTTCTTTTACTAGTAGAATTAGTTGGCTTTGGCTCCACTACTAGGAGAAATTGAGAATGACGAATCTTAGTTAAGTGATCTTTACCCATCACATTTAACTCAAGAAACAAGAGTTAAAGAGTACTTTTCCCCCCACCCCTGTTCTCCAAGCATATGTTCTCCAAATGCCTTATTTCCAAAATATCATGCATGGACAAGATTTAGAATACAATTATTTAAAATTATTATTTATTTAATCCAAGGTGTGCAATTTATATTTTGACTCATTGTTCAGTGTTCAGTCGATACACGCCATTCACACAGAATTAAAAAAATTAAGTGGATACATAAAGTCTGAAGAAAAGAGTAAAATAGACGAATGCATTTGACCTCTAAAATGTCAACAAAAATCGATGACGGATATATACAAATGTCATTGTTGAGATTTGTCATTCTTGCTTTGTTGCGATACTGGTGGTAGATTATGTAAGCATATCATTTGGAAGAATTTACAGTCTGCAAACCAAAAAGTAAGGTTTGATAACATATATGCATTTGTGTATGAAAACAAAAACGTATATTTTCTGCAAATGCATTTAAATTGATTGTTCAGTGGTCAGTTCTTGGATATATTTGGTGCTGTTGAGATCATACTGGTCAGTCACAGTATGCACCTCTGTATAATTGCGGAAAAAATCTACTAGCATGTGGATTTTGTCATACTTTTAAACAATACTTAAAGCCATACATCAAACTCTTTGACGCTGCGGAATCATTTCAGTTATTTAGATTTTTTAAATACTGTACTTCGCAACTACCGACCGTGGCTTCCGTTAGACAAAACGATTCCGTTTCCCCCCCCCCTACTCCCCGGGACATCAAGATGGCTGCCCGCGATGACGTCGGTATCCTGAAGGACAAAAGTGAAGCCCTTCACAATCTCTGCACTACAGTCCTCTCTTGAGATCGTTTAAATTTTAAACGATGGGTTTAAAACAATTGGGTGGAGCTAGGTCACTGGTGACCCAGTAGTCTCCCGATAGATACACCTGACCCTGCTCACAGTTTGGCATACTATTGATTTAGGAAGGGGAGTGCATATAGAGAGATTAAAACCATCTGATACTTGACAGACAAGGAAGGACAAGGAAGGCAGATGAACTGCGTGTTTCACCTTAAATGTCCTTCCCACCCATTTTCCAACCAAGCACCCGTTTGGACTTTTGTTTTCGTCCGATAAGCAGGAGAAGCTTTCGGGTGCTAACCCCAGATTAGCCCCGATAGTAGACACATGGAGCAGAGCTGGAGGAACGGGAGGAATCCAGAGGACACCCAGAGGCCTCGAGTACAGGTCAGACCAGGTGTGGGCGCCACTCGCGGCGGGGGGCAAGGTTGGGGTATGGGGCGGGGTTCGGAGGTTTGGCTCTTAAAGGGCTGCAGGCGAACAGAGAGACTGAGAGAGAGGGAGAGGGACAGGGAGGAGGGAGCAGGCGTGCCAGGGGGGGGCGGGGGGAGAGAAGGGTCATTTATGTCTGCCGACGGCGCGCAAGATGGCAAAGCCGAGGGCGGTGGCCACGGTGGCTCCCAGGGTGACACGCAGCCAGAAGGAGGCTCTGCTCGTGTCGGAGCCGTTCAGGTGCCTGCAGGGAAACAACACAGACAAGAAAAGATGAGGAAGATACAGACTGGCCCTCCTCACGCTTTGTACAAGACCATTAAAACACGACGAGAAGTCGAAAACGCCACACATGAAACGTTGTTCCTTGCTATTCACAACTACTTGGTCACGGTAGCAGACAGTTTTAATTCAAAGCGACTTTCAGTTCAGATATGTTGGAGCAGGTGTGGATTACGAATCTCGCTCAAGGACACGGGCATCGAACGCAGTACTGTTCGGCAGGCGGTCGAGATACTACTTAGATACTACACCACCACCACCAAATATTGCATCATGGTTTTTCCCAGAAATGAGGGGAAAACTCAGAAGAATCGAAGTGTAAACAAACACAGTTGTCATCAAACGTGTGCCCCAACTTGAAGCCGCGCGAGCACGCGGTACTGCTAGCACGCGGTACTGCTGTTAACCTACGGGAACATGGCGGCCCGGGCCAGCTTGGTGTAGATACAGCCCACGGAAGAGTCCAAGCACGGGAGCGCGGAGAAGGGCATCGGCGGGGGCAGCCGGTGCTTGTAGCAGAACTCGGCGGGGGTCATGCCGTGGAGCTGCTCCGCCTCGGGAAGGTCCCCCTTGGTGGACACCATAACACACGGCACCTGGCTCTCCATGTAGTGTTGCTGGGAATGGGGGAGGGGCAGGGGCGGGGCAGGGGGGAGGGGCCAAGGGAAAGAGTTGGCGGTGCACACGTGAGTGAATGAATACTGAATGGCAGAAGCAACCATAACAAAACAAGAGGGTCTTTATTTGAGATGTGATGACTCAAGAGGTTTTCATTTGCCGTGTGCAACAATGGAATGCTTACTCCCAATTCCCTCCTGCGGTATTAATAAAACAACACTATACTATTATAATACTATGCAATACAATGCTATAAAATACACTATTTACTATATACTATAAACAACACTATATACTACCTACTATATGCTAAAAGTGTGTGTGTGTGTGTGCCATCCCCAGCATTTCTATATTCATTCTAGTTTGCCATCATGAGCCTGCATATACAGTATGTATGTGCACTTTGTAAACCATGTGGTAGGGGTTAGCATCTTGCTGAAGGATGCATATAGGCAGCCAGGTTTGACGCCCGTACCATTTTGACTGGGAGTCAAACAGCCACGCGGTGTCTGACTCCCAGTGGTTAGAGGTTTGGATGCTATATACACACACACCGTATAGGGACAGACGTAATGTTATTGAACTTCTGCGTAGTTACGAGTCCTGAAGGGACGGTTCCGCTAAACGTGTGCTTCTCTCTATTCAAACAATACGGTCCCTTTGGTGCAACGCTACAAATAAGAACCTAAATGTGCTTGCTTCAGGCCTTATAAGAACTAAAAAACACCTAAAAATAAAAACAGAAAGACGGCTGCGAAAACCAAGTCATCAAAGCCAATAGTTGTTCCAGTCTTAGGTCTCCTCGCTTGCTACTGGTGTGTGAATGAAGAGCGTGAGCAGACCTTGTAGATGCTGGCGCAGTAGTCGAAGGACTGCGGGTCGCTGGCGTCGTACATCAGACACGCCACATCGCAGGAGGCGTGAGACGCCTTCAGGAACTCCGTCTCCACGTCCACCTCGTACAGCTGTGGGAGGAGGAGGAGGGGGAGGGGGAGGAGGAGGGGGTGGGGGGGAGGAGGGAGGGGAGGAGGCTCAAAGGTCACGACGCAGTGCAGATGTGGATATGTGTTTTATACCCGCTTTTATACCTAGTAGACTCTACATCTTATTTAACCACTGTTAATTATATATTACCGTGCACTTTAATGCAACATTTGCACTCTTTGCTCAATTATTTTCGCTGTACTGTACTGTGCTGTGCTGTGCAATGACAATACATTTGAATGTAATCTAATGTGTCGTGGAAGGATGAATCCTTAAGGTAATAGTTTAGAGTCGAGAAGCCCTTTTCGGGTTCTTTCTGTGCATCCTTTCTAATGTATGTGACCAATTATGATTATTGAACAGGCGACCTTCAGGTTCCCAAGTCCTAACCAAGACTGAGCTACTGATGCCCCCAAAAAGTCACAAATAAAGTGGTTGTTTCACTGAAGAGGATGGCTGCTAAAGGCTGCCTGTGGAGTCTTCCCACGATCACGAATACATCTAAACAAATACTTTGCGGTCAAGAAGTGTCCCGACAAGAAAATGGGTTTTCGGTCAGCAACCGTACTCACGATCAGGTACTTCTCCTGGTTGTTGATCTGCACCGTGTTGATGGTGTACGGTGAGTAGGTGTGGCCACCACTGCCGTCCAGCTGTGGGCGACAAGCGGGAAGCACCGACGGTTTCAGACCAAAGTGCAGGCAGGAGCCCGTCGGGTCAGTAGGGTTCACTCAAGTGTTTAGCGGGACGGTTGAATTCAGGATAGAATTTCAGTTAATTTAGTTCTGCTTGTGAAGCAAACCTTTCATCACATCTCTCATAATCATTTCTTTGAAATCATTTACATTTGATTTCATTTGAGTTATTTATGTAATGTATTATTTTATTTATTCTTACCAACTTATTTTTCATTTTGTTGTGGGAATGTTGCAACAACAATGGAGTGAGATATGACATTAATGATTTATTTGATGATTGATGATTGCCATTTATGACGTTAGGGGGTCAGGGCATCTTTCTCCAAGATGCATACAGGATGGGCCGCAGAGATTCTCTCTCTATTGAACCTATTGGTTCTAGCTCAGTCCTGCCTCCGGTGTCATCATTTCTTGGGTGACCACGTACCACAGTGTTGCGGCCCACAAAGGCCTGGAGGAAAGCAGTCTTCCCGGTTCCCCGTGGTCCGATCACCTTGCAGAGAAACACTGTGCGCTGTGTCTGGGCCTTCTTTAGGTCCAGTTCCTTCTGCTGGGTCACTGCAGGCGCGCGCGCGCACACACACACACACACACACACACACACACACACACACACACACACACACACACACACACACACACACACACACACACACACACACACACACACACACACACACACACACACACACACACACACACACACACACACACACACACACACACACACACACACACACACACACACACACACACGAGAAATGAATGGCCACATGCACAGACATGAGCAGCAATGCAGAGATGCAGTGGTGGTTACCATTGAGGAGACCATTTAACACTGGGCAGATGGATGTGTGTGACTACTGGGTCAGATTACAAGGCTAATCCAACGGTAAGTAACAGATTGGTTTGAAGATGTGGATTATTATAGCTTCTGAGATAGAAAGAGAGAGAGAACATCTCGCCCCCTGCATAGTCTTGTTCCACTCAGGTTCCTCAGTGCCAAGATTGTTATCATTGGTGTAACCAATGATAACCCTGTGTTAATGCCATGCTCTGCCAGTTAAGACAGGAAACACACACAACACAACACAACACAACACAACACAAACACACACACACACACACACACACACACACACACACACACACACACACACACACACACACACACACACACACACACACACACACACACACACACACACACACACACACACACACACACACACACACACACACACACACACACACACACACACACACAGACACAGAGAGAGAGAGAGAGAGAGAGAGAGAATGTTCTAGCACAATATTGTCCATTCATTAAATTATATATAACATTGTTCATTATTATTCATTACAAGATATATAACGATTTACAAAAAGCTAAGAACAAAAGTGCAATGAGACAAATGACGACACAGAGCATGTCTTATTAGTGGTCATTAACATGCATCCATCCATGCGAGACGGTTCCAGAAGCGATCATCAGAATGTATCCAGGACGCAGGCGCTTTCATCCATCCAATCCGACTTTGAATGACAGTGGATTTTAGTTTCAAGTCAGGTGTTGAGCAAGGCATCAGAGTGGACTGTGGACAACAGGGTGCTAAGCCGGAAACCTTTCGACTGTGAGCCCAACATCCTAGTCTGGACGACTAGACTAGGCTACCCTACACAACCACATGGAATTGCGTGCTGTTTTCGTTCTAGAACATGCTTTTGAAGCAGCATGAATGCAGGCAGAGAGGGAAGGGAAGGTATTTCATGGTTTACCCGTTTCCTGGCCAGGCTGTAGAAGGAGATCTCCTTCTCCACACCGTATCCGGTGTACACCACCAGACCAGGGTCTGTGGGGCAGAAGGCCGCTAGGCTGGGAGGAGGGTCCTCACCATCCTATTGTGGAGACGGAATACCAACAGCCAGAACAACTCAGACACCAACACTGACTGGTAGACGATGGAGGACACATCACTGTCTCCCTCAAGGAAGTCCATTTAAGGACCAACAGATGGTTATCCAGATACATTCACTTCATGTAACTAGCACTGCAACAGCCCTGTTTGTTTATAAACATTTATTTATTTATAGAAAAATCATATCCGATTTGACAAAAAACTGTACATAAATATAGTTGTTGGTTATCATTTATCATGCTATGGTTATAAAGGTAAAGGTTGTGGTTTTGTACAGAAGAAGACAAAAGCCAAATAAAATCAGTCCTAAACTCTTGTCAGGCAAGTTCTACCGGTGAGTTCTACAACGCATTACCCCATTATAGGCAGGAGCGGGAAACGTCAGCCAATCGAGAAGGTCGCATTTGATCTTCGGCCAATCAGCCGCCCACACGCTGACACGTCTGTCCGAACTGGCTGCCAACCACATCTCGTTTCCCTCCAAACCAAATTGCTTGTACTGAAAAATATAAAAACAAACAGCAAACCAAACCTGTTAATCCTGATCAACACCTCACATAGAAGGCACTTCCAGTCACAAACCTGCTTGATTCGTCATCAGAAGGACCGCATACTTGACCACAATTCCCATCAAATCTAATTACAGGTCCACGGACAACAACACCAACTCATTTTCAGCTTCAGCCTCAACGGAGTTGGCCTCTCACCTGCTTGGCCACACATTGGAGGGAGGTGATCTGTGCTCCTTTGTGGTCATTCAACACACGGAGGGTGTTCCCATTGTCCGGGTTACTGACCGCTAAGAGACCATTCTTTCCCGCCGAGAGGATCACATGACCTGCACAAATAGGGGGGGGGGGGGTGGGAAGTGAAAGACAACCCTGGGTTTTACACTTTGATATGTGATATGCTTTATGGCAGGGGCTTCAATACTGACATAACAAGGCCACACAGGAGCGGGGTTGGCAGTTGACGGTTGGCCCCGCAAAGAGGACTGTAACCCCTCCCGCGTCCGTCCGACTCACCGTGGGCGGAGTACCGCACGGCGGTGACCGGCGCCCCGTGAGGCCGCAGCTTCCTCTCCATCTCCCCGGACGCCGGGCGGAAGATCCGGAGGGTTCCGTCACTGTAGCCCGCCGCCACGCACGGGCCGGCCCCGGGAGGGAGGGTGCTAACCCCAGATTAGCCCCGATAGTAGACACATGGAGCAGAGCTGGAGGAACGGGAGGAATCCAGAGGACACCCAGAGGCCTCGAGTACAGGTCAGACCAGGTGTGGGCGCCACTCGCGGCGGGGGGCAAGGTTGGGGTATGGGGCGGGGTTCGGAGGTTTGGCTCTTAAAGGGCTGCAGGCGAACAGAGAGACTGAGAGAGAGGGAGAGGGACAGGGAGGAGGGAGCAGGCGTGCCAGGGGGGGGCGGGGGGAGAGAAGGGTCATTTATGTCTGCCGACGGCGCGCAAGATGGCAAAGCCGAGGGCGGTGGCCACGGTGGCTCCCAGGGTGACACGCAGCCAGAAGGAGGCTCTGCTCGTGTCGGAGCCGTTCAGGTGCCTGCAGGGAAACAACACAGACAAGAAAAGATGAGGAAGATACAGACTGGCCCTCCTCACGCTTTGTACAAGACCATTAAAACACGACGAGAAGTCGAAAACGCCACACATGAAACGTTGTTCCTTGCTATTCACAACTACTTGGTCACGGTAGCAGACAGTTTTAATTCAAAGCGACTTTCAGTTCAGATATGTTGGAGCAGGTGTGGATTACGAATCTCGCTCAAGGACACGGGCATCGAACGCAGTACTGTTCGGCAGGCGGTCGAGATACTACTTAGATACTACACCACCACCACCAAATATTGCATCATGGTTTTTCCCAGAAATGAGGGGAAAACTCAGAAGAATCGAAGTGTAAACAAACACAGTTGTCATCAAACGTGTGCCCCAACTTGAAGCCGCGCGAGCACGCGGTACTGCTAGCACGCGGTACTGCTGTTAACCTACGGGAACATGGCGGCCCGGGCCAGCTTGGTGTAGATACAGCCCACGGAAGAGTCCAAGCACGGGAGCGCGGAGAAGGGCATCGGCGGGGGCAGCCGGTGCTTGTAGCAGAACTCGGCGGGGGTCATGCCGTGGAGCTGCTCCGCCTCGGGAAGGTCCCCCTTGGTGGACACCATAACACACGGCACCTGGCTCTCCATGTAGTGTTGCTGGGAATGGGGGAGGGGCAGGGGCGGGGCAGGGGGGAGGGGCCAAGGGAAAGAGTTGGCGGTGCACACGTGAGTGAATGAATACTGAATGGCAGAAGCAACCATAACAAAACAAGAGGGTCTTTATTTGAGATGTGATGACTCAAGAGGTTTTCATTTGCCGTGTGCAACAATGGAATGCTTACTCCCAATTCCCTCCTGCGGTATTAATAAAACAACACTATACTATTATAATACTATGCAATACAATGCTATAAAATACACTATTTACTATATACTATAAACAACACTATATACTACCTACTATATGCTAAAAGTGTGTGTGTGTGTGTGCCATCCCCAGCATTTCTATATTCATTCTAGTTTGCCATCATGAGCCTGCATATACAGTATGTATGTGCACTTTGTAAACCATGTGGTAGGGGTTAGCATCTTGCTGAAGGATGCATATAGGCAGCCAGGTTTGACGCCCGTACCATTTTGACTGGGAGTCAAACAGCCACGCGGTGTCTGACTCCCAGTGGTTAGAGGTTTGGATGCTATATACACACACACCGTATAGGGACAGACGTAATGTTATTGAACTTCTGCGTAGTTACGAGTCCTGAAGGGACGGTTCCGCTAAACGTGTGCTTCTCTCTATTCAAACAATACGGTCCCTTTGGTGCAACGCTACAAATAAGAACCTAAATGTGCTTGCTTCAGGCCTTATAAGAACTAAAAAACACCTAAAAATAAAAACAGAAAGACGGCTGCGAAAACCAAGTCATCAAAGCCAATAGTTGTTCCAGTCTTAGGTCTCCTCGCTTGCTACTGGTGTGTGAATGAAGAGCGTGAGCAGACCTTGTAGATGCTGGCGCAGTAGTCGAAGGACTGCGGGTCGCTGGCGTCGTACATCAGACACGCCACATCGCAGGAGGCGTGAGACGCCTTCAGGAACTCCGTCTCCACGTCCACCTCGTACAGCTGTGGGAGGAGGAGGAGGGGGAGGGGGAGGAGGAGGGGGTGGGGGGGAGGAGGGAGGGGAGGAGGCTCAAAGGTCACGACGCAGTGCAGATGTGGATATGTGTTTTATACCCGCTTTTATACCTAGTAGACTCTACATCTTATTTAACCACTGTTAATTATATATTACCGTGCACTTTAATGCAACATTTGCACTCTTTGCTCAATTATTTTCGCTGTACTGTACTGTGCTGTGCTGTGCAATGACAATACATTTGAATGTAATCTAATGTGTCGTGGAAGGATGAATCCTTAAGGTAATAGTTTAGAGTCGAGAAGCCCTTTTCGGGTTCTTTCTGTGCATCCTTTCTAATGTATGTGACCAATTATGATTATTGAACAGGCGACCTTCAGGTTCCCAAGTCCTAACCAAGACTGAGCTACTGATGCCCCCAAAAAGTCACAAATAAAGTGGTTGTTTCACTGAAGAGGATGGCTGCTAAAGGCTGCCTGTGGAGTCTTCCCACGATCACGAATACATCTAAACAAATACTTTGCGGTCAAGAAGTGTCCCGACAAGAAAATGGGTTTTCGGTCAGCAACCGTACTCACGATCAGGTACTTCTCCTGGTTGTTGATCTGCACCGTGTTGATGGTGTACGGTGAGTAGGTGTGGCCACCACTGCCGTCCAGCTGTGGGCGACAAGCGGGAAGCACCGACGGTTTCAGACCAAAGTGCAGGCAGGAGCCCGTCGGGTCAGTAGGGTTCACTCAAGTGTTTAGCGGGACGGTTGAATTCAGGATAGAATTTCAGTTAATTTAGTTCTGCTTGTGAAGCAAACCTTTCATCACATCTCTCATAATCATTTCTTTGAAATCATTTACATTTGATTTCATTTGAGTTATTTATGTAATGTATTATTTTATTTATTCTTACCAACTTATTTTTCATTTTGTTGTGGGAATGTTGCAACAACAATGGAGTGAGATATGACATTAATGATTTATTTGATGATTGATGATTGCCATTTATGACGTTAGGGGGTCAGGGCATCTTTCTCCAAGATGCATACAGGATGGGCCGCAGAGATTCTCTCTCTATTGAACCTATTGGTTCTAGCTCAGTCCTGCCTCCGGTGTCATCATTTCTTGGGTGACCACGTACCACAGTGTTGCGGCCCACAAAGGCCTGGAGGAAAGCAGTCTTCCCGGTTCCCCGTGGTCCGATCACCTTGCAGAGAAACACTGTGCGCTGTGTCTGGGCCTTCTTTAGGTCCAGTTCCTTCTGCTGGGTCACTGCAGGCGCGCGCGCACACACACACACACACACACACACACACACACACACACACACACACACACACACACACACACACACACACACACACACACACACACACACACACACACACACACACACACACACACACACACACACACACACACACACACACACACACACACACACACACACACACACACACACACACGAGAAATGAATGGCCACATGCACAGACATGAGCAGCAATGCAGAGATGCAGTGGTGGTTACCATTGAGGAGACCATTTAACACTGGGCAGATGGATGTGTGTGACTACTGGGTCAGATTACAAGGCTAATCCAACGGTAAGTAACAGATTGGTTTGAAGATGTGGATTATTATAGCTTCTGAGATAGAAAGAGAGAGAGAACATCTCGCCCCCTGCATAGTCTTGTTCCACTCAGGTTCCTCAGTGCCAAGATTGTTATCATTGGTGTAACCAATGATAACCCTGTGTTAATGCCATGCTCTGCCAGTTAAGACAGGAAACACACACAACACAACACAACACAACACAACACAACACAAACACACACACACACACACACACACACACACACACACACACACACACACACACACACACACACACACACACACACACACACACACACACACACACACACACACACACAGACACACACACAGACACAGAGAGAGAGAGAGAGAGAGAGAGAGAGAGAGAGAGAGAGAGAGAATGTTCTAGCACAATATTGTCCATTCATTAAATTATATATAACATTGTTCATTATTATTCATTACAAGATATATAACGATTTACAAAAAGCTAAGAACAAAAGTGCAATGAGACAAATGACGACACAGAGCATGTCTTATTAGTGGTCATTAACATGCATCCATCCATGCGAGACGGTTCCAGAAGCGATCATCAGAATGTATCCAGGACGCAGGCGCTTTCATCCATCCAATCCGACTTTGAATGACAGTGGATTTTAGTTTCAAGTCAGGTGTTGAGCAAGGCATCAGAGTGGACTGTGGACAACAGGGTGCTAAGCCGGAAACCTTTCGACTGTGAGCCCAACATCCTAGTCTGGACGACTAGACTAGGCTACCCTACACAACCACATGGAATTGCGTGCTGTTTTCGTTCTAGAACATGCTTTTGAAGCAGCATGAATGCAGGCAGAGAGGGAAGGGAAGGTATTTCATGGTTTACCCGTTTCCTGGCCAGGCTGTAGAAGGAGATCTCCTTCTCCACACCGTATCCGGTGTACACCACCAGACCAGGGTCTGTGGGGCAGAAGGCCGCTAGGCTGGGAGGAGGGTCCTCACCATCCTATTGTGGAGACGGAATACCAACAGCCAGAACAACTCAGACACCAACACTGACTGGTAGACGATGGAGGACACATCACTGTCTCCCTCAAGGAAGTCCATTTAAGGACCAACAGATGGTTATCCAGATACATTCACTTCATGTAACTAGCACTGCAACAGCCCTGTTTGTTTATAAACATTTATTTATTTATAGAAAAATCATATCCGATTTGACAAAAAACTGTACATAAATATAGTTGTTGGTTATCATTTATCATGCTATGGTTATAAAGGTAAAGGTTGTGGTTTTGTACAGAAGAAGACAAAAGCCAAATAAAATCAGTCCTAAACTCTTGTCAGGCAAGTTCTACCGGTGAGTTCTACAACGCATTACCCCATTATAGGCAGGAGCGGGAAACGTCAGCCAATCGAGAAGGTCGCATTTGATCTTCGGCCAATCAGCCGCCCACACGCTGACACGTCTGTCCGAACTGGCTGCCAACCACATCTCGTTTCCCTCCAAACCAAATTGCTTGTACTGAAAAATATAAAAACAAACAGCAAACCAAACCTGTTAATCCTGATCAACACCTCACATAGAAGGCACTTCCAGTCACAAACCTGCTTGATTCGTCATCAGAAGGACCGCATACTTGACCACAATTCCCATCAAATCTAATTACAGGTCCACGGACAACAACACCAACTCATTTTCAGCTTCAGCCTCAACGGAGTTGGCCTCTCACCTGCTTGGCCACACATTGGAGGGAGGTGATCTGTGCTCCTTTGTGGTCATTCAACACACGGAGGGTGTTCCCATTGTCCGGGTTACTGACCGCTAAGAGACCATTCTTTCCCGCCGAGAGGATCACATGACCTGCACAAATAGGGGGGGGGGGGGTGGGAAGTGAAAGACAACCCTGGGTTTTACACTTTGATATGTGATATGCTTTATGGCAGGGGCTTCAATACTGACATAACAAGGCCACACAGGAGCGGGGTTGGCAGTTGACGGTTGGCCCCGCAAAGAGGACTGTAACCCCTCCCGCGTCCGTCCGACTCACCGTGGGCGGAGTACCGCACGGCGGTGACCGGCGCCCCGTGAGGCCGCAGCTTCCTCTCCATCTCCCCGGACGCCGGGCGGAAGATCCGGAGGGTTCCGTCACTGTAGCCCGCCGCCACGCACGGGCCGGCCCCGGGAGGGAGGGTGGCCGGCTCTGGGGTCCAGCACACGCAACTACAGCCCTGGAATGACAATGACACACACACACACACACACACACACACACACACACACACACACACACACACACGTTGGATTCAAGATGTGTAACAATGTACAATCGAATGCTTACTCCCGCATTCTGAATTCCAACAACAAAAATTGTAACAAATTAATTGATTCACTTTAATATATTAGTATTAACTTAATATTAATCCCATAATATACTATACTATCCATTAAACAACACTATAACCAGACTATAAATAAAGAAAATAACAATAATGTGTCTAAGGGATGATATGTACTGTACATACGGTGGTGGTAAGTGACCATAGTGCAGCACCATAGTAGAGTGGAGGATGGTGTAGATATGTTCTTGCAGTCCACACATGGACTATACAGACCATAAGGACATATACAACCAGAGTGGCCATGCAGGAATCAGGAGAACAATCTATTACTGTTGCTCTCTCCAGGTTAGTTTCTCTACAGAAACCCCTAATGTTGAAACTACATGGAAAAAAAGCCCAGAAGAGTAAATTATATATACAAAAGAAAGGTGCAAAAGGTGAATATCACCTTGTTCACAGTAAGAGACATGAAAAGAGAGCAAGCCAGAGACACTTGTACATTGTCATGTTTGCGCCCACACAAACCGAAGCACGCTATCGCCACCTACAGGAAGTGGAAGGTGGGGGGAAGTGAGAGAGAGAGAGTGAGAGTGAGAGTGAGAGTGAGAGAGAGACCAAACTATTCCTATTCCCCCTCTCACCTGGTTGAGAACCTGGAACTGCACCACCAGCTCTCTGCTGGGAGCCGACCACACCCTGAGGCTGCCATCCTCCCCGCACGTGGCAAAGTGGCTCTCGTCTGCGCTGAACGCCACGTCGTTCACCTGGAGGAGGAAGAGGAGGAGGAGAATGCGTTTGGGTGCGTAATGTGCAAAACGTTCCAACTCAATTGCCTTCAGATGTCACCTGACCAACTGAAGTCGTTTTTCGTATAATTTCATCGTTGTGCAAAACACATTTATCCAAAGCCACTTACAGTGAGTTAAGATAACAGGTCATTAAAGGGCAGGTTTGTGGTTAAGCTTGCTGGTCATCGACGGCCCACGGGTTACGCTACGGACACCGGGGATCGAACACCAGTACCGACACTCTACACAGCCTATACTCCCCAGTCTTACACCTGCAATCACGCTAGGAGGTGTAAGACTGGGGAGAGCAGTTCTAGCCAAAACACCCATTTAATACAACCGTCACCCACAGCCCACTATGCCCCGGAACCGTTGGCATGACAACAGATTGGTTTCATCGATTGGGTGCCAATGAGCAAGAAAGAGAGAAAAAGAAAGAAAGAAAGAAAGAAGAAAAAGGGAGAAAAAGAAAGAGAAAGAAAAAAAGAGAAAGAAAGAAAGAGAAAAAGAAAGAAAGAAAGAAAGAGAGAGACAAGAAAAAGAATAGGAGAAAATAAGACAGAAAAAGAGAGCAAGAGAGAGAGCAGAACAGTGTCTGGTGGTACCTGGCTCTTGTGTCCGCTGATGAGGCGGAGGCTGCTGCCCTGGGGCCAGTTGATGTACCACAGGGTGCCGGTGGTGGTGCCCACGATGCCCATGTCCAGGGCCTCGTCAAAGGCCGCACTCACCACCGCCCCGTCCAGCACCATCTCCTGCTCCAGGATCACACAGGCCCCGCTGAGGGACGGAGAAGAAAGGAAGGGGGGGGGGGGGGGGGAGGGCACAGACGACAACCAAAGTCAAGGGGACTTCTTCGTATGTCTACACTGGTCTACACTGCAGAGGAGACGGCTTCTCACTTTGTGTATTTTTCAGATTTCTTAGAGTCTTCTTTAGAGTCTTCTAAACTAAAGGAGTAAGGCATCAGAAAGCCAGACAAAAATGTATTATAATGATATACATCCCTTGACTTTCATTTGTTTTGATAATGATAGAGAATATTATCAGAAAGCCAGAAAAATATGTTATCACGATATACTGTACATCCCTTGCCTTTCATTCGTATAATATTAGAATTAGGATTATTCATTTCATGTGATATTCCCATTACAAAATATTAAAAACAACTTTGTAACATCTTAGAGTAAGGCATCAGAAAGCCAGAAAAAATATTATCATGATAAACATTCCTCGACTTACATTTGTTTTGATTATGCCAGAGAATATGTATGATCATTTATATTAGATTACTATTAAAAAATATTAAAACAAACTTTAACATATTAAAACAGACCACAGACCAGTGCAACGATTCTAAGGAGCCTCTAGAATCCTCCAGTAACCACAGAACTCCCCCAGGGCTTCCTCTCAGAGTCTCAGATGTCCCTTCAGCTCTACAGGGATGAGGAGGAGGCAGCTGCATGTGTGTGTGTGTGTGTGTGTGTGTGTGTGTGTGTGTGTGCACGTGCGTGTGGGGAGTTCACCTGTGGGTGGTGTGGGAGGCCTGTGCCTCAGACCTCAGGGCCTCCACCGCCGCCACCCCCCACAGCCTCAGCCTCCGTGTGTTGCTGCCGGTCAGGAGGCGCTGCCCGCGGCACAGCAGGACCCCTGGGGTGCAGAGAGAGGTGGGGGGGGTTGAGGGGTCAACTATGGGGGCCAACTACAAGGGTACAGTAGAGTAGAGTATGGTCACCTGTGACACCACGCTGTGATATGGTAATAATAAACCAGGTATAGTCATGTATATATATATATATATATTTTTAACCTTCATCATGCAACGGCAATTGTCTTTATTTTAATTGATTGCTAAAATACCACTCAACAAAAAGTTGATTAAACAATAAACACACACACACAGGCTCCATCCTCTTCCAAGGTGAGAGGATGGAGTGACGGGTTCGTACCGATCTCTCCCTCGTCCGCCTGCCAGGTCATGAAGCAGCGTTGGCGAAGGCAGTCCCACGCACACGCCTGCCCGCCACCGCTGCCCGTGAACAGCAGGGAGCCGGCGCCGTAGCACAGGGAGGTCAGCTTGGCCCCGCCCAGACCCGCTGGCGTGGCCACCCGCTGGAACTACACAGGAGGGCCGTAAGGGCAAGAGACAGGTGACAATTACTACAAAAAAAAAAAATGACGTTCTGTTGCACCTTTGTGAATTAATCATTCATTCATTCATTAATTCATCAAATCAAGAAATGACACCACTTTGTCTGTTCTGGTGAATTCAGGGTGAATGTGTGAACACCTAAATATTTTTATAAGAATGTTGGGTCTACGTAAAATGTACTTTATAATATTTTTGAATTCCATTTAGCTTGTGTAAAACTAATTGTACACAGTGACATAGAATATGGATGTAAATGTATTCATAGTTAAATTCATATCATACACATGAATCAGCGAGTGGGGTCTGTGTACCTTCAGGTCAACGTCGTGGTGCTTCGAGTCTATATGGCAGAACAGCGCCCCCCGGCGGCCCACGCAGACCAGCAGGCTGGCCCTGGTGGGGCTGAAGGCTGCGTGGTGCAGGGGCCCCTCCGCCCTCACGGTGGACAGCAGCTGGAAGGTCCTGCTACTCCACAACGCCACCACGGGGTCAGAGAAGTCCCCTGCAGGAAGACAGAAGGAAGGTAGGATGGAAGAAGCAGCGTTCACCGTTGAATCTAAAGTAGTTTATGCCTGCTGAGGTGACGTGCCAAGCGGCTTGTCTCTGGTTCTCACGACTCAAGCGATATTTAAAAATGGTAAAATACATTGATCTGTAAATGTATACAACTGTGACTAATCACACTGCCACTAATAATCATGTCAAATTACATTTTGAGAATACTTTCAAAAGAATACAAAACCAAAAGTCAAGTCTTTATTAGAAACTTGTATCAAAAAAATGTAACACGTTACATTTCTTGTTTGATCTGGATATATATTTGATGTTATTGTTTTTATATTACACAAGACATTAAAACATTTTTAACTTATGTCCAACTATTTGGACATAAAAGGTATTTAAGTTCCTCTCGTGCTTCCATTTTCTTTCTTCTAAAGAGGCCAAGGAGAGACACTGACCTACTGAGAGGAATAAGAGGTCATCCCTGGAGAAGGCCATGCTCTGCACCGCCCCCCTGTGGTAGGAGACGGTGTGACGACAGGCTCCACTCTGAACGTTCCATATGCAAATAAGACTCTTGCTGCCCCTGCTGCCGGCTGCTGCGGACGCCACCGTCTGAGTGAGAGGGAGGACACCACAATAAGTAGGATGAGGCACGGTGATAGTTTGGTCATAAGGGAACTCTAAATCTAAAATCTGGAGGATTGGTCTTTATTGGTCACAAACATGTACACACACACACAGTGAAATGTGTTTCGCTGCATCTAACCCATCCTAGTATTAGGAGCAGTGGGCAGATATTGTATATACAGCACCTGGGGAGCAGTGTAGGGGTTTGGTGCCTTGCCCAAGGGCACTTCGGCAGTGACCAGGAGGTCGAACTGGCACCTTTTTCCAAGTACCAGTTCTCACACTGTACTTTCGTTTCTGTTCACTTTCTGTTACGTTTCGGGGACTTGAACCGACGACCCTTCGGTTCCCAAGCCAAGTCCCAAAGACTGAGCTACTGCCGCACCTACTGCTCTCACTTACAAAAGTGCTTGCAAGAGGGTTACAAAAAGTAGAAGAAAAGCTTTAATTTTCATTGCTCAGCAGCTTAGGAGTGTGGTTTGGGTTGATTGGATTCCCAATGCATCTAACGCATGTTATTCAAAAAAGTATGTCCACAATTTCAAATATGTGTGTGGCCCCAATCATGATGGACATTTTAAGAGGTTAGCGATGTAAGGGAGGGAGGTACCAGTGAGTCTTTAGGAGGTTAGTGATGTAAAGGAGGGAGGTACCAGTGAGTCTTTAGAAGGTTAGCGATGTAAGGGAGGGAGGTACCAGTGAGTCTTTAGAAGGTTAGCGATGTAAGGGAGGGGAGGTACCAGTGAGTCTTTAGGAGGTTAGCGATGTAAAGGAGGGAGGTACCAGTGAGTCTTTAGGAGGTTAGCGATGTAAAGGAGGGAGGTACCAGTGAGTCTTTAGGAGGTTAGCGATGTAAAGGAGGGAGGTACCAGTGAGTCTTTAGAAGGTTAGCGATGTAAAGGAGGGAGGTACCAGTGAGTCTTTAGAAGGTTAGCGATGTAAGGGAGGGAGGTACCAGTGAGTCTTTAGAAGGTTAGCGATGTAAGGGAGGGAGGTACCAGTGAGTCTTTAGAAGGTTAGCGATGTAAGGGAGGGAGGTACCAGTGAGTCTTTAGGAGGTTAGCGATGTAAAGGAGGGAGGTACCAGTGAGTCTTTAGGAGGTTAGCGATGTAAGGGAGGGAGGTACCAGTGAGTCTTTAGGAGGTTAGCGATGTAAAGGAGGGAGGCACCAGTAAGTCTTTAGTAGGTTAGCGATGTAAAGGAGGGAGGCACCAGTGAGTCTTTAGGAGGTTAGTGATGTAAAGGAGGGAGGTACCAGTGAGTCTTTAGGAGGTTAGCGATGTAAGGGAGGGAGGTACCAGTGAGTCTTTAGAAGGTTAGCGATGTAAGGGAGGGAGGTACCAGTGAGTCTTTAGGTTAGCGATGTAAGGGAGGGAGGTACCAGTGAGTCTTTAGAGGCGGCCAGGGTGGAGATCTCCTCTGTGTGGCCCACCAGGTGCCTCTGGACCCCCGTGTGGAGGTTCTCCACCACGAGCACACAGCCACAGGAGTAGGCAAACACCCCTGCAACACAAAGCAGGTGATCAATACTCCCAATAATCAAGAGACCGAGTGCATCAACTTCTGTCCAGAACCATCTTTGATTTTCACCTTGCGGAGTTCACCCATCTACATATGAAACAATTACTAGCTATGACAAGAGCAGCCTTTGCAGTGTTGAATCAAGGTTCTTGCTTCAATCTCCTTCTTGTAGGCGTTTAGGAAAGTCAGGACGCTTTTACTCTGGTCTTCGATGTGGTCTGATACAGAGATGCGTGTGTCTCTTGTTTTTCTAACCTCTGTGGCGTAGGTGAACTCACTGTGTATCATTTGAATGCTAGTCTAGTTTCCTACCTAGTAGACTGTTTTTACATCCTATTTAACCACCATTTGTACATTGTATATTACTATGCACTTTACTTTAATATTTGCACTCTGGTTAGATGCCAACTTATTTTCCCTGTACTGTACTTGTGCTGTGCACCGACAATACATTTGGATCTAATCTAATCTACAGAAGCAATCCAGGACGGCAATATTTACCAGTGTCTGGGCTCCACACCATGTTGTCCCGCCCATTGCCGTTGTAGCCAATCACTGCTTTTAAACTCAAGCCTTCTTCCCCTGGGGGCGGGGCCACAGCAGTCTGGGCAGAATAATAATATTGATATCAGCATATCCGATCCCATCAACAAACCAAAAAAGGGACGGAATCTATTCATCCGTTAAATACAGTACCTGATCCAAGTGGGAGGTCTTGTAGCGCGGGGCGAAGTGCTTGTAACAGTCAGGCCGGAGCTGCTGTTTGGCTTCAGGTTCTGATGGAGAACCGGGAAAAATATTGACAGATTTATTGTCAACCTTTCATTAGTGTTTTCATTAGAACCGCTAAAGGGTTTATAATTGTATATTAGTGAGAAGACAACGCTGCCGAAAGGCTACATCTTTAGACACGGGGACACATTTCATCAGCATCTCTCCATCCACAAGATTCCACAACTATTATCAGATCATTCCAAAACATTTCAAGTTCGATCGTTTTTTGAATATTCTCAAAGGCCTGACCTTGTGGTGGAGCCTTAGCTAAGGGTGGTGCTCTCACCCTTGACCTCCAACATTTAACTCATTATAGCCAGGCACTCTTGAGCCTACT